>MU225116.1:300078-313883 GCA_018584345.1 Thuja plicata | reverse complement strand
TTTCCATTCCATAGGAGTAGTAGTAAAGCAGTGAGTAGTTTAGTAGTGAGAGTTTGATGAGTGAAGTTGGAAGTGATATAAATTAAGGAGATAGATCCGTTGAATATACATTGAAAAGCTAAGTCCCCATCACCCTCATAGCAAGAATCCGATGTCCTTGAATGAACAACGTAAGCCCGCCGACGTGATTAACCAGCAAATCACATCAATAAACTGAGTTAGGATCCACAGGTGTAAGGAACCTTGGAGTTTTTCTCATGTTCTTCATGAGTATTTACTTTTCAAGAGAGGGTTGAGTGTTTGATATCCTATATCAAGTGTTCAATTCCTATATGTTATGTAGTGGTACAAAACTAACATCAACACATCTTCCAACAAGTATGGACAAATTTGAAAAAGTTCAAAGAGGTAGTGTACCAACATTGCTACAAAGAAATTAACAATCTCATGGACCATCTTGCCAATTGGGCCATCGATGATAAGTAAGAGTACATCATATCCAGCAAGATCAATTTTCGGACAAACCTTCGATACACCTAGACAAAGGTACAAAAGCATCGCTCTCAATCAATGGGAGATACGCAAGTACTAGGCAACTAAGTGAATGATTCCTCGTCACACAAATCTTATTGCATACCATCCCCTGTTGAAATCAGTGGACATCACCTACAAGTTCATTCACAAGCATTATAACTGCAGCCATCAAAATCATTTCAGTTGTTAGCGTCACAAGTTTCAAGAAAGCTTACAACAGACGCTAACAACTGAAATAAGCTGCCATTTTGATCACTTCACGAATCACAACAACCATTTGTCTTTCTCCTCTCACTACGAAGCAAAATGGCATTCCAAGGGGAAATCCACAACAGTAGAATCACCATTTATCTTCAACACAAGATCTACACAGATAACCAAACCTGTCATGGGGTTCACTGGCATTGACTATCTTGAAATGGATGTGAGAAGCCAGGTTAATTCAGAAGTTGCCTCTTATTTCTTATCGAATATTTTCAGGCTCACACAACCAAGGCAATGTTACAAATTGAGGATTGCTTTATAAGGAAGTGGCCAGCTTCAGCCCACACACAATTGTTGCATTTGACTGGAACTTTTATGAGGAAGTTATACCAACAGTGAGAGCGGAATTCAGAGGTGTCCCTTTCTTGGCTGCAGCAGTCGAGCTTGAAGAGAGGCTGCTGAGAGTCAGAGAGAACCTTCAAGCTACATGGGGCACGCTGGAATTAGGAGACTTGCAGATCATTGCGGAGAGAGACAAGGATATTCAGAGTTGAGCAGAACCATCATGGCCTTACACCCCTTCACAGATTAAATTAGACGCAACAAAACGTTGGCAGTGGCACAGAATCTGGAAGATTTGGCTGCTAGCAATGGCAACCAACCCTAGCCTTCTCAATGGTCCAATTGCTGTACACTTTTTGGCACGTCAAAACAATTTCTTTTGCATCAAGTTTCAACATTAGTCCTTTTCAGCTTAATGCGTATTGTCAAATCTATATGAATCATGAACTTCAGCTCTGGTTGGCCATGGAGAACAGTCTCTGGCAGCCAGATATATTTTGTATGTCTTTTTCTATATATCAAAACAGGTAGGGGCCCTATAACTTCTTACTTATCAAAAATGATAATAAATCAAAGTTTTCCTCAAATATTAACCTATGCCACACATGTTTCTGCATCTAAAACCTGCTGCTTGTCCAAAGGGAAAAGTTATTTCAATTCCCTTACTAGGTTGCCGATTTCCTTTTTGTGGGGAATGACAAGTTACAGCACAGTTTTTTACAACAAGAACTATATACCTTACTTCATTTCCACATTATTAGAAACAAGAAATGGTAAGCACAACATGATAAAAAACAGGATTAGAGAGGTTACACATAAGAAGCAGATGTTATACATATAACAGCAGATGATATTAAGGTGTTAACATAATATTTAAATATTTTTATTGTAAGCCCAGATTTAATATCAAAAGCAAAAAAGCCAGTTTTCCTTCATATTAAAATAAATGTGCAGGGCTTATATACAAACAAAGAGCAACATATAAAAACAGGGGCTAAAGAAGTTGCACAAAAGAAGCAGATTTTATATATATAACAGCAGATGATATTAAGGTGTGAAAATGGTGTTTTTATCGTAAGCACAAATTTAATCTCCAAAGTAAAGCCAGTTTTCCTTCATATAAAAATTAAATGTGCTGGACATAAACAATAAAGAGCAACATAAACAGCTAATTCTATGAGAATCGTTGAGAGAAGAGGCAAATCATGCAAAAATTGAATTCTATGAGATAATATTTCTTTACAACCTCTTGTCAGACATATGCATACATACTGTAAAAATCAGTAATTTGCATAGATTGTATAACCAAAAAGGTGCTTCCAACCAAGAAATTAAACTCAAAACAATTCCTACTCGTATTATCATGAATCTCTTTAACAATTTGTACACTCATTCTGTTTAAACATCTAGGAAAAATAAACCTATCCGAAACCATCCCCTACAACAGCCTAATGACTTTTACCTAAAGGCTAAAAAACCCATCTACAACATTCCATACAATCACAGCAATCCATGTAAATAAAATATGACTTTGCAATTTATCAAAAATCATATGCCATTCAAACTGCAGACGACAAACCCATCGCGAAAGCAGCATAGCAGTTGTTGTGTCTGCCAAAAAATCTCTCGAAATAAAGGAAACAGCCATTTACTGTTTCGTGCATTATAATATGCAAAACGCTAACTAGTTTCGCCACCAGTTACTCTCTAACTGGACCTGTATATATTCCTTGTATAACTTACGCATACCTGATTTCAGCATGTAAAAGTTATCAACTATTAAAACAAACGAGCATGTGCATATATTTTTTTCCGCGCAATATTCAGCGAAGACATAACGAAGCACGTAAGAAACCAAGAAACGTCAACGCAAGACAGGTACAAAACTTTAGCAGACATGATAAAGTAAAAAAGCAAACATAGTTGTATGAAGATACTTCTAAATATGTTTAATTTTAGCTATGGAAATCCCAAATCATTAATGACATGATGAGGGGTTAAGAATGAATTGAAAACCATGTTCCTCAGATGTTTACCTGCGGACATCTGAAATCATTAATGATATGATAAAGTGTTAAAATTGAATGAAATACCACATCAAGCTCGGTTGAAACAAAAAAAGAAACCCCACGGCTATGGAATCTACACAAATGGAAGGAGATTTCAAACATAAATAAGAACAATAATTCAACAAAATGAAAGGCCGAAGAGAACACAAAGGCAGAGACACAATAATAAACACGCCTGACAGTAATTCAACTACGCTAAGATGGGCGACAAATATCAAAAACCTGCTGCAAATGAACATGATTGATAATCTCCCTTCTGCTCGAATACATAGGCAAGGCCGACTCGAGACGGTTGCACTCCCTGACAAGAATATTATACAGCTGCTCCCAAGTCCAGCCATTTCCCAGCATAAAAACAGGCCTCTCCTCCGCACAGCAATCGAAATTACCAGTATCCTCCACAGAATTGCCCAAATAAAACTCCAAACACTGCAGAGCCCTCTCGAATTCCCCCAATTTTTTCTTCAGAATTTCAATTTGGACAGCCAAAGCCTCCTTCACCCCCACCAGCCGATGCCAATCATTTAAACTATTCCGCCTCTTTAAATCCTTAATACACTTCTCAATCGCCCTCTCTGTTTCCTCAATTTTTCTCCTGCAATTGCTCGACGCCTCGCAATTGCGCAGATTCTTTACATAGTTCACAAAAATCGGCCGCAAGCTCTTGTCGCCCTCCTTGCGAATATCTTCTTCTCCTACCTCGGAGCAAATTTCCGGAGTCCATGACTGAAAACCTAACAGACGCTGTTCCCACAGAAAAGCAAAAGCTTCCACTGCATCCTCCGAAACAGGAAAAAACAGCCTTGCAGCCAAAGCCCCTGACGCTGTACATATCTCCCACTGTTTCCACCCCGGGCATGCTTCAATCAATGTCGTCAGCTCGCTGTTGTTCTGACCGCAGATCTCCTTCCCCCAAATTTTCACTTCACTTCGACTTTCCATTTCCAGGTTCGCATCACAATTTGGCAAAAAAACGAAAGCAAAATGGTAAAATCCCACCTCGCCTTGCCGCCAAAGTATATATACACTACGTATATATCCGTTAGCAGTCACATATACAATGTATATACACCCTCCAGCGTTGATACACACTGTATATATGTCAGGAAATTTTGTTATTATGCCTGGATGATTGTATATGTCGCCAGTCGCCACTGCCACTGTTGAAAAAGCATGAATGCCGCTGTCCCGTCCAACAAATTCGCCAGTTACAGTGTGTACTCCATGATTTCACACAACCGCTACAGACTTGGTGGCGGATTAATGTCAGATCGTTGTTATCTTTAAATACATTAACTCGCGACCCAGCGGGAAGTGCAATGAATTAATTATCAAGGACTCAAATAACCAGGCAATGTAAGGTGTGGATTCATTGCAGAGACGGTGGAGTAAGACTTTGGACCGTACGATACGGCAGTTATTTAAGCCTCTTTGGGGAATTTCTTTGCTTTTTTTTTCTCTTTATAAAATGGTAGGTAGGGGACAAAAAATAAGTAGTGAACCTACGACAGTTTTCACGGAGGAAAAAAGCCTGCCTTTCGGTCGAGGATAATGGTCCACGTGTTCTGTTTTTTTCATTTATTGTTACTTTTTGTACTAGGAAATATAGCAAATCTAACAAAAGTTTAAATGATGAAATGATAGTTTTATTTTTTCTATCGGATGGAAGCAAAATAAAATTGATGATAAAGACAAAAGTGAAGCCTACTGAAAAGAAAACAGTCGTAACAGCTATAAAACAAAGAGTAAAACGAGTAGACAAGCATCACACCAAAAGTTGATATGAATAAAATTGATTTTCTACTTATTATATGATTTTATTTATTTAATTTTTGTAACATGCAAAGTGTCTTGCCATTATTTTCTTTTTTTTAAATTATAAATTTATTTATTTAATTTTTAAATTAAATTCTATAAAGTTAACATGCAAAGTATCTTCTCATAATTTTTCCTTTTTAACTATATAATTTATAAAAGTAATTATTTGAGAGGATTTATTTGAATGAGATTTTTATTTTTTTAATATTTTATATTTAAAAATAAACATTTATTTTAAATATTTTTTCATTTTTATTTATAATCTTATGAATAAATTTTTTTTATAGAGATATATATTTTTAATAATTGTGTTTCAAATATATGTAATAAAATCAATTAGTTGTTTCATATAGAAATATGTGGATTCACACTATTAAAATGATAAAAGAAAACTTTAAGTAAAACAAAGAGAGAGAGAGAGAGAGAGAGAGAGGGATTTGATTCGGCGCAATTATTTAAAAAATTAATATTACAATTTCTCATTACAAGCATTAAATCATCATCACACTTTAATAATTATATTGTGTTGCCCGTTAATGGGCCTTGCAATGTTAATCCCTTGTCTAGAGGAGCTAGAGATGTGAAACAGGTAGCTCCATAGCAGGGGTGGATGAAAGTAAACTTCAATGGAGCAATGAAAGGCAATCCAAGTCCTTTTGGAGCTGCAATGGTATTCAAAAATTCTATAGGTGACATTATAGCAATAGGAGCAAAGAAATTACAGGATGGAACAAATAACATGGTCGAAGCCCCGACAACTTGTGAGAATGTATTGTTAGCCAAAACTCTCAAGTGGAGAGATTACATCTGGAAGGAGATTCATTAGTGATTGTAAATGCTTTGATTCAAAGATCATATGTATTTTGGATTATTAATAAATTTATTTAGTCACATGTAACTTACTAAAGACCTTTCAAATTTTTAAAATTACCCATATCTATTGTGCTAGGAATGAAGTGGCCGATAGGTCGTCAAAATGGGCAATCTCATTAAAGTGCAATGATGGAAGATTATGTTGGAAATGATTTAATGATCTTATATGAGAGGAGGATCGATGAAGTCCAATGCATACGTGAGAAACCCCATCATTTTACAATACGGAGGATGGTGAATATGACATTTTGCTATGGGTCCATTTATTACAGTTTTATCATTCCCAAGAATTTTCCTATTGAAGAGTTATTGTGTAATCGTTTGTCTCAGTTTTTGTGCTTGTAGCTATGAGGGGATTTAGAATGCGAGAATTTTAGAAGGCCAATTTCAAAGTAGTGACAAAGAAACAGCAACTGGCTTTTCTAGGGGGAATCTCTAAGAAGAGATTGAAATTTGTTTTTAAGATTCATGATCCCAAATTCCTACAAATTCTAGATTTCATTCTTGGCGACGAATTCCTAAAGTCAAAACATCGATACTAGGTCAATTTAGACATTGTGGTCATGTTTCTAGTATGGTTTTTTTGAATTTGGCAATAAATGAGAGGTTCACTAAGTTGTGAGTGAGTGTGTTGAGAAGGATTGGGTTATGGGGTTGGAGGAGATGTTGTCAATGGTGGTGTCGGGGAAAGGATTTAGGGTCGAAGGTGGTTTTGGGCAGGCAATGGAGACTAGAGACGATGGGCTTAAAGCCTTCATTATTTGGAGTGATAAGGGCTCCCACCAAGATAGAAGGGAGGAAGTCAAGGTGGGTTAGGAGTGTTTGCTCGAGTTTCTACAAGAATGAGAAGTTTCAGCAAGGGTAGAGAGAGAGGCAAAGAAGAGGAAATGGAATTCAACTCTCATCTTTGAGCCAAACAACTTTTGGATTAACAGGCCCATGGGTATCAAGAAGGTGGTCGGCAAAGGAAAGGTGTCAGTTTCAATTGGCTAAATTCCCTTTTCTGATAACGTTTGTTTTTGTTCACTATTTACATGGAGGGGTGGTAGGGTTTTGGCTAGGTAAATGATCATTTTGTTGAATTGTTATAAATTGCATAGAGGTTGTTAATGGCCATTTTGTTTTGGTATATATGGTTTTTAGGGGTTGGGGTGTATAAATTTTTGGTTCGGGTGTATAATGTTATTGTGTCTCAACCATTTTGCTCTTGGCAAATAGTGGGGGTTGCAATGATTATATGTTCTATGACACTTTCATTTGGAAGTCAGAGACATTTTGTAGATTTTCTCAGGGGAGTAGTTGATGGACTATAGACTGGAAGTTTATATTTCATATATATACATATAAATGTTATTATATTATTAATAAATATAGTATTCTCACCGAGCAAAAAAACAATTATTATATTACACTCAATTCTTCTACAATATTTTAAAACTTCCACATTAAAATATCTCTTATAAAATTAGTTTTTCATTATTTTACTCTATTTAAAGTAATTATATTTAAATCATACATTGTCCTACATTTAATAAAAAGTCATATATTCAATATTTACAAAATTCATACATTCAATATCTATAGTGTACTTATGCTTTCTATTGTATAATATTTTGAAAAAATTATGCAAATATTGAATACACAAATAGACAGAACCAAATCCTAGGAAGTTCAAGCTAAACCTACAACTATCTTAGAATACCTTGCTACAACATAGATTTCCTATGCAATTTACATTCATTATCATATATTAAAAGAATTTCGTCTATTTAAATTGTGTATGCTTTCCATTCTAAATCGTTGTTTCATTTTTAATGATAATTATAATTATATAAAAAAATTTGATTAATCCATCAATATGAATAAAAATCATATATTTTTACAATAATTATATTATATTATATTAAAATATTTTTTACTAATTTTATCTATTTAAAGAATTATATTTAAATCATACATTGTCTTGCATTCAATAAAATTCATACATTCAATATTTACAAAATTCATATGTTTAATACACGTATTATATTTATGCTTTCCGTTGTATGATTTTTTATATTAATCAATAACAAAACTATGGTGTTGACCCTTATAAACTACGGCCTAAGGGCGTACAGACACATCACACTAACAATAGATAAACATAAAAAACAACTTAGAAGAGAACTAGTAAAGTAAGTTACAACCATAGATCGTAGTCAGGCAACCTATAACCCTCAAAATTACCACCATAATATAGATTAGTACCATTCATAAAAAAAAAATTAGAATCCTACTCCAACTGAAAACATAGAACAACAAACTAGAGTCTAGGAAGACAACTAGTCTAACAATGAAAATATTCACAAAAACTCGAGAGGGGTAGGGGGTAACAGCCCCGACCAACCAGTGATTAAGCATCACAGGAGGGTCTGATATCACAACCTGACTGGTGCAACACCTGTGTCCAATCTTCTATAAGGAATTTAAACACATCCTTGTAATTTCCTTCATCTTGCCCATCGTCATTAAGCATCTTACGTTGTAGTAGGCACAATGAAGTTGTAGAGTTGTGCATCGCTTGAAGGCTAAACCTAGAAATACTTCCCAATTTTCACTCTACTTCACTCAATTTGTTCTTCAAATTGTCCACCTCACTCTGCAGGTTATCTAAATTTGATGCAGAAGTTGCATTGGAGTTAGGTAGAATTATCTTTTTGTTGTATGTTTATGCAAATATAGCTATTTACTTTAATTATGAGATTAAAAGAATTTCATCTATTTAAATTGTTTATGCTTTCCATCCTAAACAATTCTTCATTTCTTATTTTAATTATGATTATATAAACATTTAGATTAATCTATCATTATGATTAAAATCATATATTTTTATAGTAGTAATATTATATTATATTAAATAAATTCCTAAAAGTAAAATATAAACATGAAACATAAGAATAACATATAGAAAAATAAAAAAGAAGCCATGTCTAAACATTCGGGAAGGATTACAGCTGAAAATATCCTGAACTATTTCGTGGAAATGTTTGCGGACAACATTCCCAAGCAGAGCTCGGAGACATTATTCAAAAGGAGTGAAAATCATCAGTTTCAGAGTCATTTAATCATATCTTTTGACGCCAGAAACTCGTTCATCATCTGCTTGGTGGAGGCAAATCCAATGCGAAATCCATAATGGACGACTTCAACAATGAACTTCGACATGCCAAACAAGTCATACATTTCATAAGCACGAAATACAGAAAATATATCTACAGGAAAAACTCACCACTACCCTGTGACAACTGTTCAGTGCTTTGGCGAAGGAAGAAATCAAGCTGAAAAGGGTTTCTGGAATATTGGATGGGAAAATGATGGAAGAACGATCCACCTTCAAAATTCATCCTTCAATCCAGAAAATTATCCAGATAATATGCAGATGGGTGATAAAGAAGCAGCAAGTACAAAAACAGACTGGATAAAAGTAGAAAGAAAGAAAAAAAAAATAAAGAACTACAATAGATCTACAAACAGCCGCCAATATCAATCAAGGAAAAATAAAAATAAAAAACCCTAATCCAGCAAAAGCCTCATTTACACAAATCAATCCACCAAGGACAATGTCAATAAAAGATTACAACCCACTGCTAAGGCAAAGATCATTTTCGAGTCCAAGCAAAGAAATCAAAAACTGGAATGGGAACACACAATTTACCACCAGATCTTAATTAAAGAAAAGTCAGAAACTCAAAGAGATCCAGACAAAATACCCAAGCAAAGAACATATCCATCTCACTAGGGTAAACATGATACGAATAAAAATAAATCTCAAGAAACAGTGGCTATTATAAGCAATGTGTATACCAGAGGCTACTGGCATCATTGCAAAAGAAACGGGATAATCGCTTTTTGGAATGGACCTATTGTCTCCATGGAAAGAATCAAGCGATGGTTGTACAAAGCCCTAAGGGAATAGGTAAGTATCAATAACCTTTTGTAATAATTATATATATTTAAATTGCGCCAATAGAGATTATAAAAGGCTTTATTAGAAGGTTTACCAATATTTTTTGAAGGCTTTTGCTTGAATTTTTTTCCCTGGCGACCGAACTTTGATGTTAATACCTTTTTAAAAGATCATGTGTTAAAATGGGCAGTCATCAACAATTTTCCAATGGAACTATTTCATAGTAAGATATTACATCAACTAGGTAGCTTGATAGGAGATATGACTGGATTTGAATCTTCATTCTTAGATTATTCTATAGTCAAGCTCTTGATTAGGGTTCCTCTTGAAACAAAAAAATTTACAAACCTAAAAATAATAGCAAACAATTCTATCTATAAATTCCAACCCCAGTTATTTAAAGGAAAGATTAATGATATCCATATCTATGTCAAGGAAAAGATTGAGTCTAGATGCGAGACTATTTGCTTAGCAGAACCAAGAACTATGCATTTGAGGTATAGATTTGAGAATTTAGAACCCATGAATTGTAATAATCATAAGGAAATGATGATGAAATTCCAAGGGAATGAGAACATAACAGATGCTAGAAAAGATATAGAATAGAGTAAAAAAGAGGTAGTTTAGGAACTAGAAGAAGGGGAGATAAGAGAAGAATCATTGCAGAAGAATGCAATTGATACAACAGTTGAGCACAACTCTCCAAAGGAACTTAGCACAAATACAGAACTAGCCATCAAAAAAAAAAAAACAAGCTAAGTTATCAAGCAAAGTCATGGACGAAGGAACACAGAAGATAAGCACTAAAATGATGGATAGAGTTGTAAGCAACTGCTTGAGTAATATGATTAATGAAAACAATACCAAATAGTTATCAACAGAGGAAAGCTACCAAGAGAAGAGCAAGATAGTTCAAAAAATGGAAGCAAATATGAAGTACATAAGTGACAAACTATAGGATATCCACAAAGCACAAGATGAAGTTAGAGAATTATTAGATTTTATCGGTATGAAATTGAAAGAGATCCAGAATTAGACCAAGAGAATATAATAGAAGAAGAATCTTCATAAAGCCTAAAAGTGGCAAGAAAAGAAATTTGTACAGTAGATCAGTATTCAGAAGTAAATATGGAATTAAAAAAGGAAAAGCCAGGGCAAGAGTTCAATAATGTTATTACAAGGAAAGAAACAAGAGCAATGGAAAATTCACCTAACAAATGCAAGGACCAAATACAAGTAAATGATGAAGGTATGCTAACATACAACGACGACAGATTGAAAGACATAACGAGTATAGAATCATAAGAAATTCTAGAACTGAAGAATGTTCAAGACAACGATCAAGACTTATTACACAAAATCATGAAAGAACAGAGTAACGATGATATGAGAAGGTTTAATCAAAGGGCACCTGATACAATTCTGATTCCTATAGAAGTGGAAACTATTCTAAAACAAGAAGTACCTGATGAACAAATGATAGAAACCACAAGTCAAGGACATGAATTAGGAAAACCAATAAACTGGGAGGAATTTGGAGTACAAGAAATGACAGACATGATGAAATCTAATGAGAACATAGAATCCTTACCACAGTCAAAAAATGGAGAAGATAATGGAGAAACAAACTGGAATATTAGTAAAAAGATAATGCAGGAAATGATAGAAGAAAAGGAAATCACAGAAGATGAATCATTAGAGTACAATCTCCAAAATGCATCCAGTAATAAAGAGAATTTAGGAATCGCAGAAAATCAAGATGGAATTGAGCATCCTATTTGTGGCAAAGGGAGAAAGAAGAGGGGTCGGAAGTCTTTATCTAAACTCAGAGCAGCTACAGGCATGGCGGATAATCAAATTAAAATTAATGACTTACTACATGTAGGAAAGGGGAAGGTCCTTCCCAAGGAGAAATGAGGCTCACCACGTGGAATGTTAGGGGCTTGATTGCCCCTAACAAAATGCGCTTATTTAAGCATAATTTTTCCCTTTTTGAATCTGACATAATATTACTACAAGAAACTAAACTAAGTCTAATAGAAGGAAATAACTTTTAAAAAAGTTTAGGTATTTGGAAATCACAATTAGTGTTGGAAATAATGGGAAGTGTGTACTGAGAGGGGAGGGTTGAATCAGTACCTCTAAATTTTTTTATCTCTTTTAACCTTTATCCATTGTGTAATCAATTGTATAACCAACCATATGTTCTATATTATCTTTGTGTAAGATATATCAATTCTTTAACTTTATCAAACATGTAAACATTCATAGAAACAATCATGAAAGTAATTGACTCATAACATAAGATATGGTAACGTAGAAAACCCATGTTAGAAGGTAAAAATTGTAGTGGGGATGACACCCACAAAATCTTCACTATCTACAGATTGGAAGGGGTCGGTTAAGGCTTACAATTTGATCACTTCTGATGATCTACCCTGTTAGGAATTGTATAGTCAAAAAATGGAAGCACTTCCATTTTAGACTTGTTTAGCCTTCTGAGTAAGTGGTTTGGGTTCATGACAAGTGCCTTGATTGGGTTCCTAATCTTGACATGGATTCCCCCCTATTTTGCCTTTTTGTCCACCATTTTCTGATCTGATTTCTGCATTTTGGGATATAGACTTGTGTTTCTGGGATTTAGGGACAGGGTCGACCTCCTAGGAAAGGGTCAACCTTGGCCTTGACCTAGGATAGGGTTGACCTTGAGCCTATCCCAGGGTCCAAAACCCAGGAACTTTCAAATTCTGGATGTCGGTCTTTGCAAAAGTTGTTTCCCGCTTCCGGGTCGGTTGTTTCGGGTTTCGAAGCATCGATTCCTAAATTATATTTAATATAGGTCCTCTCCTAGGGGTAAAGGCTTAAATGATGATTTAATTATCCTTTGTAGGCCTCCTTAGAAGATTGTTCCCTAATTTCATATAAAAGGGAGCCTTCTCCTCTTATTTTCTCTAAGCATGAAAAACCATCATCAAGCAAACTAAGTCTTCCAAGTGCAAAAATCTCTAGCCAAGATTTTTTTCAAGCATCCATTGTTCTACATGTTCTCAAGCTCTCAAGGTGTTCAATTCTTCCTCTCAATCATTCAAGTTCTCCATTGAAGATCAAGGATTCAAGCTTTCAAGCCTTTGAAGGGATTTGGTTCAAGCATTCAAGATTTATCATTCAAGCCCTAGATCTAGCCATCATGATGGTGTGATCTTCCTTCAAGATCCTTTGTGCATCCTCAAGAATCTTTCATCATCTCTTCAAGGTGGATTCCAAGCATACAATCATGGAGGTTTATGGTTTCTAAAGTCCATGCTTTCATATTTACATACTTGCTACATTTGAATTATAATTGCACATCTATTCAATATCATAGCTTCATTGTTAGATTCAATTCTACTACTTGCTAGCATTCTTATTTCAATTATTGATTTCAAGGTTAATTCATAAATCAGGGTTTGACTAAGGCAAACCCCTCCCCAACAACAAAAAAACATTTTTCTTGCAGGTACAGGTTCGGGACTGTAAATCTGAGGCCAGATCTGGATAACCTTTTCGGATTTATTTCAGACTGTGCGAACAAGGACACTTTCGGGGTTGAGCAGATCGAGTTGGCAAAAGTGGTACAGGGTTGACCTCTATTTTTCTTGTAGGTACAGGTTCGGGATTGAAGATCTGAGACCAGATCTGGATACCCTTTTTAGTCTTCTTTCAGACAGCGTGAACATGGACACTTTCGGATCTGTGTAGGACAGGGTTGGCATTTGTGGTATAGGGTCGACCTTTTTCATAAGATGACATCAGAACAAAAAAATATTTCTAGGTTTTGTCTGTCTCTGTGTTTCCTTTTCGGATCATACTTTGGATTTTCCAGAAATTGAGTACAGACCCCAGAAAATAGCATTCTTTGATTTGCCATTTTGGAAGGTTGGTACTTTCTCCTATTCTTTTCAATTACTGTCATTAATCATATTAATCAATTAATTTATAGAATTTAAGATCCCCTTTCTTGGTCTCTTTCCAAATAGTGG
>MU225116.1:280676-292867 GCA_018584345.1 Thuja plicata | reverse complement strand
TTTAGTGTGCACTCAGTTAAGAGATTTACAATAGGATTGTTAAATCCACCTTCCTTGAAAGGATTTCTTCTATTTGCTACACTTGTTAGAATGTAGACAAAAATACTCATTGACCTAAGTGTATGCAATCTAAAAATTGTTGAATATAGATCCATTACAATTCACATGTATAAATGTATCACCTAATGTGATTGATTAATACCTTTGTTGCTCGGTAGCCTCTGTTCTTGGTTCTTGATAACCAAATTCATCTTTTATTTTTCTGCTTCTTGAAACTTTCAGTTTGATCCATAAATGTGTTTGTTGGCTACATTCATCCTCTCATCCATGATAATGAATTATTACAACATCTATTTATAAGATAAATTGACCTAATGTTGTTTCACGTATAACAAAACTAACTCTATGATCAAAGGTTTACAACTTGACCTTGATCTCCTAGTCTGCATGTTCTTAATCAGTTAGACTGATTAAAACAATTACAATAATGTTGCTTGTCCCTTAAGTAATGGTTTTAAAACAAATCAAGACTCTATAAATAGAATATATTTGTTTTATCTGACATGGAAGTCAGATCCACTTTTTTTGGGATGTAACTAAATTTTGGTGTTTGATGCTCAGTTTGCTCTGAAGTTAGTTTGACTATCTTTCAGTGTTCCTAGTTGAACTGTCTGTTGCGTTGCTCTCTTGTCTATTCTCTTGGTTTTCACTGTATCTTCTCGTAGGGTTCCTCTGTCGGTTTAATCCTATCAAATTCTACTTTATCATCTTCGGTTTGCACTTTCGGTTTACACTACAAAATTGTGTCATCGATTTTCTCCTTGCTTAGCATTTTCAGTTTGAACTAAAAATCTGACTTTCGGTGTAGTGTAATCGATGGTTTGAACAACTAGTTTTCTCATTTCATACTAATGGAAAAACTTTATGTTTATTAATTAGTAGAAGCAACATGAGATTCAGGAGGATTAGCAATCCTATGGGATCCTCAAAAAGTCAATTTTAATCTCTCAATCTCTAAATCAAATTGGATAGGTGGTCATGTAAGTAGTTTCAAAAGTGAAATAAAATTTGTTCTAATAAATGTATACGGTCCCATTCCAAATCCTGAGAAATGGGCAGTTTGGGATGAAATAAGTAATTTCATGGCAAAAAATAATAGGGCTAACTTCTTTTTGGGTGGGGATTTCAATGCTCTGTTGAACCTGAATGAAAAACAAGGTGGTACACAAATTATTACACAGACAATGGAAGATTTCAGAAGTTGGTTTACAATTAACAATCTGATGGACATCCCTACCACAAATGGAATATTTAAATGGAACAATACAAGAACATGTTTTTGTAATATAGCAGAAAGACTTGATAGATTTTTTTTAAAAAAAACCTAGGTTCTTTTAATTTTCCTTTTTCATCCTCTATTCTGCCACAAGCTTGATCAGATCATTTTATAGTCAGGTTAGAAATTGGGGAACCTCAAAAGCCATCAAGAAATCCCTTTAAATGTGCAAAAATGTGGTTCCTTGAGGAAGAATTCATGGGCAATAGACCATTGGTGTTAGTATGAAGGAAAAGTCAAAGGGTCAAAAATGTTTTGCTTCATTTTCAAACTAAAAATGCCGAAAGAAAATATCCTAAGTTGGAATAAAGAATATTATAGAAATATATTTATACATAATTTAGATAATGAAGAAGACATTAAAATACTTAACGAAAAAGTGATCAAGGATGAAATGGATAATGACATATATTTGAGATAAAAAGAGTTATTAGAAATACAAGAGAATATTCTAGCCAAGGAAGAAATCTTTTGGAGACTAAAG
Organism: Thuja plicata; assembly: GCA_018584345.1. Taxonomy (NCBI): domain Eukaryota; kingdom Viridiplantae; phylum Streptophyta; class Pinopsida; order Cupressales; family Cupressaceae; genus Thuja; species Thuja plicata. The sequence goes on along the minus strand of MU225116.1, from coordinate 291,047 downwards.
TCTTGAGAAACTTGACTGTTAGGAGACATAAATACAAAATTATTTCATAATAGCACCATTAAAAATAGAAATATCAATAGAATATTGAAAATAGAAAACTATGAAGGAGTAGAAACCGAAGATCCAAGTAAAGTAGCTGAAACTTTTAAATATTATTTTAAAGAATGCCTGAATAATTCTGAGTCGTCAAATTTGACAGCTCAGACTAAAATGCTAAAAAATATACCCAAGTTAATAACAATAGAAGATAGTAAAGTCCTTAATAAGAAGTTCACAGTAGAAGAAATTAAAGAAGTAGCGTTTCAATTAAATCCTAATAAATCACCAGGCCTAGATGGGTTTCAGGCCTTTTTCTTTCAAAAATGCTGGCACATTATAGGACTTGATCTATGGGAAGTATTCGAGGCAACCAGAAACTCTGGATCATTGATAGCTAAGATAAATAATACTTTCCTAGCATTAATTCCTATGAAGATTGGCCTTGAGAATCCTAAAGATTTTAGGCCAATTGCTTTATGTAATACCATTTACAGGATTTTATCCAAAGCATTGGCTAACATACTAAAAAAGTTTTATCAAAACTAATCTCAGAAGAACAAACTGGATTTGTCCTTGACAGATCCATATTTGATGGAATCATCATCATTCAGGAGCTAATACACTCAACACAGAACAATAAAGATCCATGTATGCTTATGAAGTTAGATATTCAAATGGCCTATGATAAAGTGAATTGGAGATTCTTGTGTAAAGTGCTAGAGGCCTTTGGTTTCTCTCAATAATGGATTTATCTGATCTACAATTGCATATCTACCCCAAATTTTTCCTCCTCATTAATAGGACCCTGAAAGGTTTCTTCAGTAGTTCTAGAGGGATTAGACAAGGAGATCCAATCTCCATATTTCTATTCATCATCATGGCAGAATCCTTTGATAGAGCAATTTAAAAAGCTCAAACAGATGGGAAATCAAGGGAATTCAAGTTACAGATGGAATTCCCAATATATCACATCATAAATTCACTGATGACATAATACTTCCAGGAGAAAGCTCAATGGTAGAAGCCCAAAAATTTAAGAAAATTATTAAAACATATTCTGAAGTTTCAAGACAATAGGTTAATGCAACCAAATCAGAAATATTTTTTCTAAACACCCCTCCAAACATTAAAAAAAAACAATATGCAATCTCATGGGCTACAACAAAGGCACCTTCCCTTGTAAATATCTTGGGATCTACCTAGAAAAAGAAGGGGTAACAAATATTGGGATTATATCTCTGAGAAGCTGGAAAACAAATGGGTAGTTGGAAATGCAAATGGCTAACTAAGGCTGGAAGAGCTACAATGATCAAAGAAGTTCTATCGGTCATCCCTACATATCAAATATTGTGTTTACCTCTCCCCAAGGGTGTCAAGCATAAAATAGATAGTAAACTAAAAAGAAATGGCAAGGAACATATGAAAATAGGAAACAAGCCATGATCAGTTAGGATAAGATTTGTAGACCTAAGGAATATGGAGGACTAGGAATTAAAGATTGGAGTTGGAAAAATGAAGCATTAGGAGCCAAACTGATATGGAGAATGTATCATGAACACAATAGTAAATGGGAAAAAATATTATATCTCAAATATTTAAATAACTTAAATCTTATATCATTATTTTAAACTAAAAACCCGCCAAAAGGTTCTAGGATCTGGAGTTTTATGATGAATTGTAAACCTCTAATCCCTAACAACTTAACATGGGATATTGGATTAGGACAGGATGCCCTTTTTGGGGAAAACCCTTGGGATGGACATCAATCCCTTGACAGACTTAATTTACTAGAAAATATTAAAAATACATTAACTAACCTAAGGGGAGAGTAAGTTAATGATTATAAACATAAAATAAATGAAGAATGGCAGTGGAAATCGGTAGAGGATACACCCTTATCACAACAAGAAAAGATAATGTTTAATAAAATCTTGAAGGAAAGAAAAATTATTCATAAAGAAAGGAATGATAGACTAATCTGGGGTGCATCCAAGAATGGTAAATATAATGTTAAAAATGGGTATGAAATAGTGATTAATAATCAAAAGTGGGATAAGATAGATATCCCTTTGAATCTTTGTTGGGATTCAACATGCCTACCCAAAGCCGACATCTTCCTATGGACAGAAACACAAAAAATAATTCTTACTAGTGACCAGTTTACCAAAATAGGGTTTGAAGGACCTTCTAGGTGTCCTTTATGTGAGCATGATTCATAAACAATAGATCATTTGTTGTTTAAATGTCCATTTACAAATAAATGTTGGAACTAGATATGCAACAAATTAAATTGGAGTACTATTATGCCCAAAAACATGTTAGAATTTTTTAGAAACTAGCCTACAGAAAAAACAAAAGGGATCTATGATAAATTATGGCAGATATCACCGTCAATACTCCTCTCAAAAATCTGGAAAGAAAGGAATAGAAGGATATTCTGCAATGAAAGTATGGAAACCCCAATCTTCCTTAATAAGGCTGAAGCCTGCATATCTAAAGTAATGAATAGCCACCTCTGAAACTCAATTAAGGAGGAAGGTTCATTTTCATTATGGGATGCAGATATGAAAAAAAACCGGTTTAATCTGATCGATCCACCTCAACTATATAAGAGATATAGTAAGAAAGCTAGAATGAAATGTGAATGGCAACCACCCCCAAGTGATTTGGCTAAGATTAATTTTTATGGAGCTTCGTGAGGTAATCCAGGTCAGGCAGGTCTAGAATGTGTCATACACCTTGATGATGACTCCCAATTAGCTGAACTGGCTAAGCCATTAGGAATCATGTCTGATTAATTTGGCAGAATTAGAAGTAGTAACAGAAGGTATAAATCTATGTGTTGAATTAGGCATCCTTAAATTAATCATAGAGGGTGACTCTCAGATTATCATGAATGCACTCAGGAAAAGGGAAACTCAAAATTGGAAACTTAATTCAAAGCTTGAACATGCAATAGTATGGTTGGATAAATTGGATGAAGTAATCATCAAACATATATATCGGGAAGGAAACAAAAAAGTTGATGAACTGGAGAATAAAGGGGTGGATGACCTTATAATTTTAATTATAAATAAAAATACCTAGATTCAAAATAACTAAAACCATTTGTAGCTTAACATACTATCATTTAAATAAGGAGATTGTAATCCTTTTCATCAATCTGAATAGGAATGTATCAAATAAATTAAAGAGATCTAATATAAATAAATTCTAGATATCCACTACAATATTATCAAAATAGAATAGAGTAGAGCAGTATTTAAGAAGATTTTCTAACATTCTATCAAGGGTGAAGGTAATAGAGGAGTAAGGGGGTTTCCGAGGAACCAGTAAGTGGTCTTGGCAAGTAGCAAAAAGTAAAGTGGTTCATTTTGATAATTAAAAATAGCACCAATTATATTGAATGTTAAATAAGGACCAGTAATGTAACAATGCACATTTCTTGACACACTCCAATATAGTATTAATGTAGGACAATCATTTCCATAACACACGTATAAACAAGTGATTGCTTTCATACTCGTCAGCCCAAACAAATAAATGGGCATTAAGACTCAATTTGTAAAACATATAATTAAGGACATTTAATATTAGATGTAATATTGATTAAATATGTGTATTCAAAAAAGGGATTATACTAACAACATTATTAATTTGGATTATAAGGTAAAATGTTTATTTAAGAATGTTTGGATTACTTATGTTGGTAACTTGCATATTCCTCGCAAATAATATTAGCAATAGTATCTATCTTACATAAATTACGATTTTGGTTAGCATAATATAATGATTCATCTCAATAAAATTAGATGTAATATCTTTTTAAAAAGAAACTAACAATGATCTTGATCAAGAAGAAAAGTTTTGCAGGTTTCGTATGGTTCCAAAGAAGAGCATCAACAAGAGAAGGGAAGAGGAAACTATCAATGACTAAAAGAGGAAATCTTCAAGATGTAAAATATAAATAATGTAAAAATGAGGGAATATCCTCATATGCTAAAACCTTTGTAAATTGGGGAATGCCCTTGTATCTAAAACTTGTGTAAATTTATGAGTGGACAAATGTCCCCGGGCTAGACTGGAGGTTTTCTTTACTCTGGTCTTTCCTTCCTGTGCCCATTTTGAACAGAGGAAAATTGTAAAAATTATTAAAAATAATAAAAATTATCAGGGCTTAGGCCTTTTACAGAGCAAAAAAAAAAGTATTATATTATATTATATTATCTCGATCTACTTATAAATTTATTAAAAAAATTATTCTAATACTTAACTTTATTAAAATACTACGAAGCAAGTACTCATCATAACATAATGCTTGTTTTAAATTAGTATAGACAATAATTTGAAATTAATATAGTTATGAAGAGAGGAGCATTTCATGGAGTTGAGGGAAAAAAGACAAAAACAAAGCTGGTTTGATTGGTATGCCTAAATCCACACATTGGTTTAAAGGATTTGAGATCTCTCCCTTTGCAATAGAATCAAATAGAATCCCACTAAATTGTAAAAAAGAAAGGAACACTCCTTAATCATAAAAATGAGGTTTTGGCGACAAATATGATGAAGGCAAAAAATACAAGTAGGAATTGGATGGCACAAAAAATAAGGAAGCTAGAAGAAGAGAAGATCTATACGAGGATATGGCAAGTTGAAGATGTCGAGGAGGAAGGCATTGGTTTTGCCTTGAAAAATCTTAGATGAGGATAGGCAATAGGAAATGACATTTTTTTGCCAAATGGGGAGGGCTAGGGTTTGCAAAAACCAAAATTCTTAATTTATGGGAGGAACATTGAGGGGATAGAATCAAAGTTAGCCTCCTTAAAAATAACTTACTCCTAAATGAATGTGATTCAATGGAGCTAAAGAAAGAAATTATGAGAGGAGACTCATTAATGATGGAAGATGTGGGATTCTCTATCAAGGAATGGAAATTACAATTTGATTTAGTTAAACGTAAAATGACAAGGACTCCAAGTGTATTAAGCTCTGGAATCTACCTTTGTAATACCGAGATAAAGAGGCATTAAGACAAAATGAGGAGGAGTTGGGTTCTTTTATCAAAATAGATGAGGACTTAGAATTGGGGGAGAACAAATCATATCCAAGAATCTTCAATGATATTTACCTATATGGAGGCTGTTAGGAGGAGTTGGAGATTTTGGTGGACATTGGGTCTTAGGTTAAGAACATAGTAGTGGAAAAACCAGTTGCTTAGGAGTTCAAGCAAGTGTTCAATGTGGAAAAGGAGATAACACCTTCTAATAATGGGATTGGATATAAGAGATCATGAAGATCACATGTAAGGAGGATTTAATTACATTAAGGAATTACCCATCAGGACTTTGGAAGTTGCGGTGTTGGGGATGAAACTAATGGAGGCCTTAAAAGTGGCCTTGGTCAATCAAAAGTCAGAGGAAGAAGGTGTGATATATATATTTGACCTCCTAGAAAATAGTATTGGTTCATTAAAGGGAGTAGCAATAGTGAGATTAGAACCCAATTTTTATTCCCAGTCAAAACCTTATTGAATGGAGGAGGTAGGAATCAGGAAAGAGATTCTCAAGATCTCTAAATCGGAGCAAGAGTGGGAATTTTTTTATAGGACTAAGCAACTCAAAAAAAAGTTAGAAGTAGCTTGGATCTAGAGGAAGACATTTACATGAAGATGGGGATATTAGGAGATGGTACTAACATTGGAGTCTCAAAATTAGCTACATATATTTTTTGGATCGCAAACCTACAACATTTAGGAGAGGAAGGAGAAGAATGGAGTGAGGATCCCTAGGCAATAAAGGAGGATCTTAGAATTTTGTAAGAATTGGGGTGGGGGAAGGGGACTAAATTTTGTAATCCTAAAGATCAAGAGCCAACAATAATAGAGAGTCATTATGTTCCTTGAAATTTGGGCACTAGCCAAAAGTAATCCTAAAATTTATCCTCAAATTGTGAGGACAATGATAAAATAGTAAGGAATATAAATCAAGTAAGATGTAGCATTGATGGGGATGTAGAGGGTCAGGTAAAAACTACTAGGTTGCTAGGGTCAAGGAAGGGAAACCCCATTTCCAAGGGGAAATGAGACTCATAATATGGAATGTTAGGAACTTAAACAACCCTTATAAATAAAATTTATTAGAAATCCAGCTAGAAACGGTAAAAGCATATATAATAATGATACAAGAGACAAAGAGCTCTAATAATGATGATGAACTTTTAATCAAGAAATTGAAAATATGGCAAGGAGTTTGGGTGCAAGAAAATGGTACCCCCAGGGGATTAACAACACAATGGAAACTACAAGAATTAGTGATGGAGAAGATTGATGAGGACAACCAATAATTAAGTTTAAGGGTAAGGAATCTTTCTCTCAATCTAATTTTTTGTTCAACAAATGTGTATGTCTCTATTGCTAGTTTTAAGAAAATGGAGTTGTGGGAAAATGTAGATAATTTATTTCCTATTTGGACAAATATGTTCTACATCTTGTGGGGGAAATTTCAATGTTGAAGACAAAAGAGGTCGGCTATAAAGGAAGTTTCAATCCCAAGTGGATTGTAAGAAATGGGTTGAATGGAATTAGATTATGGAAATAAAAAATAAATATTTGGCTCATTCAGTTGGGAAAGAAAAAGGGTGTGTACAATGGAAACGCAAGATATAATTTTTTGGAAAGGATAATTGGTGGTCTTTCCCTTTAATATTGACAACAACATTCTACCTTGGACAGGTTCTGATCACATTCCATTGTAGTTGTGCATATTGGGTGATAATAATCCTAGAAGATACTCATTTAATTTTGAGAGCATGTGTTTGTAGCATCCAAAATTCTTTGAACTAATTAAATATTGTTGGGAAGGAGGTCGAACGAAAGGGACACACATGTTTAAGGTGGCCATTAAGCTTATCTTCTAAAGAAACAAGTAAAAGAATGGAACAAAAAAGTAATTTAAGAACATCTTTTAAAGCAAGAGGAGCTTACAAGAAGAGTTGAATGCTCTTAATGAGGAGGTGATAGTATTAGGGATGTACCAAGCTATATTTTGGAAAAGGAAGGAACTAAGGAAGGATTATGAAGAAATCTTGGCGAGAGATGAAATCCTCTAGAGACATAATTCTGGAGAGACTTGGATAAAAGATGGAGACAAATTTTTTAATTTTTTTCACATCAGCACCAAGCATCATATGAATATAAAATAGAAACCCTAGCATTAATTTTACAAACAAAAATGTATTAGAAAGTCCTAAAGAGATTAGGGAGTCAACAATGGCCTTCTTCCAGGATCTCTTCAACAACTAAAATGGATCACATATGTCAGCCTAGCAAAATCTCCTGGAAAATATTCCCAAGTTGGTTACAAAAGAGTATAATAAATTATTAACAACAGAACTTATAAAGGAACAAGTCAAAGAGTTATTATAACAACTTCATTTGGACAAGACCTAGGTTGGGATAAATTCCTTGCTTTTTTTAAAGATGCTGGAACATTGTGGGGAAGTAGATAACAAGGGTAATTGAATATTCTAGAGCTTTAGAAAAGGTGGTAAGGGAGATTAGTAAAATATTTATTTCATTGATTAAAAATAAAAAGAAAGATAATGCATGGGATGACTATAGTCCAATATCACTTTGCAATACACTTAATAAAATCATGGAAAAGGTAGCTACAAATATTTGGAAAAATTCTCTTAGATATAATATCAAAACAATAAACCATATTTGTTCCAAATGAATCCATCCTCGATGGAGTCATCATAGCTCAAGAGGCAATTCACTCACTTCAAAAGATTAGAAGGTCGGGAATGTTAATCGATATTGACATAAAAAAGGCCTATGATTGAGTACATTGAGATTCCTCATAAAATTTATGGAGGTATTTCAATTTTGTAGGAATTAGTTAAAATGGATATCTAATTTTGTGGATAGTCTAAAGTATTCTATGTTGATCAATGGATCTCCATGGGGCTTCTTTGAAGTGTTAAGGGGGATTAAACAAGGTGATCCTTTGTCACCTTTCCCATTCATCATTATGGTTGAAACATTGGATAGTTCATTTGGACAAGCAATTGTTGGTAATAACTTTGAAGGGTCAAGAATAACGAGCAATTTAGCCCCCATTTCACATCAGTGATTTGCTAATGATACTTTAATTTTTGGGGAATCAAAGAGGCAAGAGGAGACAAGAATTAGTGAAATACTCCTTACTTGAAATCCTTTGGTCAAGTGGTAGGTGAAAGTAAAAATGAGATTATTTTTTTCTCAACCTCTGCAAGGAAGTAAACAAAGATTCTAAGATTTCTAACATGTAAAGTTAGCAACTTCTTTGCACATGTTTAGGATTGTTGTTGTCTAAAGTATTTAGGTCAAACAAGCTTTTAGATACACTGAATAATATAATTTCAAAACAAACTACTTATAAAAGGGGTATTGGTTGTTATGGGTAGACATAATAGTCATGATAAAGGCAGTTCTATCATCTATCCAAATCTACTTGATGTCCTTCCTCTCTCCCATTTGGGGAAAATAAAAAAATTAAGTTGTTAAGGAGGTACTTTTGGAAATGTAACAAGAAGAAAACTAAAATATCACTTATAGCAAGAGATAAGGTATGCAAGCCTAAAGAAGCAAGTGGTGTGGGAATTAGTATACAAAATCTTCATAATAGAGTATTAGGAACAAAATTGGTTTGGAGAATGTTTAAAGAAGTTAATGCTAAGTCTATTCAAATTCTTAGGCATAAGTATTTTGAGGATTATGAAGTTTCAAGCATCTTGACATCAAAATACACTTTGAAGGAATCCAAAGTTTGGAACTTCATTCAAGATAATAGATTGTTGATTTTGAACTACCTAAATTAAGACTTACACAATGGGAGGTAGACCATGTTTTAGGAAGATTCGTGGAGTGGCTTTGAATCTTGATAATATATTGAATATATAATATTAAAATGAGGTGTTCAAAGAAATGTAGGGTTCCTATGTAATGGATTATTGTTGGAAAGTGATCTATTTTGCATGGTGAGATTCACTTTTTGGTTGTCATTTATGGTAACACATCTGGGTTACAGATCGATTCCTATGAAGTTGAGTTTTGATGACTCTGAAATTGAATAAGTACAGAAGCAGAGTTACAGAGGTATTTTGGGTATCGAAGATTGAGATCGATGAATTAGGGAAAGCAAGCTTAGAGGAAGATAGTATGAGGTATATGTGACCTCTACCTAAGATTGATTTTGTTTTTGTAAGGTTTACAACAAGTTAGAGAGATTTGAAGATAGATAGACAACAACAGAACAATGATACAGAGCAACTGGATAGAAGCGACGATTCAAAGAGTATGACTTGGACTCCATGCAATTGGAGTTAGATTATGTTTTTTGATAACCTACACTTTGATTATGTAAGAGCGTCAAATTTGTATTTGATATTTGTTTTATTCAATGTATTTTGTATTGAGAGCCGACTATGTAATATTTGGTTAAGAGAGCCGACTTAGTTAAGAGATAAGATATATATATATGGAGAACTTTTTGTTGAGTGAAGATATGGATGTATGTGGTATGATTGGATGGATGATATGAGAATTGCAGAGCAGAGGATGACAAAGATCATTAATGAGCTATGAGAGGAACTATCTAAGAATTAGAGATGCTTGTTTTGTTCATTACTGAGAACATTTTGTAACTTAATTACTTTGTAAGAGCTGTAAGCTCAGTTGGCCCCTAATAGGGTGTTGTATACCTTTAACAAGGTTGTAATTCCTTTAACAAGGAAATGTACTATGTAATATTCAGCTCCTAACAGGGCTAGGTCTCCTATCAGGGACACTATACTTTAGTGCATGCTTGTGGGTACCATCCCCATCGGGGTTTTCCCTTGGCTAGGGTTTCCTCGACAACAAATTATGGTGTTATGAGTATTGTGTTACTTTCTTATGTTCTTTTCATTTCTACAAGTATATGGTTAATGTTTAATTGGTTGAAAAGTTTTAATAAGTGTTGTAATACTGATTCAACCCCCTCTCAGTATTACCTAATCCTAATAATTATGTTAAGGAAGAGTGTAAGGAAGGGGATCATGTTTGGTTTTTTAAAGATGTAATCTTGACGATATTCTCGAGGGAGGATATGGAAGTGTAGACACCGTAAAATGGACAGGCTTGCGACTTTAAATTAAAAACACTAATTTTCATCTATTAATTAATAGTTTTTTAATCATTAATTAATCATCTATTTTCTTCTAAATTCATTCCTTAAATCATCTAATCCAATTCCCAAAATTAATTAAATAATTAATTTTATTTAATTAATTAAGCTTTAATTGATTAATTAT
>MU225116.1:253705-274010 GCA_018584345.1 Thuja plicata | reverse complement strand
TTCCTATATAATAAACCCTTCATAACCATTTGAAGGATCCAGGATTTCAAGCTCTTGTGCACCATTACTCTGTCAGTTTGGTTCTAGCATTCAAGCCATCTTGCGATCACACACACACATTTCAATTGTCCAATTCTTGACGCTTCTCAAGTCATAGACGATGCCCCGCCAATATTGAGCATTAAGAACAACGTTTCGGAAGGAGTAGAGAGAAACAATAGAAGCTTCAAGCATCGTGGGGTTTGCATTCATTTGTCTTCCTTTCTCTTTCTTGTACATTTTATTGCTCACTTTTCTGTTATTCGTTTAGTAGTCATTGTATACTTGATTTGCATTCATTTGTGAACCTTTGCTACTAACCCTCGCCTTTGGAAAGTTGTGGGGACCGGAGAGAGAGGCGTACATGAAGGAATTATAGAGATTCTTAATAACACTTTGTGCTCTTTTACAAGGGACCAAGATGTGATTGTTTAGAATGGGTCAAAATTAGGCTAATACTTAGTCAAGATGGGCTATAGATGTTGGAAAAAGGTTTTATACACCATGCACAATATTTTTAATGTTATATTTTATTATTATATGTGTTGCACCTAGTAGCACGTGGATGGATGTACATTACGTAGAGATTAATTAGAGATTGTGTTCTCGGGGCCACTTGATGAATTGTATTCTAACATTGGGATTATACTTAATGACAATGTCATACTAGGATATGATATGATATTGTATTGTATTTAATAGTGGGGAAAGATATTTAATGAAGAATAAACTTAGTGCCCAATATTAAATGAGGGGTGAGTGATATTGTGTTCACATGGTTTTGTGGTACATGGTTTTACTTAAGGCTAGTTCTATTTTGTTTGATCTCGTGTCTATGAAGGAAAACACATTAGTAGTTTGGGTTGGTTGGTTATTTGGGTTGTGACTATTGAGTCTTTTTTAAGGTTACATTTGTAAAGAACGACATGGGATGTGTGGGTACATGCTTTGACACATGGGAATGCATTGGAGGGATTGGTGTTTTGAGAGTGTTCATTTTAACTCCATAAGTGCTTTGTATTTATTTATGGTTGAATAAGACAATGGAGTGTGGATGCTTTTATGGGCTAATTTTTCCCCCAATGAGGGTTTTCTCAAGGAGCATGTTTTGTTATCTTGTGGCGTGTTTATTTGATATTTGCATTATGGTGATTTTGTAAGCTTGTATGTATTATTTTCTCTCGTGGGCTATGTAGGAAATAGATTAAATGTAACTAGGTACATGAGCATTATTTCCTAACAAGTGGTATCAAAGATTTCATAGTTGATTTGGAGTTATAACCAAGTGGAAAAGGTGAAAAGTTGAAGCCATGGATATGCAGGAAGGATTTGAGACATTTACAAGGTATGGACATATGTGCAAGTTGTTTTATTATACATTTGAGGGTTTTGGGTTTGTTTTTATGATTGGTTATTTGCATATTTGGGGCTTGAGAAGTATTTGGTCAAATGACTTTTTGGGGAAGTTTTTCAGAATTGCCCTTCTACGAAAAAGGGACTTCAATATTGGATCCAAGTTGGTTGACCAATGAATGTAATGCCCTGCCAGGGAACCCAGGAGAACTAACCTAACTTGACATTGAGTTAACAGGGTAATTTTTTTTAAATGTTTACAAACAATAATGATAACCATGCGGAAGCAATGCAATGAAGTACATGACATACACATAAGTACAACTCATACATAGATAACAATCCTCGAGGGTTCCTTGGCGTAGAATTACTTAAGAAAACTAATCTATGAGAACAACTATAAAGAACTAACATAAGAGATACATTCAATAAATCCAATAATATACATCTCGTAACTCACATCCTTTGCACATGACGTAGGGTATGTAGTAATCACTCTAATACAAGTATGATGCAACAACTAATATAGGTATCACATTCAATACACCATTACAAGATTACAACTGATATGATAAGATCAAAACCTCCTAAGACAAACATGATGAGAGAAACACGATACGTCCTTGAAAGGATGTCAACCAATATACACATAGGGTTACAAATATATAACTCATGAAACTGAACCAGTCTCTATAAGAATCAGAAGATAGATTTACATCAAAGATCATCCAAGAATGAAGAAGAACCATCAGATCTCAATGGTAATAAGAATCGCTACCACCCGACTGCGTGGAACCAAAGGTCCACTCCCACCATGCTGAGGAGATAATAACAGGCCCACTCACACGGGTATACAACTTGAAGGCAATCAAAGGCATACAAACCATCATAAAGAACACATATGAAGATCCTAGAAGCTTTTTTATCACAACGAGAAAGACTAAAGCAAAAGTATAAGGATGGAAAGATCAAAACAACTGGAAATCCAAGATCAAAACCAAGGTACACCATCCAAAGATAAATGAACATACATAAGACATCCAAAACACCAACATAACCCAAATACTGAATCCAAAAGCCAAGTGTCCAAGACACAACCATAAAAGGTACAATAGGACATATGGAGGAGATTTAGGCTACATTCTATGGGAGTGTCATCACTATTGGATCCAAGTTGGTTGACCAATGAATTTTGATATAAACTTAATTAGTTTGATGACCATTACAAGTTTGAAGAGTTTTTTTTTTAAATTATATTTCCCCATCGACAGTTATTTTCCTATGAATAGAAAATAATTTTTTTTAAAAAAAATTGGTATTGGGACTTGCAAGTTTTTTTAAAGGAAAACATTTTTTAAATTAACTCTTGTGGGGGGAAATCAAACACACCTTTTCTCCCTCGGTACCTCTATACCTTATGGTATCATAGGTACCTTTAAAATATCTATCAATTATTGTTGTCAAACCAATTTTATGTTTTGGGTTGGCTGCATGCCTTGGCCCAACCAAAAATTTAATATTTCTAAAATAATTTAGAATTCAAATTTGGGCATATTGGAAAAATTTGAAATGAATTTTTTTGCTTGTATAGCTAAATTGGGTTTTTTCTTCCAACTAGCATAACCTTCACCTATAAAGTTTGTCTTTTGACTTCCTATACTTGTTGGAATGATGGTTCCAAGCACTTCTAGTTGGTACAAGTTTAGTTCCATGATTTTTTCATTACCATAGGTACCAAGGGCCCTACCAAGACCTTCTTTGAGTGGTAGGCAAATAACCCCAGTTCGGTAAGGGCCTTGCCACGTGAATAAAAAACTATTTTTTCAACCTATTAATCATTTTTTAATACCGCTAAAATATTTTTAATACCATAAAATTTTATTAATGTGCTTTGTTTCTATCTTTATTTTTTGAATCACATTTATTTTTAAACCCCCAAATTAATTAAATGGGGTTTGGACATTATTATAAATATTTGCCAATTATTATTATCAAACCAATTCTATGTTTTGGGCCGGCTTCAGACCTTAGCCCAACCAAAATATTTATATTTTTAAAAACTTTTAGAAATCAAAATTAGGCATATTGGAAAAGTTTTAAAATTCACAAATGTTTCCCATATAGAAAAAAATGGTTTTTCCTTCCAACTGGCATAACTTTCACCTGCAAACTCTATTTTTTGCTTTCCTAAATTTGTTGGAAAGCTTGTTCCAAGCTCTACTAGCCATTACAAGTTTGGTTCCAATATTTATTTTTATGCCTATAAATGAATTTTTTTTATTTCAAATAGTTTTGGTCATAACTTTTGCATACATAGTTGTATTTTTTATTTTGAATAGGCGTTAGAAGGCATGTTCAGTTGAATATTCATTAGTGTTATTATTTTATTAGTTTGTTGGGTATGAAGGGTTGTACTTGTTTGATCACTTGTAAGTTTCTAAGATGTGGGGTGTGAGTGCATTTAGACAATTCAAGAGGTGAAACCTTGAGGGAGTGCATGTTTTTATGAGACATTTATGATGCTACAACTAAATATTAGATTTGGTGCTTCCTAGTATAGTTTTACATGTGTTTTTAGAGTTTGGGATTTGATGGTGATAGTTACATATGTTGTATTTGGTTTAAGGACATGGTTGGACATTGTTTGACACTTGGAGTCTCATGTGGGTGTTAGTGGAGTGGAAGTAAAATATTGGAGTTCATCATTGGGGTGCCTACACTAGTATTGGGGTTTTACCCATACATCTGGTAGAACACGCCAAGTTGCATGGTTAAGGGTAAGTTATTTCCTATTCCCCCAGGAGTTTGGTTCAAATCTTGATTCATTTAGAGAGAAATTGTGTAGACATTGGTGAGAGTGTCAATATCCCTCGCAATATAGGTCCTCTAGATAATCATAGAAATCCAAAGGTCTATGGCCCAAAAATATGCCTAGATAGCTACAACCTTGGCGATGGTGTAGGGTGTTGCAAGCACCTTAAGTGGCCTTTGAAAGTTGGTATTAAAATTTATTAATGGATCATTGAATTTATTTTTCATGGATATAAATTGGTGGTACAAGGTGGCAAGATCTGCATACACCCATAACTGCGAAAGGAAAGCATTCTCTAGGTCCTTCCAATATTGGATGGAGTTGGCCAGAAGGGAAAGGTACCAACTAAGTTTATTTTCCCCCAAGGAGTAGGGGGATATCCTACACACCACATCTTTTCATGTAATCTAATGCCAAACCATAGAGTCCTTGAATGCTTTCAAATGTTCTTCGATAGTTTGAGGACCACAAAACTCAAATCTAGGACAAATCTTCTCTGAATTTTGGGGTAGGTTGTGTATCCCGCTTGGGATAGTCACGGGGAATTATTTTGGATTAAATATGTCATCACCAGAGGATTGAGGATATGTTGTGTTGGCAAGGTGGTTTTGGGGACAACTACTTACGATGGTTTTTGGGATAAGGAGACACCTTTCCATCTAAAGGTGAAAAGTCCTCCTTTCTCGTTGCTCCTTTTAGCTCAGACCATAGGTCCTAGCTCTACTAACTCTCATTTTTTGGGGGTTGGACTAAGGATATTTTCTAATATAATTGGGAGAATGAACCTAAATCTTGGAGCTCTCTACTAGGGAACTCACTCTCGCAGGACTCACTGGAGGGGAAATTGGAGCCTTAAAGCCCTCCTTCTAGCACCAATATTTATTGATGGAGATTTTGTGCATGTGACAACAAGGAGATGAGTTGGGTGTTTCCAACCAACTCTACCTTAAAGAGGGGAGGAAATGGGTTCCTAACCTCCCAAGCACCTAGATGTTGGGTCATGATGGTGTTGGATATATAAGTTGGACACACAATTGTTTGTTCAAGGGGACTACTGGTTGGAAGGTCCAATCTTGTGAATGATGAGAATGAGACTTGCAAGAGATCAAAAGGAAACATCAAAAGAGAGGACAGGGTTATAAAATAACTAAAACTATACCTTTATCACTCCAAATCATCAATTAAACCCAAGAATAACATACACATTTACCATTAACATACATGATCATAAATCAATAGATATTATGGAAGTAATATTCATTCCATACTACATCCATTAAGTATACTTAAAACAAAGAACATGAAACATTCTTGGATAAATGACAACATGAAATGAAAGAGATATCATTCACTGATAAACAAGCATGCTGATAGTAGTAAAGTAATCCATTTCTACTTCATTAATTATCAATGTTTTTTAGTAATCATTAGTTGACCATACACAGCTCTAAGGAAGCGAAATATTCACATAAACTCTAGGAGAAGAGTTATAAAACTAGAGAACTATTCTATTCAATTCTTAAGGTGCCTCAAAATCATCAATTTCATAGACCATAACAAAGGCCCAAAGTTTTACATTTATAGGGAACTAAGCCCTCCATTATAGATCTCGAGATGGAAGAAAGAGGAAGAGAGAAGAGGTGAAACTGGAAGTATGAATCCGAAGGGAGACACAGGAGTACAAGTCTTCTTTTGTACCTTATAAATCCTTTGGATCTCGTATCTACACGTGCAATCTTGGATCAACAATCTACCAGTCTATCTAACACCTATACATTTTCTTTAATATAAAAACAACACTCCAATAGTAGGGTAGATGGAACCTGCAGAATGCCCCTCCTACCTATCACTTTATCTAACAACTATGCAATACCCTTTGTAGTGAAACCATGCCCTATACTTCATAATGTTTAAATGTAGGTGGTGGTATGTTGACTATGGTAGGTCCCCTTGAGAGTAATATCTAGAACTTACTAAAAGAATGTTGTAGTGAAAAAACTCAGGGTTTCAGAGTCTCAGAGTCCCTTTGGACTCAAAGAATAAAGAATGGAAATTTTTTAGGGTCAATCACCCCAAAGTGCTTTCCTTGTATGTTTTATAGTTCTTAATACACACCTTTAAGAACTACTAATTTGGGCCATCAACCCATTGTATCCATAATCTAGCCTCACATAGTGCCTCCTTTTCTTGGTCTACGTAGTACTTCACCTTCACAATGACCTTCTGAGCCCGTGCTACTGAAATGAATTAAATCAAGATAATCATCTAAAACCTATTTATCAAAACTATAGGAAGGATTGAACCTCTCCTCCATATACTCTTTAAATTCTTGCAATAAAGAATCCAAAATTGTGCTACCTTCTGAGGTACCTAGGTGGGAACCTATTATAGGCATTACAAATAATGTGAATGTTGGGTCGTGTTTCTGCACTAATGGAGGGTGCTTCATGACTGTCTTTCAGACAAGCTCAATAATATCCACTTTGAATCAGTGCTTCCAAATACTTATATCTACAAAATATTCATCCTCCTTGCCAAGGATATCCACCACAATTAGTTCATCTCTCCTAAGCCTACATATTTTCCTCAAGCTCTCTATCTGCTCTCTATACTTTGTCATTTCAACATCCCACAAACTTACGTCCATGCAGATATCACTTTCAATCTTTACTACATCAAAATATTATACAAGAGACTCTAAGAGGAAGCCCCAGATCTTCTTTACTTGTTTGGAGATCCACTAATTCATGATGATGACCTTTCTCTTTATCGTCTACAAAGAACTCATCTCTTCTCGTAGTATGAATGTCGGGGTGGATGCAGTGGGGTAGCTTGAATCAAGTGGGGTTGTTAACTCTCATATAATATCTTCATATTGGGCTATTTTATCATGTAACTCCTACTTTTTTATAGTCTTTTTTGACCTTCTATAACATTTTATTGGTAGAGTCATCAAGGTCATCAAGCTCCCCCAATTTAGTTGTCTTCTACAAATTGATCTGGGTTGGTCTATAATCTTTGGGGTCACCTCTAATTTATTTTTGTCTAGAGGTGCAATGGCAACCTCTGCCATCATCTTCCCCTACGTGTTATTATGGGTGGTGAATAAATATCATGCCTTCTTTTCTTTTTACCTGGGAATGAGTTCAACCATTACTTCTTGGAGTGAGACCTTCTTGTGCTCCAGTTTTTTCTTTCTTTTGAACCTAGTCACCAACCATTCTGGTGGGGCTAAGGTATTAAGCTTAGTTTTTGTATTGTCTTATGGGGTGACTATTATTCCAAATTTATTTCTTGCATGTCGAGGAATGGAGCTCTTGTGGGATTCTAGTACATGTTGTTGTTGAGGGGGAGACTATTAAGGAGGAGGCATCATACTAGAAGTTGGTGGGATGATGGTCATGGTTGTGGATCCTATTTTTATTTATGCCTTATCCTACTAATCTTTCCTTTTTTTCTCTTCCTCCTATCATTTATGGATTTTGACCTATTTTATCTTCTTTTTGGCCTCCAGACTCCCTTGGTGGAGCTCCTACTGCTTCTTCTTCATTGTACTTTCCTCATATCATTTATGGAGGGCTTCTTGTTCTTTTTGTTTCCTCTTCTCTTTGAGGAGGAACTTCTTTTATACTTTGACCTTTTCCTTTTCCTCCAACTCCCAAAGGGTTTCCTTTTCTGATGCATAAGCATATTGAGATCTTGGTAATCTTGCTTCAACCAAAAAAATTTCCTTTTAGTTTGTTTGTTGTTATGTTCCAGTCGGGTAGTTTTGGTGTTTTAGGTAGCGGTCACTCTAGTTGGCTCTTTATCTTGTGCGATCAAATGGGTTTTTTATAGAAATCTTGGAGACCCTTTATCTATGTTCACATTTTTTTTCATTCTATCTTGGAGAAGATATCTTAAGATTGGTCTTATCTTATTCTGCTCTTCAGTTTCCCAGTTGATCTTGGTGTTTTTCGATCATTTTCTAATCTTTCGGTGGGAATATATGTGCACAATCATGTCAGCTCATTACTAAGGTTGATGCCAACACTATTTTATGATCACATCACTTATCTCTTTCATTGGAGGTTGTACCTAATGATTTTAGGTCCTGACCTATATGTTATGACAAGTTTTCTTCTTCTTGGAAGATGTGATCTTTTCTGGCTGACTTGTGGCTTGCAGTCTTGTATATATTTGTTGTCTTAGGGTAGAGCGGTAGAGGAAGATGAGTATATTATCATCCAATATGGATATGGATTTTTGTATGTAAGGAAACATGTGTGCCTTAGAATGCAACCTGACATGTTGTTGGGCATGTAAGATGTAAATATTTTCTAATGATAATATGAAGGCCTGTGAGGCTTGTTTGTTGTTCATTTCTGAGTTGTTTATGGATGGTTGTGAATTGTTTATGTTTTGTTGACTCTTGTTTCATGGTTGGAATATCTCCATTGGGGAAACTCTTTCCATGACTACATCCTTTTTGACCTGTATTCGGGCTACACAGGCCTAGTGAAGCTCTTCTAATTCTTTCCTCTTTTCTTCCTCTTGTCATTACTTCTCAACTTCTTCCACTTCTCCGAGGAGGGTTTCCTAGGATTCTAGAGTTAATAACATGTTGGGGTCCTCAAACTCTGTGGAGGAGATTCCCTCATACTCTCTTACCTACTTTAACATCGTGTCCTTTATATGGTGAACTTGTTGAGGCAAAGGAGCCGATGTCTCAGAGAATGGGACTATTTGTGGAAGATCTAAAGCATTATCAACAACAAGGATAGCGACACACCTTACCTTAGAGGTTCTTATTGTGCAAAAAATTAGAGGGAAATAATCATCTAATGATTTTGCCTCATCATCATCGGTCACAATGACTGATCTTATTGCAGGTTGAGAGGAGGATCCTTCTCTCGTCAAAACTACAATTCTTGGCACCACCTTGGAAGGGGTTGTCAATGCCATTAGCCCTAATAAGAGCCCATATGTTACCCCCTACATAGAAACATAGACTAGCCTTTGAGAATATCTGATCTTTTCTCCTAATTTTTGCATTAATACTTCCGGGGGGAGCACCTTCTAGGGGGTCCGCCTACTTGGTGGCCTAGATACCCTTCTTGCCTCCCTTATCTTTCCTCCTTTCATATCCCTTTGAGGTCACTATAGTTTTTTCCTTTGTCTTTTGGTCTTCTTTCAGGAGGTGGAGTTCAAGGTAATTATTTCTTTGGGGAATGATGTCTAAGGAGAGGGCCTGAATATATGTATCTTCAAGCTCATCCCATTTTACTAGGGAGAGGGAGTGATGGTCTACCTAGTCCTCTTCATACGTCGAATCCAGGATGTCACCTCCATTATTAAAATAGGCCTTTGGAATATCCCAATGGAGGCCAAAATACCTCATATGTGATGTCATCATCATGCAAAATTGACATCTCATTCTGTCAAAATTGTCCTGCAACCCTGCCCAGAAGTCTTCAATTGCAGGATTTTGGTCAGTGAAGGAGCTTGGGAGTAGCCTCTTTATTATTCTTTGTAGGTCATAAGGTTATTGTATACACCCTAAATTGGTCAACCAAATTCAAAGTGGTCTAATCAAGTCAACATCATGGATTAATTAATAAAGCCACTAATTAATTAGATTCAAGCCAAAAGGGATTAATTAAACTATGTAACTAATTTAATCAATTAGTTATATAGTTCAATTAAATAAATCCAACCCATCTAATTCCCCTACATGGCTAATTTAATTAATTATTTGAATTAATTAATTCCTAATTTTAACAAACGGGACAAAAATCAAATTGTTAATAAGAAGAGAGGATTGAAAGCACATGGATCACTCCAAGATTTTCTATCTTAGCCGCTCATTTAGCCTTTTCTATCCTCACCACTTATTTTTTCGTCTTGTCCCCCTATTTGAAACTCAACTCAACCTCTCTCATCTAATCATGGTTAATGCACTCTGCCTCCTACCCTTGGGAAATCCTATAAATAGAATTCATTTCTCAATGCAAATCACCACTTACATCCACTATCATATTATCATCATTATAGTCAAATATGCATCCATTGTTAAGAGTAATTTGAATTCAATCTAGCATTGTAATAGCATAATTAACATTAATTTCATCATCTAGCATAATTGTGTTAGGATTAAGTAATACTGAGAGGGGGGAGGGGGTGAATCAGTATTACAACACTTTAAACATGAAATTATTAAATTCCAACTTAACCAGATAAATACTAAAATGAAAAGAATATAAACACACAACACATAACTCATAAGACCATGAATTATTGTCGAGGAAACCCTGACCAAGGGAAAAACCCGGTGGGGATGGTACCCACTGTGTGTAAAATGTGGTCTTTGTACCTGCAGCTGTAACACACACTTCAATGAGCCATTACGGGGTTAGCTAGTTAGAAAATGATAAAATTAGAATATTAAAAACATTCTAAGCTAACCGACACCAACTCATTGCCTTCTAGAAGGCGGGAGTTTGAATCTTGCTCTCAGGTCATCGCAAGAAACAATGACTACACTAGATCCTAAATGAAGGATTTTAAAGAAAGCTAAAATAATTAATCTACATGCTATGCAAATGCATATTTGTTGTTCATCCAAGCTAATTAAAAGTTCATTTTAATAAGCACCAAATGAAATGTTTTTTATTGATTTTAAAACCCAAAATCAAATGTGCTCTAAGATTATAGTTTGCATGCTTAATCAAAAGTAAACTAACATTTAACAATGCTAAACAAATTAAAAGTTATGAAATGCAAGAAAGTAAAAATTGCATAATAACGATAATAAAAATTGGGATCCTTTGTGAAGGAAATAAGGCTCTCTTTTATAGAAATCTCTCTCGAATCGACAGTCGAGATCAAAATAAAAGAATGGCTCAGATTCGATTGAAGAAGCACAATCCATGTGCAAAGATGATGATTGGTCAAAAGAGTCAGTTGACTAAACTGACTGATCAGTTATTTTGGAAACTTCCAAAATCAGTTTTTAGTTAACAACTTTGTTTCCAAAATGAGAAAAGATAGGAATAAGTTAACTGAATATAACATATTTATTTCCAATTTGATAATTAGTTAACTGAAATTGATGACATCATATGCATTTTTAAATATTTAAATGATTTTAAATGCACATTTTGTTTTTATTAATTAATTTAATTCATTTTTAGATTTTATTGACAATTTAGCAATTTTATTTAATTAATATATTAGAATATCAATTAAATAATTAACTTAAGGTTTGTTTACCAATATATTATATTTTTAGGAATTAATTAATTAATTAAGTACGGTGATTAATTAGGACCTAGGGTTCAGGTCAGATTAGCTTGACTTTGATGAATTGCCTATTTGTTTTAGCACTTGGAATAATCAATATTAGGGTTTCTTGATATGTGATTGAGATTAGGGGTCTAGGGTTTAGGTAACCAATTTTAGGTCATTACATTTGCCCCTCTTTGAATTATTGTGCTATCAGTGCATTGATTCAAAGCCCTGTTAGAGATAAGACCCAGCATAGTTTAATTTGAAGCGATGAAACCATTCTTGTCGAAGAAGACTGCTTTCGAGCTTAATTGGATGAAGATTGATCAAAAGATATAAAATAGAATGCTCAATTTGATTTGAAGTGATGAAATTGAACATCTATTAGGAAATCTTAAACCTTTTGATTGGTTTGAATGAATAACCAGTTCAATTTGAGGTGATGAAACTGATTACCGTAAAGAGATTTGATTAGTAGGCAAAGTGACTTGATTTGAAGTGATGAAGCTAATTTGATCAATGTATCTGGTTTCAATAATGAATAGCCTGTATAAGATCGATCTTGTCTGGGTTCAAGTGTATTCATCACTATATAAGATCATTTAGTAGGTTGCCTTTGATTCAAGATGATATCAACTTGATTTCATGCGATGAAGCTGTGATGCCCCAAGCGATGAGGTCTTGATTGAGGATGTGATCATTGGAATGTTGATGTCCTGATCCTGCCCCCTCGAGAGTGATATTGAAATATGGCTAGGTGCCCAAGTGAGCGGAAGCAATTCGATTGATAACATATTGCAGGAATACATAGATCTGATTAGAAAGAGGTCCCAAGTGGTTAGGATAGAATCCACACTTGATGGGAGTTCTTGTTGACCAGATTGACCAAAATTATGATAGGAGGATTGCTTAACAGAAAAGTATGAGATATTTCATTTGGTTTGGATTCCAGACAGACTAATTATGCAAGTGGTCAGCTGTAGTTGACTAAAAAATTCAAACGTAAAAAAAATGACAAGTAAAATGATTTTGGATTTCAATTTCGATTGTGAAAGTAGAATCAGGATGGTCAAATTAGTCAAGGGTGTCATTTTCATGTTAATCAATGCACAACTAAGCACTTGGAAAAAGAAAGATTGATTGATTAGAGCCTCAGATCCTTCACATTGGAGAGAGATATCAATATTATTCTGATTCAACACCAAGAAAATGTAAATGCAAGACTAACATGAATGCAACCTAAGGTGTAGTCAATGAACCTTTAGCTTTGAAATTTTTCATCATCGAGTGTTTTTGGAAGATCGGAGTCAATACAATACTTACTGGTGCCACTACGACCATGAAAATATGAATATGACTTTCATGGGATAAGATATGGGAAACTAATGTAAGCATCAGGGCACAAAAACTGAGATGACCTGAACGTTGTTTCTAGTTGATGTTGCAAGAGTACACCAGTATTGAGGCATTCAAATACAAGATAACCATGAGTGCAATCTTACATAAACAAGAAGATCAATAACAGTCAAGGAGATAGTTCTGACCTCACCTTGGTGTGCAAGTAAATTAGATCGAGGGATGTGAGGCTTTTTCATCTTAATGCAAGAGCTCTTATCACATACACCCTATTTATTTGACGTTGTAGGATCATTGAGACCACACCAACAAGAAATAGACAAAGAAAATAAAAAATCAATGAGAAAATATGACATACAAAGAGAAGTTCAACATACTTCAGCCAGTTTCAAAGTTTTCAGATGTATACATATATGAGGTTTTGAGAAACACCGTCATGCTTGTGAGTGCAATGTGTTTGATTTCTATTGATCTGTTGCTTATGTTTGCATTATCCAATGTGTGTTAATGAATACAGATATGTTGATAGGGTGATGGTAGAGAATGAAATGGAGGAAAAGGGAGATGGTAGCCAAGGATTTATGTGATGGATTGGATAAGAGGAATGGAAGGATATGGGATGGATGGGTAGTAGGTAGGTGTGAGATATTGGATAGGGTATTGAAATATTTGTGTAGGGGTAGATAGAAATGGTGATAAGATCAACATTGACACACACCTTGAAGGGTAGTGGATGGATGGAGGAAAAATGGATAGAATAACTTGAGGCTTTGATGTATGAGTAGATATGGATCTTGGTACACGAGGACCTAAGATGGATGGAGAAGAGGGTGAAGTATTTAAGGAAATGGATTTTGGGACATGAGGACCCAAAATAGAGTTAGAAGATGGGAGATGTTTAGATGGAGATGAAGTGGAAGAATTTGGAAGCTTGGATGCCAACTCTAATTTTTCCTTTTTGTTCAAGTCTTTTAAGAGAGACTTGGAAATCCATATAAATTTTGATTTTCCTTTGTTTTTTGATGATTTAGAACACAATTCTTCCATGATGGATTTAGGAACCCATATTTGATTTAAATTTCTTCTTGGCTTAGTAGACCCTTGTGGTCTCTTGAATATTTCCTTTTTCTTTGTAATCATGTGTCGATTAGACTAGACATAGTGATCTTCATATTCAAGTGGATTCTTGTATTTGTGGTTTTTTCGTTGTACATCCAAATTGCTTCCAAAAGACTTGGGAACTGTGGATGGATAGGGCTGACATGATTGGCTCATATGAATTGGTTGATAAAGAGGGGTCAAGGATGCATGTCTTTGTTGATCTTGATAGGGGATAGGGTAAGAGGATGACAAACTAGTAGTTATAGGCATGGTGGATGGAGGGATATAAGGACCCAATATAGATGGAAGGTTTGACAGTTTCAAATTTGGGATGTAAGGGCCAAGAATGGAATTGGAGGATGGAGAAGGTTGATTCTTACGTTCAAATGAAGGGAGATAAGGTGTAGAAGGGATATAAACATCTTTAGAGTGAGCTTCATGACCAAGGCTCTTCTCATTAAAATTCATCTTTATATCAATAGGTGCATGAGTAGCTTTGATAGGAGCAGCTGAAGCTTGAGGGGATTTATTATTCTGCAAGGGATTTTGAGGAATGATGGTTTTTGGATATGGAAGAATATGACAAGGGGATGATGGGATGCTCTGATATTGACAAGGATCTTTAGATGGTTTAGAAAGAGTACTTTTCTCTTGATTTTTAATAGGCTATTAGAGATGGTGGAAAGGTAATAGTGGAAAGTATATCTTGATCTTTCCTGGGAGGTGGAGAGATATGTAGCTCTTGAGGTGGAGGGATATCTTCTTGGAAGAAATGAAAATATATAAGAGGATCATCCTCGGAATATAGGGATATGGGACCTTCATCAAATGTTGGAAGGGATTGGATAATGGATTGATCTTGATCATTATTGATATTTTTTTCTTCACACTTGGGATCACCCTCTTGACATGGATCCACTTCTAAGGATGAGGTAGGAGTTTTGATCTTCATATGGGATTCTTCATAGGTTGATGAACAATTGTTTGGAATAGGTTTTATATTTGTTGAAGCACTTGATATCTCAGTATCTAGAATCATTGAAGAATGGAATACATTTACAACATAATGCAAATTAGCTTGGGTTTCTTTTAGAGGTAGTCCTCGAGGGTAGACATAGTCGACATTAGGCTCAATTCTTGATAGAGATGGTGTGGCTGGTTTTGAAGCTTTAGGAGATGGAGGAATGGTGGAAGAAGTAGATGTGATATGTGAACCATTGCTAGACATGGATTCCTAATATTGATCATGCTTAATTAAGATTAGATGAATCATTAGGATTTTCAACTTCAATTATGCCATTATCTATGAGATCTTGGATTTTCTTCAATAATATTTTTATTCTAATAATTTTTAGGAAAAAATATTTTTTTTTGAAAAATTATACTCAATTGTTCAATAATGACATTTGTAGTGCTAAATAGCATAAAACATTTATGAGGGCTTAGGATCAATTGCTTTGATTAGGATGAGTTGACAATCAAACTTGGGGGTTTTTGGACTTCTAAGCATGATGGTACGATCGATATTGGCCTGAAGTGTTAAAAAATGTTAGCTACCTCCCATACCTAGGAACCAAATTCAAATGCTTGTAGTTTGGCCTTCAATGTCCAATTCAGACAAAAAAAAGTTTGATCTTTTAGAGTTTTGGATCTCTTGAATATGGTATAAGCCTTATATTTTCACTAGCAAGATCAAGTTTTGATTTGCAATACAAAGATACTAAAATGAAACCCCAAAAATCCACCAAAAAATGCACTCAAATCTCAAAAAATATCAAATAGTACTCATCAAGCTTTGAAACCATGTAAAAAATTTCTACAGAGATAGCTAGCCAAGATCTAGACATCTAAAGAAAAACACAATAACAAGAGAGAATCAATATGACAAGAATAAATTGTATTCTCGCCAAGAATGCAATCAAATAGATCAAATTAATATTACAAAAGAGACCCTTTTTTAAGTAAACTAAGGTGAGACATATGAATGCATAAGATTATGATGAGTGTCTTAATCTAATGGAATGATACATAAACTGAAAAATTTTCACCCGCCTAATATAAAAAAAAAAGTGAAAGTGTCACATGTCTACTAAAGGTAGAAGTCACACTTAAGGCGAGAAAGTAATAATGTGATAAAACTACCAAAAGTGGGAATGTAACATGTGTGTTTAGAACCTAGGAAAAAACATTTGTAGATACAAAACTTAAATGCACCAACAGTTTTGGCCATTGAACTTCTCAGCATTAATCTTGCCTTCTTTTTCCATCTCTCCCACCCAAATCTAATATCTCCTCCCAAATGATTAATTCAAGCTTTTTTTATTGTTTTCTTGACATAAAAAAATTGATAGGAATAAACAACTATTTTAATTACTCAAGAGAATCATGCCAATGATATTTTAGTTAGAGTTTATATAGATAATGCTAAACCTATTCCTATTCTATGTTAAGTTGTTACAAAACTATTGGTTGACATGAATACTTATATTAATATAACTTTGTATAAAAAAAATCATTGATAGCTCAAACTACTTAATTCATATTGGGATTGATATTTGTTACACTATTAATTTAGTATCTAGATTACATTTTAAAATAGCTAAAACAATATCAAAATATGTTAAAGGTAATAAAAATATTATAATTCATTATGATTTAGCTTGTGTTACTTTTTCTACATATACAACCTTTGATCTAGGTGATCCTATAATGATAAAAAAAAATACATGAGCGGGTATTGTTTAATTTAGGATTGGGTACAATCTCATGGAACAATAATAAAAAACAAATCATTTACCTATCTTCTACCAAATGGATTATATGTGTTGCATTCACATTTATAGAGAGGCTATGAATAAAATCTTAATAGATTATAAATTGCATATTGTCGAGTTGGAAACACTCTTTCGCACCTAGGGATTCTTTGGGATTTCAGTGAAGATATGTTCAGACATTGTAGGAGAGGAATCAGCTTGGAGGGTTTTAGTTTCCCTGCAAAAAACCATGTAGGGAAGGCTTTTCTAGAAGAACACAAGGAATTATTTGGGAGTCACAAGGACGGAGTCAATGAGAACATTGGAGGTAGGAAACGTAATAAGCAATTGTATGTTTGGAGGAACACATTGATCATGAGAAAGAGGGAGGTCCTTTCATAGGATAGAAGGGCCTGTGTTGAATGGAGTAATGGGAAAGGGTTGTGTGGTCAAGAGAAAGGTGGTTAAAGCAAGGAGGTGAAGTTCTAGGTGTGTATGTGAAAATCTACATGTGTAGTCAAGCGTAAACAAGTCAAACAAGTTAATCAAAATACCTAACTAACAAAGATTACTCACACACCTCCAATTGAGTCAAAATGAATGCACCCACAATCTATTGATTTTCTCATTGATATGCTCTCCAAACACAACATAGTATTCCCCAAATGATGTAAAGCTTGTCGAAGATCTAATGAAGCTACTAATGCAACTTAGATAGAGAATGAGATAATAAAACTAATAAAAACTAGGTATAAAACTAAGATGAGAGATGATGAAACTAAATGATTTTTTAATGATAAAATTAAAAATATTAAGGTGATTTATGCAAGATAGTATACTACATGAATCCAAAAAGATAATAAATACAAATGAGATATGAATCTAGATTTAAACTAACACGACAATGTTATGAAATGATAATAATTCTAAGACTATATAATCATAATAACAATATGAAATTGATTAGAAACTAGCATAATAACTCTATGATGCAAATGATAGATGAAAGCTTGAGGAGAGGTTCCTATTTATAAGAAATAGAGAGAAATGGATGGTTAAGATTCAAAATGGAATGAAGGGATAGGATGTAAGAGGATTGATGAGGTGAATCTAATGTGGAAGCCATATAAGAGCCACTCAAGCAAGGTAGTTGGCCATGTAAAGGGTGTGAGTTGCTCACACATGTGTGATCAACCTTTGAAAGTGATGGGTCATTTAAGAGAGGAGACAAATTGGAAGAGTTGAAAGGATCAAGGTTGCTCACACATGTGTGAGAAAATCCCAAAGAGGAAAGGGGGAACATTCATATAAGAATGTAGGTGGGTATTTAAGGAAGGTGGCTAGCCACCTTGGTAAGGGTTGCTCACACATGTGTGAGCAACATTAAGGTGGTAATCTTTGTAGGAATCCAAAAAATAGCACAATTAATCCAAGATCAATCATACGAGAAGGTTTAAGGATGATGGTGGCGGGTGTAAGTTAGGGGTTTATGCTAGGTTTAAGATTTTATTAATTAATAATTAATTAAATAAAAAGGATTAGAGTTGAAGGGATTTAAATAATAAAATTATTTAAATAGAAGGGTGAAAGGGGTTAAATGCATTTAAATAAAATTTTAAATACATTAGGGATTATAGAAGAATAATGAAAATAATTAATTAAATAAATTTAATTAACTATATAGAAGAAATGAGAAAATATAACTAATTAATTAAAAATAATTAGTGAGGGATCAATTATTAAATAAGATTGAATTAATTACATGGACAAATAACTTAGAACAAGAAGGGACGTTTTTAGATGTCTACACTAGGGAATGGGAAAAAATGAGAAATACAGTTCCCTTAAGACAAAATATGGGAGCCTAGATTGATATGGGAGATAAGATAGACCCACATGGGCAGTCAGAAGAGAACTTAGGGAAAGATTTTGATGAAGAAGGACACAATAAAAATTATCTAAAAATGAATGAAGTTTTTGCTTGGCACAATAATAGCCTTAACAATTTGAATAAGGAGAAAGATACCGTCAAGTTGGTTATGGTCAATTTAGAGGAGGAGATATAAATGGAAATGGCTGAAAATGGCTGAAAATGAACAATATTTTATAGAACTAGGTTTAATAAGGAGGTTCAAAGGGTTTTAGCCTTACCTCAATGAGCTTCACAAGTGGATCTCACCCCATTGTGAAAGGGGATGTGCAAATATATCTCAGGGCTCATGGGTTTTTTGTTATTATTTTTTATAATGTGCAGGATAGGAATAAGATACTCCATGAGTACCAATAGAGCTGGGAGAACAAACACTTGCTAATGCTAAAACCTCAGTACTTGGCTTTTAATCTTTCCATTAAATATTTTGAGAATATTTTGATCTAGGTAAGATTCCCAAATAGTCCTCTGCAATATTGGTTTGAATCTTTCTTTGAGGCTATAGGTAATTGGTTTGGTATATTTTTGGTTACGAAGGAGGTTTGTATAAATATTGGTCGAGATGGATATTATGAAAGATTTCGTAGAGTAGGTTTTGATTAATTCTATAAAGGTTTCCTAGAAGAAACCATTGGGTTATGAAGGAATTTATTTTAGGTGTCAGAGATGTTTCCAAATAGGACACATTGCATCTCATTGTGCCAAGCACAAAATTGAACAAATTGACTACTTGGTGGAAAAGGAAGAATGTTCCCCAAAATCTCTAAATAAAAATGCAGACTATACTGGAGAGGAACAAAATCTTAAGTCCCATATGGAGGTTATAAAAATGAAAGTGGATAATGGCATCTTTGAATGTAGTACCGTGATGGAAATGACATGCATGCTTGAATCCACCAATGGTCTAGAATCATAGGATGGTATTTAAGTATGAGAAAGATCTAAGAATATTGAAAAGGAAAAATAAGGTTCCAACGATATCCAAAAGGTTAAGTCTCAAGAAGAAATATGGAAGGTGATGTGAAAGAGAGAGGATGTTGAGAAATGAGGGCTCTCTCAATATGCATATTTTCTCTCACTCCAAGAGTGGTGCCTAAGAACATCATGAGTTGAAGAAACTTGTTAATAGGTTGTTTCTTTGGATAGGTGTTGTTGGAAAGTGAAATTTTTTGTGTATTATGATTCACTTTTGGTTGTAATTTATGGAAACACATCTGGGTTACAGATCAATTCCTATAAAGTTAAGTTTTGGTGACTCTGAAATTGACTAAGTAAAGAAGCAAAGATACAGAAGTATTTTGGGTATTGAAGATCGAGATCAATGAGTTATGACAAGTGAGATTAGAGGAAGATAGTATGGGGTATGTGTGACCTCCACCTAAGATCAAATTTTTTTTTTCATGTTTACAACAAGTTAGGGAGATTTGAAGACAGACATGCAATAGCAGAACATTGATACAGAGCAGCTGAACATAAGCGATAATTCAGAGAGTATGACGTAGAATCCTGGAAATCAGAGTTGGATTATGATTGTTGATAACCTATACTTTGATTATGTAAGAGCGCCAACTATGCATTTGATATTTGTTTTATTAAATGTATTTTGTATTGAGAGCCAACTATGTAATATTTTATATTGAGAGCTGACTATGTAATATTTGTATTACGAGCCGAATTGGTAAAGAAGAAATATAT
>MU225116.1:226104-242425 GCA_018584345.1 Thuja plicata | reverse complement strand
GAAAGAGGACACCATGAACAGAGGATGTTTTTGATATCATATGTTTCCATCAATGTCAAAGGGGGAGATTGTTGGAGATTTGATTCTGAGCAGTTGATTGATTGTATGTTTGTCATTGATGACAACACATAATACATAGTAGCAATTCTGTATGTACTTATTAGAATGATGACATGAAGAATTGCATGGTTAGATACATGTTGTTGACATGTTTATGATGTTATGTTCATACACGCAGATCCATATATGATGTTTCAGTCAAGTTATGTAATTCTGTTAGTGGTAGTTACAGTTCTGGAAGTGTAACTATTTAGGGCTGACGTATATCACGTGTTTCTTGAGTTGCGCCTACATTCAATATATGTGTTTGTATATCCATGATTAGTTATGAGTTGATGATATTAATCTAAAGGTGCCAAACATGTTTCAAGAAGATTGCAAAGTTAGAGTTAATTTGGTGAGGCCGACCTAGTGAAGCGTCGCGTCTATTCAGTTTATACTTGCGCAGTTGTTATAATGCTTGTGTGCTTAGTAGAGCCGACAAGGATGTTATGAAGAGTTATCTTACAGGTCCCATGATCTCATACTTTGAGGAAGATACTTATAGCAAGTCAAACATGACACGCTAAGTGTGAATGATACGAAAAGAGAAGAAAGATGTACAGAGCAAATTATCAGAGTTGGTTCATTCATCAAGAGTCTATGTGAAGAAGAAGTGAAAGATTGTAATACACTAGAACTGATCAAAACAATAGGTCTAATCTATAGTTCATCATCAGATATAGTGCATATCTATTATACAGAAGGTTGTAGCCTTCACCATCAAGCAGTGAGCTTTTGGACAGTGAGTCCACCACCCCTAACAGGGTTATTTGTAAAAGACTCCTAACAGGGTNNNACCCTTAACCAGGTCACTATACTTATTGCATTGTAAAGTACAACTCCTAATAGGGTTGAGATATCTTCTAACAGGGATTACTATAAACAAGTATAGTTCATTGTGGGTGCTAATTCCCACTGGGGTTTTTACCATTTGGTTTCCCCGTAATCAAATTGTGTGTTGTGTACTCTGTTATCTGATTAAGCATTTACTTTGTTGTATTTTTAAGTTAAAGAAGAAAAAGAATTAAAGTTATTGATAACTGATTCACCCCCCCCTCTCAGTTATCCTTTGGGACTATTCTAACAAAACACACTTTGCAGGTCGTTATCCACTAGGGAGAAGCCCGAAAGCAATTTTTTGCTGATGAGACAAAATGAAGTATCAAAGTTAAAGATTCCAAATTCACATAAGATCAATGTTAGAAACCTCTGAATCATGACCTTCATCAGATTTGGGAGCTTAACCTACCCAAAATGACACGATCTCGGATAACAACCCCCGAATCACAAATGAGAAGGTAATTTAGGAAAATCTGATAAAGGTTTCCCTAGCCTAAAGGGAAAAAATAGACTTAGACTCATGACTTGCACAATGTTCTCAAGACTATTACTACACACTAAACATCCATTTTTCTCTAAAGATATGCAGAAAAAAAATGGGGCAACAACATTGACCACAGATTCCCAGGCATGCATCCTAGTGGTTGGAAAATAGGGATACCTACTGGTATTCATATTTCATAGAGCTACATAAGACAAAATAGGACATGGGTTGATGATGAATTATTTGGCGTGATCAAAATCCTTCAGAGGCAGATGAAAGGTAGATACAGGATACCTGAAGACATAGTTGAAAAATACAGGGATACAATTTGTTTCATGGTTGAAACTAATTGTGTATACTTTGAGGCAGTCACGCCAAGGGAGAAATGGTGTTATCCTATGGGATATGAGGTAAGTTCAGAAGTGCTGATTATGCAAGTTGAACATGTTATTGCATCTGAGATTGATACATCTAAAGAAATATGGGGAACCTATGAGGAGAAATCTACTAAGGTAAGAGAGGAATAGACCAGAGGTATGAGGAAAAGGAAAATTGAAAACATTATGCATGAATGTGGTGTTAAGGTAGGACTGACAGAGGAAGAGTTGAAGGAAGTAAAAAGGAAAATGGTAGAACAATCTTCTGGATTGGCAAGTGCTAGTACTTGAGCCCTTCCACATCCTAAAGTGGTGATGACAACTGTTGCACCCACTACAGTCACTAATGCAGACACCCTCTCTCCACCACAGTAGACATCACAAGTTGAAAAGATTACTCCTAGAGTAAGCACCAGATCTAGCAGACATACACCACGTAAGGAACCAAGCACTGTGAGAGAAGAGAAGAAAACTCAAAATTAGAAACATATATGGAAACTGACTTAAAAATGATTGAGAAGAGAGCCATTGAGAAAGGGAAGATAGTTTCTATAAACAAATACTATGACAGGTATGAGGAGACTGATAAACTCAAGATTAAAGATGTTGTAGTTAATCATTTACTTGTTTTCAAGAAGACTCTATTGGAAATTTAAGGCAGTGTACCTGAAGAATTATATGGGAGATTGGAGACTAGGAAACAAATAGCACAGATTGAGGATGAAACCATTAGAAATTAGGAAATTTATAATATGCTACCTGTGAATATTCAAAGAATTAAAACCTTTATTAAGAAAAAAGATTAGAGTACTAAAAATTATGGCAAGAAAATATGATGAAATCACTGAGGAGATTCATAAATCACTAGAGAAAATATTAATGAACACTACTCCTGAGAATACTCCACTTCCTAAAACTACTTTTCCTACACCCTTAGGAATGGGAGAAAGTTTGAAACCAGCCGAGGCAAGTACTGAGAAGAGCGAAGTTGATACACAACTAGATTTTTATGTTTCTAGTGTACCTGTGTCACTTGACACTTCTAATGATGAGAATGACCTTTTTGAAGGAAACTTTGACAATGCTATGACTAAGGATGAAGAACAAAAGGATGAAGAATGCAAACAGGAAGAACATAAAGAAGCAGTACAAGATGAAGGACAAAAAGAACTTGAAGAAAAATATGAAACCAAAACTGAGGTAAACACATCTTCTACCTCATTGTTGGAAAGGAAAGACAATCTAACAGATGTTGATGTTGATTGCATGGATGGGGAAGAGCTAGTAAAATTGGCTTTTACTACACTTACTAAAGCCAAGGAGAGATCAAAGAAAAAAGGTGACAAAAAGGCTAAGGTAATAACCAGAGAATTTGATATTGTGAACAAATTGCTTCCAGTACCTATTGTTTTCCAGCACAGAGATGATATTAAAAACCCAAAGATAACACTTGATGAATTTGATGGTTATTATGAGAATTTGATAAAGATTGCCGAAGAGAAGGCATAAAAGAACTACTCGAAGAAGAAGCTATCCGAAGTTTGCAAGTCTATCTCATGGGACTTGAGAATTTTGAAAACTACTACTACAAATCTTAAGAGTTACATTGCACATGGAAGGAAACTATTTAATTAATACATTAATCCTATTAGGCATGTTCAGAACATTGAAGAGATTATTTCCAAGGATAGGGCAACTTTGAACAATGTGATGGAAAGTTGTGAAACCTCTTCACAAGCTGTAACATAATTGGACAAGGAATTAATAAGAATTTTGGAGAAACTAGATGTATTGGATATTGAGAAAGAGAGAGTACTAACCAGATTCAATTTGCTAAAGAGTTTAATCACTCCTAAGCTATCTATAATTGAAGCACACTTATCAGACTTGGAGAAGACTACATATTCATTGACTAACTCTATGACTACAAAGTTGAAAGATGCAAAAACAACATAATTTGCATTGAATGGACTAATTCATGTTATTCAACTATTGCTTAAGTCACGAAGTATAGAAGTGAAGATCTTGGAAGATTCCTTTCAAGATATTATGAAACTGGTGAGCAAGCACTAATTTTATTACTTTTATGCACCTTTGTCATTGTTGTCAAAGGGGAAGAAGAGAAGAAAAATGAATGGGAGAAGAGAGAAGAGGAAAAATGAATAAGGAGAAGGAGAAGATAATGTATAAGGAAAGAAGAGAAAAACAAAATAGAGAAAGAAGGAGAGACTGTTTTGTTTTGTTGGAACACTTAGTCATTTTTTTGTTAAGTGTTGCCATCAATGCCAAAGGGAGAGATTGTTGGAAAGTGAACAATTTTTTGTATTATGATTCACTTTTGGTTTTAATTTATGGCAACACATCTGGGTTACAGATCAATTCCTATAAAGTTAAGTTTTGGTGACTCTGAAATCGACTAAGTATAGAAGTAGAGATACAAAGGTATTTTGGGTATCAAAGTTCGAGATCGATGAGTTATGGAAAGCGAGATTAGAGGAATATAGTATGGGGTATGTGTGACCTCCACCTAAGATCAATTTTGTTTTGGTAATGTTTGCAACAAGTTAGAGAGATTTGAAGACAGACAGACAACAACAGAACAGTGATACAGAGTAGCTGAATAGAAGTGATGATTCAGAGAGTATGATGTTGACTCCTAGCAATTGGAGTTGGATTATGATTTTTGATAACCTATAATTTGATTATGTAAGAGCACCGACTATGCATTTGATATTTTTTTTATTAAATGTATTTTGTATTGAGAGATGACTATGTAATATTTTGTATTGAGAGCCGACTATGTAATATTTGTATTAAGAGCCAACTTGGTAAAGAAGAAATATATATGTAAGATATTTTTGTTGAGCGAAGTATGATGGATGGATTGATGATATGTTTTGAGGAGATACGAATGGTAGAGCAGAGGATGACAGAGATTATTGATGAGCTATGAACATGAACTATCTAAGCATTAGAGATGCTTGTTTTGTTCATTACTGAGAGCATTTTGTAAATAGAATTACATTGTAAGAGCTTTAAGCTTAGTTGGCCCCTAACAGGGTGTTGTATACCTTTAACAGGGTTGTTATTCCTTTAATAAGGAAATGTACTATATAATATTCATCTCCTAACAGGGCTAGGTCTCCTAACAGGGACACTATACTTTAGTGCATGCTTGTGGGTACCATCCCCACCGGGGTTTTCCCTTGGTGAGGGTTTCCTCGACAAAAAATTATGGTGTTATGAGTACTGTGTTATTTTCTTATGTTCTTTTCATTTTTGCAAGCATATGGTTAATGTTTAATTGGTTGAAAAGTTTTTATAAGTGTTGTAATACTAATTCACCCCCCCTCTTAGTATTACTTAATCCTAATAGGTGTCTCCTTGGTTGTAGTCTCACCTGGTTTGGTCAGGCTCAAAACTTGACATTAATTAAAAATAAAAATAAACCATTTCATCAATATAAAAAAGTTTCTAGAGAGGCTCTTTTTCTTTTGAGATTTCTTCAAGGCTTGGATCACCCATGGAATAATCTAACTCTATTGTATTGTAGAAATAAAAGTAAAATTACCTTTGCAAATATGTAGTTTTCTCTACTAGAACAAATGATATATCTCTTTTTAACATTGATTCATTTGAGAAACCATTTGAGGTAATGCTAAAACATGCTATAGCATTGGTTGAGATCAAGTAGTAAATATTCCAAAAAATCACAGTGCAGAGAAATTTTCTTTATTATTGTAATACTTTAGGCCTGATGCATGTATATATAATACTAGTTTTTATTCCTCTTTGTTATATTCATGTTCTTAATTTTTGTTGAATTCATAATCCCTATCTTTACTTGATAAGTGGGACACACCTTTTGCCTTAAAATCCATCTTTAATTTGATTATTTATTTACCATTTGTTCCTCACCTTTAATATATATATATATATATATATATATATATATATATATATATATATAGACACACACACACTTATTCTTTAGAATATCAATCTTTTATGCTCAATTATATTGCCTTCATGTTGCAATAATGTCATTTTCAAGTTGGATTATTGATAAACAAAGTCTTCTTCTTATTGATTTTTTATCTTATTTTCCCACTCCTTACTTTATAAATGTAAAGATATTCTTTTCCTTTCAGCCCTCTTTTTAATCTAGTTGTTTCCATGTATTATATGATTTTCACCTTTAACCTATGCAACAAAAATTTAATACTATGTTCAAATGCCTTTGGTTGATAATATTGATATTTTTTTCTCAAATTTGTTATTTTTATTTGAAACAAAAACCTCATCATTGAAATAAAATAATTACTTGATAAATGATACCTTTTTTTTTTTCTTTCTTCCAAGCACTCTTTAACACAATTATTTTCCTCTATCATTTTTTTCATTTTTAACATGTAAGTATAGACAAAAAAATAAGCTATTTATTGTCAATAGACATTGAACTTAGTACTAACAAG
The DNA here is from genome assembly GCA_018584345.1 of Thuja plicata. Taxonomy (NCBI): domain Eukaryota; kingdom Viridiplantae; phylum Streptophyta; class Pinopsida; order Cupressales; family Cupressaceae; genus Thuja; species Thuja plicata. The sequence goes on along the minus strand of MU225116.1, from coordinate 236,147 downwards.
ACCAATTTAACAATTTAAAAACTTACACTAAACAACAACTAAGTTTTATTATTCTCATAAATATAGATAGGTTATTATTGCATTTAATTTTACATTTAGAATTTCTCAAGTCTATTATTTTAAATTATAAATAGATAACATTTAATGATATTTATTTTGTCATTATTTTTCTATTTAAAGCAACAAAACTAGGGTTTTGTCCCTTTAATACAACAACCTAGTGGGCGTCAATCAACAAATTAATAATTACAACACATTAAAAACACACTAACCAAACATAAAAAAATAATCAGCCTAACTTCGAAACAATTAAGAAAAAATAGTATCTGTGGTCATAGTAACCACTACTAATACTAACACCATCAACTATACTAATAAAAATAGTAATAGAGTTCCTTAAATAAGGCCACTTAGGAACATACCAGAATAAAATACCAGTGAAAAATATAACAGTTCTAGTAATAAAGACAAAGTTTAGCAAGGCCACAGGGTCCACTATCAACAACAATGCAAAAAAGAAAAAGGGACCAAGTCCCTAGGCATCCTTTGTCTTGCATGGCTTGTTCATCATTCTCATCACCCAGTCCTCTATAAGGAACTTATAAATATCCTTTTAATCTCCATCCTCCTCATCCTTCGCATCGAGCGTGTTCTTCTGTAGTAGGCATAAGGCGGTAGCTTAGCTGTGCATAATTTTTAAAGCAAAGTGTGAGACATCCTAAAGCCTATTATCCATATCTGCAGTTTTTTTTCTTAATTTTATTTATATTTTCCCAAGTGGCTTCACATTTACCACATTACCCATCGAGAAGAGTCTTTCCCTTACTAGCATTGGGTGACTTAGCATTTTCCTCAAGAACCAAGTTTTGGGTGAGGTCGAGGGAATCAGTTTTGAGACTTCTGAAAATATGGGCGGAGTTGCTAGTCATCATAGAGTAGACCTCCCTCTCAACATTTTTTTCATCTTTTCCATTAGTCTCTCTCTCTCTCTCTCTCTCTCTCCACCCTCTTCAAAATCTGACTCAACTTTTATATTTTTTCTCTTTTTTCACAGGTTTAGTGGCCAACCTAGTAGATCGGCAGGGGGTGTTGGTTTCCTCACTAGCTTCTATGTCAGAATCGATCTTCTATATGTTAAATTTAGCCTTTTTAGGGGCCTTAGCCTTCAATTTGAGAGGAGTTCCATTTTATTTCTTTTCCTTCATCTTATCTTCAGCCCCAATGTTGGGGGGTATCAGGAGAACCAATATGGGCTTTAAGGGCGGGGTTCTTAAGGCATTTTTCTTGCTAGGGCTTGGAGTATCCATGATACTAGAAGAATGAGGGTTAGAAGACATAGGGGCCTCTTGGACAACAATAGGTCTTGGGAGACAAAGGGCAAGGTGAAAGTGGTAGAGCCTGAGAATAAGACCTTGGTGAAGGATATTCGACTTCTTGCCATGGTTTTTGGACTCGACGAATTCCTTAACAAAGTACTCCAAAGAATGGAGAAGAAAGAACGGGTTGGAAATGACATTATGATTTCTGAAGCGATTCAGGAAAGACATGTGATAAAAATAATAAACTCCAAATCTACCCTCAAAAGTAAAATATTTTATAACCATTAAACACACCTGGTCCCATGGTTCAAGTAGTTGTTGATAGTTGTAACCACCACGTAGCTTAACAGGGTTTTCACCATTTTGAAAGAACTGGTTAAGGCTTTCAACATCCAAAACCCTACTGGTTTTCTTTTATTTTCTCCTCGTCGTCAATAGACCAATAGCTTTTGATATAACCTCCTCATTAACTTCAAAATAAATGTCGCCCATCGACACTCTCCACTCAACCCACGAGGAAACAAATTGCATAGAGAGATTTTCTTCATGCCCCATCATATACTCAATAACTGAGTCACACCCCCTTCCTTACAAATGTGCCAAACTGTAGCATTGTTCTTGAGATCGTCATGTTTATTCGGCTCAACGTGCACTCTATCCCCTCTCATGGCATCGTAAACCATAGCAAAAAGCTTACTGATATGTGGGAACCCCAAACTCAAGCCATTGTTGATTAGTGGGTCGAAATTCATTTGATTAAATTAATGTTTATTCTTTCCACGATTTTTAACATTTAAATATTTTTTTTCAGTTGCTACATTGATGATAATGAAAATAAAATAAGACAAGATAATTAACACAATCTAAACAAAATTTTAATATATATCTTGTTAAAATAAATTTTAAAAAGCTAATATGATTATACTTTAATCAATATTTTAGATTTTTGCATAATCTAATAATATATTTATTTTTAATTATGTAGAAAGTTTTATATAAATATATTTAACTATATGTTTACCTTTAGCACATTCACTATACTCTAACATTCATATTTTTATATCGATGAAATCTACTAAATTCTAATTTAAAAAATAATAATATAATCTAATGATAATTATTTTTTTATTAAAAGATAAGAGGCCTAAATTTTTATTGATAAAATAAATATAAAGATACAAAGAAAGACTCAAACAGACGACCAAACATGAGGAAAATTTTTGACCCACAAATCAAGAAACAATTCACAATACACCAACTCTTTTTCCAATATTATTTTTATTACAACAATTTAAAAAGAAAAATAACACTTCTTTCATATTTTTAAATAACTTTACAAACTCAATATTAATATTATTATACACTCAACGTAATATTGTTGATTAAGCTTACAACTATCATGTCACTATAAACCTAATGTATAAAATTGCATATAATATAAACGAGTGGCATTCCATTACATCTAGAAGTGGGCCCTTTTCCACTTATCCTCCTCCCAATTTGGTTATTAATTCAACATAATGGGATGCATTTTCAATTGTTTTAATTCCTTTAATGGACAATGGACTTTCCTTCTCAAACTTTGTTTGTACTATTAAATTATTTTTAGCCTTGGTATTGATGGTGTATTCCAACAACTTTTATGTAAACAAGGCTCACAAGTCATCTCATTGCACATATCAATGAGACTTTTGAAGTTTTACCTACCAATTGATGTTTGAACTTATCAAAGGGAGGCCTCCTCTAGGTAATAAATCACTAAGATTCCTTACTTTGTCCTTATTCTTATGATGATAAAGACCAAATTTCATTGGAGAGAAAACAATGAACTCACCTACCTATGTGAAACATAAAACATATTTATAGTATATATTGTACATATTATCTTTATCATCTTTATTAAAATAATTTATATATTAAATTTTTTATATTTTAATTCTTAATAATTATCACTTATTTTATTATAATTCAATTATATAAAAAATAAATAAAATATTATTGTTATCAGATGTTATATAATAAGAAACTAGTTCATGAAAATAATATTTGAAACATGTTTCAAGTTCTAAATATCATTTTCATTAACTAATTTATTTCTATAAAACATCTAAGTTGAGTGATATCTTAATTATTTCTTGAATAATTGAATTATAATAAAATAAACAATAATTAATTCCTAACTTTGTCCTTATGATGATAAAGACCAAATTTCATTGGAGAGAAAACAATGAACCCACCTACCTATGTGGAGCATAAAACATATTATCTTTATCGTCTTTATTAAAATAATTTATACATTAAAATTATTATATTCTAAGTAATATTTTAATTCTTAATAATTATTATTTATTTTATTATAATTCAATTATATAAAATATTACAGTAAAGATGTTATACAATAAGGAATTCGTTCATGAAAATAATATTTGAAACATGTTTCATGCTTTAAATATCATTTTCATGAACCAGTTTCTTTCTATAAAACATCAAATTCGAGTGATGTTTTAATTATTTATTGTATAGTTGAATTATAATAAAATAAACAATAATTATTAAGAATTAAAGCATTGATTGGAATTTAATAAGTTTAATATATAAAATATTTTAATAAAGATAACATGTACAATATATATTTATATTAATTATTATACAAGTTTTATCATCATAATCATAATAATAATACGTAATATTTTCTTGTTTATGATGATGTGTTCATTGATTTAGAGATGGTTGATTTGTAAGTTAATTTATTTTCGTTAAGAGATAATTTCTTTATTTTTTAACGTTTCCAATAATGAGGAGATAATGATTCAATTTGATAGCATATTTTAAAGTGATGCCTTGGAATTGTAGTTTTTTTTGTAGGAGATATAATATTGGAAAAACATATTAGATATACCAAATAATTATGTCACGAGTATATCAGTTACATTTACATCTTTAGATGCATTCACTACAGGGTTTCATATCAATCTAATACAAAAAATACTTAACATATCAAGGCTACAAAAAAAACATACAAAATCTTAATGCTAGAGTCATATAGGATAGTTATGCACAATTAGAGAACCATCTATCTATACTATAAAGCTATTGAATATGCATCTGATATGTCACTGTTTATCTCTCCTTGTTGCCCATGTGGAATTGTAGTTTTCAAAATAAATATGACAATTAATAAATATAATTTCTTTTAACCTTTTTCACAGAAGAAAAGAATTACATATTTTAGAAGAAACAAGTGTCATATAGTGGGCAATAAGCCTTTATAGTGTTGCAATTATAGTATTTGTTGTCTAGTTGGTAGATAGATAATATATAAAAATTTATGTATTTATTTAAATATAAATTAGTACTAGCAATCACACATTGGTGTGTAATGGGTATACCGAAGAGGTCTGAAGACTTAATTAAGAAAAAAATGGTCAATTTTTGTATATATTTGCATAGTTGATGAAAATAATTGATGGACTATTTAGAAAATGATGGTGTGTGTGCAATAAAAGGTATCAATGAAGAATCGATAATTTAAAATCAGCTATGCATCCACTTACATGGATCTAAACATGACTGAAACAAAACCTTTGAATTAGGAAGATAATCAAGCTCCATTATTGACATAGAGAGAGAAAGACAGAGGAGGGGAGGGGATAAAGCTATAAAGATAAAGAGGAAGACCAAGATTGATATGGATATGAAGAAGGAGAGGGATAGTTAAAGATCAAAGAGATAAATATATAAAGAGGGAGAGATTAGGATAAAATGAGTGAAGAGAGATATAAAGATAAAGAAATAGATAGGAAGTGACATATAGAGGTAGAGAGGGGTAGATGTAGCAATAGAGAGATATGGCTAGATACAAAGATAGAGATAGAGATAAAGAGACAAACATATATAGATATAGAGGTATTGGAAGAGGGAAAGGGAGAGAGGGATAGAGGGAGACATGTCTAGACATAGAGGGGAGAGAACAAGAAAGAGGCAGAAATGAAGATATAGAAAGAAGGGAAGAGGGAGAAAAATAGATATAATAATTGAGCTGAGAGGTAGAGGGAGAGATAAAGAGAAGAGAGAGGTATGAAGATAGAGAAATACATAGAGAGGGAGAGATATAGAGGAAGAGGGAGAGGGAGAGATAGTATATTTAATTACTTTAAGTACTATTTTATATTTTTAAAATTAGAGATAAAAGATTAGAATTATGATTTATTTTTTTTACTATAATTAAGGTTAGCATTAGGCTTACACTTAGTTTTAGACTAAATTTACTAAAAATAGGATTAAAACTAATTTATTCATTGTAGATCAAATCTATATAGAATAGTTAATTGATTTTACTATCTATATTTTGAAAAATAAAAATTTGTAAAATGTATATAAATCTATATAGACTATTAACAAAAAAATAATTAAAATTAAAAAACTATTTAAAATAGACACAAAATCCAAAACGACCTAAAAATCTATCCTTCCTAGAATTTCATTCCTATAGCACCCAAATTTTTAAACTTGTGTATATTAAATAATTTCTAGAATCTAGTAAGTTTGAAATTATAAATTTCAACTTTATAAAAAATAAAGTTTATTTTGAAAACATAAATAATAATCACTTTTGATTGGTCCAAACTAATTGATTAATTTGCTAATAGCCAAATTATATTTATGTAATATTAATTATTAACTCTCACTTAACTAAACGCTCATAGATGGTATCTCCAAGTGGATATCTCTATCCTACTTAATAAGATTAAACCCATCAGAAACAATATTAGATGATAGACCCCTCCTCACAGTTGGGTGAAGGTTAATTTTTATAGGGTGGCTAAGAGGAACCTTGGGCCATCTGGTTTCGGGGGAGTGTTGTGGAATGAAAATGGTGGGTTTATCGTAGGTGTGGTACCCTCCTTGGGAAATCAGACAAATCACCTTGTTGAATTTGTGACAACCTACTGCGGGCTTCTTTTAGCCTCTCAGTTAAAATTTAGAAAGGTTTGGATAGAGGGAGACTCTAAAAATATTATTAAATGTCTTAAAAGGGTTTATAATCCTAGTTAGACCATTTCTAATTGGATTAATGGCTCTCTAGATATCTTAAGATCCTTGGACAATGTGTTTGTTTCTCAAAGATTTAGAGAGGCTAATGAGGTCATTGATTCTCTTTCAAATATTGTAGTGCATAGTAATAAAAAATTAGAATGGAGGGGGGATAAATTGTCAACTTGTATTGAATAATCATTAGCATATGACAAGATACACATGTGTGGACCCAACCCTTCTATGTTTCATGATATGTAGTCTTTTCCAACTTTTATAACTATTGTTTTTACACACTTTGTAGGTATTTTGAGAATTTATCTTGAGATCATGGACATTATATTTGAATGTTTTATTCATCCCAGGGATGAGACTACAAGGGATAATAGGGTTATTTACCTTGTTGAGTATGGGAATTTTAATATGGGGAGAGACAAGAACATAGTGGAGCTTATTTGTTGCAAAGAAGTCAAGAAAAACAATACAAGCTGGCATATTTTGAGAAGAGGTGGGGCTTTGGTGTATTTGGAAAGGCTCCATGGGTACAATCAAAACATATCTAAGATGTTTTGTTAGGGGTGGAAGGATGGTCAGGTTAAATTATATGAGAATAGCTTTCATATCGTAGAGGATTTGATCACCAAAGTGATTGGGCTGTCAATAAAAGGAAAGAAATTCTATATGGACAAAGAAATTGAGATATGGAGGTGCACATTTTAACTAAAGGAAAAGAAGGAAAAACCTTTATCAACTAGGGTAATAGAGGATACAAGATGAAATCTATCAAAACCCTACGTGTGGTGGTCTTAAACATTATTATTCAATATTTTACTCTGGATGGTCGCTTCTCAATTTTTTATAGTCATCGTTTTTCTCTCTTCAATCATTTTAGACATAAGGAAATAATTTCTTTCCCCTTCTATCTTTTATCTTCTCATTGGGTTTGTCTTGATGACATCCAAAACCTAAACAAAGGTTTCTTTTTTTTTCTTTCTTTTCTGACCCTAGTCATCTTTGGCTCATTTTCCAACATGGATCTTGGTATGTTTGATCTTCTCTTCCTATGTTTCAGCCTTAGTCCTAGTAATTATTTGTCTATGATGGAAATAATCTCCATGTCTCAATTTGGATTGAGTTTCCCAATCTCCTATTGCCTTGTTATCTTTTTTTGCAAACCATTGTGTAGATCATTAACAAGGTTGTTTATGTTGAGCCTAATTGATTTTACTGTGCTTGACCCCAGAATCAGGTCGGTGATGAAGTTTATTTGGATCATGACCTCAAGGAGATGATTTATATTTAGATAGGAGATCTTTATCACACTGAATGTGTTTTCAATATGAACCTACCCAATAATTGTTTCTGTTTACAGTCCTCAAAGAAAAAGAGTGAGGATTTACCTCTAGTTTCTTGATGGGTTAAAACCTCATCAAAGGATCCAACACCTTCGTATATAGAAAATACCCCAAAAATAAAATAAAAATGAATCACAATCACCCATAATGAGAAGAGTTCCTCATCAAAATCAATTACCAATAAGCCTCAAGACTCAAGTGCATCATAATCGTAGCAAGTTTTTCCAATGTCAAACCTTTTAGAGAAGGTAAAGGAGATCGTTGCTCTGATATTTTCTAAGGGTGTTGTTCATCTAACCTAGATTAAAATCCTATGTAAGAGCATCTTAGGATCTTAAAAATATTGCATCAAACAAAAATATTTGTGTTTCTTGTTTGATCATCTCGTTGTTTTGGTTGGCTGTTGATCAATGCTTGTTCTTTTGTGTTGCGGTCATGAATGCATGTTCTTGGTTTTGTCCTAGAGATTATCCTATGATCATAAATAATTTGTCTTCATCACATTGGAGTTATATAAAATTCTTCCTGTGTCTGTCATGTTCTTCATTTTCCCAGTTGGTTGTTGTGTTTCTGACTAGTTTCCCAATCTTCCAGTGGGTTTTTCAATTCGCGATCATGCCATCTCATTTTTATGTTTGAGGTCAATGTTATTGTGTGTTTTTATTTCTCAATCCTTTCATTGGAGGTTGTTCCTAAATATTTGGGTCTTGACCTATTCATTGTAAAACATTTTCTCAATTATTGGGGAATGTAATCTTTTCTAGGCCGACTAGATGTTGTGCTAATTTTATAAGCCTATGGAATTATTCCTAAGGGATAGGTGATCTCATAATATTATTTGGATTATCTTGGGTAGGATTTGTAAGGGTTTTTATTGTAATAAGGCCTATGTTCTTGGCATGTATCAACTGCATGTGAATGAACATGTTGCAGATCTTTTGTAAATTATTTTCTGATGATAATAAAAGGATGAATCTCTAATTTTCTTCCTTGTTATCTCGTTTCTTCCATTGTTTCAAATTGGATGAAAGGTTTGGACTCATCTCCTTAAGGTTTCTCCATCCTTGACTACATCAAATGGTATAAGATTGAGGTAGAGCATTGTTGAGTGAGGTTGAACAAGGTTGAGGTTGAGTGAGGTTGAGATTCCTATATTGGTAGATCTGAGCACCTGACTCGTAAATCCATAGACCTGTTGATCATGAGGTGGCAGAGTGAAGATGCAACTTGCAATCATAGAGGAGTTGTGCAAGGTGGCTAGGAAGGGTTGCTACTGATTGTTGAGAATTAAAGGCATACTGATTGGAGACAGGCTGCATTTGTGTCTAATAGATCATTGGTTGGAAGAACATCTTGTAATAGATCACCAGTTGGAGAGGAAATTGCACATGGGGATTGGAAGGATACCACCTAGAAGAATGAACCCTAGAAGGCTAGATAAAATAATCGAATACTTTAGAGTTAAGATAAGGAATGAGATCATAAATGTGTTGATTAGATTGAGAAGGAATCTTGAGACTGAAGAATAATTTGAGGCCGCTAAAGATCTTGAGACTGTAGATACTGAGCTCCCTACATATGAGGAAAGGTTGTTGAGAACTATGACACAAGTAAAATTCATAGGATAGATGTTTCTAATTTTTCTAGTTCATTGCATCTTGAGGATTTGATAGATTGGATCGAAGAACTAGATGACTACTTTGAGATTGAAGATATCAAAGATCCATGGAGGGTTAGGTTAGCGCAAAATAAGTTAAAGGATCATGCTGCCTTTGTTGGCAAGTGATGCTTTTCTAGAGTGATATGATACACTTGAGGGTTTTCATTTATTGCAACACATCTGGAATGATGATCGCTTGAATTTGTTTATAGTTTTGGATATATAGATAGAAAAATGACTAAGTAGAGTAAACAAAAATACAAAGTATAGCGGTATCCTTTTGGACAACGAAGACAATATATGATGCATGGGGACATGCGAGGTTAGAGGAAGACATTTTGGAGTATGTATGACCTTCTGGTAAGGTGGCTTGAGTTTTTTTGATTATCACAGAGAGTAACAATATCTTGAAGTCACGCGAAGACAAAGTAACAGGGATACAGGGCAGGTGAACAGTCGCGATGATTGAGGAAGTATCTTGTGGACTCCTAGCATGATAATATTATGGATTACCTATTATTTGGTAGTATAAGGCTGCCAAATTTGTATTTAATCTTTGAGTATATATTAATTCTATTTTGTAATGTATTAGAGAGCCAACTGAATGATGTCATACATACATACACACACACACACACACACACACACACACACACACACACACACACACACATA
>MU225116.1:183124-202596 GCA_018584345.1 Thuja plicata | reverse complement strand
TCCTTTTGATCTCAACCATTCATCTCCCCATCTCTGGGATTGATCTCAACCATTCATATCATCACCAAATCCTATATAATAAACCCTTCACAACCATTTGAAGGGTCCAGGATTTCAAGCTCTCGTGTGCCATTACTCCGTCAGTTTGGTTCTAGCATTCAGGCCAGCTTGCGACCACACACACATTTCAATTATCAAATTCTTGATGCTTCTCAAGTCATAGACGCTGCCCCGCCAATACTGAGCATCAAGAACATCATTTCGGAAGGAGTAGAGAGAAACAATAGAAGCTTCAAGCATCGTGGGGTTTGCATTTATTTGTCTTCCTTTCTCTTGCTTGTACATTTTATTGCTCACATTTCTGTTATTTGTTTAGTAGTCATTATATACTTGATTTTCATTCATTTGTGAACCTTTGCTACTAACCCTCACCTTTGGAAAGCTGTGGGGAGTGGAAAGAGAGGCGTACAAGTACCAATAACATTTTTATCCTTTGGCTTAGGTACTAAAGTCCATGTACTTTTCTTTTTAATCTGATCTAATTATTCTTCCATTTCTTTCATCCAATCTTCATTATCTGGCACATATTTAAATTTCTTTTGCTCAAATGTAGATATCAAACATGTATTGTCTCTTACCTTGCTTCTTGTCATCACTCCACCATCTTTATTTCCAATAATATTTATTTGGGAGTGGTGTCTTCTCACATATTTTTCTAAAACAGGCTCGGTAGGTCTCGGTGCTTCATCCTCATCACTCGGTTGTTGAGCTCTTTGTTTAGCTTCCTCCTTGGTAGGTTCTCTTGGTAAGGTATTAGGAACATCAGGTTGTACATATACAAAATTCTCATAATCTTTAGGTTCCTTTTTACTTTCTTCATCATTATTTTCTACAAACTCATCGATTCTCACACTTACACTTTGCACCATTTTGTTAGTAACTTTATTAAAACACTTATAGGCTTTACTCCTTGTAGAATATCCTAAGAATATCCCTTCATCCCCTTTAAAATCAAACTTTCCTTCTCTAGAATCTTTCAATATGTATAATCTACTTAAAAAAACTTTGAAAAAACTCACATTAGGTTTGTGTTCGTACCAGATTTCATAGGGTATTTTATTGGTACATTTATTCATTTGTACTTGGTTCAATGTGTAACCAGTAGTATTGACTGTATGTACCTTTCTCAATCATCAATGTTCTTGCACAACCAATAATAGATCTATTTCTTCTCTCAGCAATACCATTCTGTAGTGGTTTCCTCGGTGCTGACATCTGCCTCTTAATTCCATTTTCATTACAAAATAGTGTAAACTCATCAGATGTAAACTCACCTCCTCTGTCAGATCTCAAACATTTCAACTATCTTCTTGTTTCTTTCTCAACTCTAGCCTTGTACCACTTAAATATTTGAAATGCATCCAATTTTTCTTTTAAAAACATTACAAACATCATTCTAGAATAATCATCCACAAATAAAATAAAATATCTGGCTCCATAGTAACTTTGAGTCCTCATGGGCCCACATAAATTAGTATGTACTAAATCCAAAATTCCTTGTCTAACATAAGTCTATCTTGAAAACCTAGATTTAGTCATCTTACCCATTTGACATTCTCTACACATAACATTTTCAGGTTTCTCTAATCTCGGTAGTCCTCTGACTCTATTCTTTTTTCTCACTTTGATTAAGTTGTCAAAATTAACATGACAAAGCCTTTTGTGACATAACCAAACATCTTCAACTTTAGCAAACAGACAACTCTTCATATAAATATCAAGATAAAATAAATTACCTTTAGATTGTTCTCCAGTATAAATCAGGCTCTCCTTATCAAAAAATTTCACCTTTCCATGTTGAAATTCCAGTTGGTGACCCATGTTATTTAGATGTGCAACACTCAACAGGTTATACTTTAAGCCTTCAACCCAATAAACATCATCACATCTTGTGTTATTTAGTAGAATTATAGAACCTTTTTCTTTTACAGGGTATGGAGCATCATTACCAAATCTAACAAATGCTCCATCATGCTTCTCCAAGGAAATAACCTTAATTGTGTCACCAATCATGTGATGTGAACAACCACTATCTATAATCCATGTTTCATTCTTACTTAGTTGTGATATTAGGGCTCTTGGTTCTTCTTTGTTTTCTCCATCAAGATTATCTTTAATAGAAAAATACACAACTTCTTCACCATCATTGTCATCTAAATCATCATCACTTAGTCCTCCATTAGTAATATGACAAGATTTCTTACCTTTGTTTTTTAGTCTCTGAATCTCCTGAATCTGTTCTCTCTTTTGTCCTTATCTCTATTATCTTTCTTCTCCTAATTTAATTTTTCAGGGAAGTTAGGTGCAATATGACCAATCTTGTTACAATTAAAACATTTTGATGGTAAATTACCTTGATATATACCTTTGCCTCTTTTTAGTCTTCTAGCCAACAAAGCTTCAAACTCTCTCTCGTTCTCTTCATCTTCAGTATATAACTCTTCCAAACTACTCTAACAGTTATAAAATCTCTCACTAGCACTTCTCACAAATCCGTCACTAGCTCTAGAGTCCTTAGAACTTCCAATCTTCAAAGATGACTTAAATGCAGACTCAATCTTAGATGTAGTAGGTATACTATTATCAAAATCAATAATCTCAAATGCAACCAGCTTACCAATAGTAGTATCAAGTGAAATATTCATCTGAGGAATGTATCTCAATGCTTGTATAGCAGATACTCGAATAACATAACTCGGTAGCAGGGCTCTCAACATTTTCTTGTAACATCTTCTTTTGTTATGGTTCCACCATCTCCTCTGATATAATTGACAATCTTCTTAAGTCTAGTATTGTACTATCTTATGTTTTCTCCTTCTTTCATTCTCATTCTCATTGAATCAAATTTACCTCTTAAAATTTCTCCTTTTACCTTCTGAACTTGCTGATATCCACCATAGGTCAAAATAAGCTTATCCCACATTTTTTGTAGTAGTATATCCATCAAGTTCATCATATTCCTTGTCGGTAAGTGTAACAACAATCTCAATCACGACTTGAGTGTGTTCTTGCTTCTGTCTTGCTGATCAAGTGTTAAAGGTACAATCATAGGTATGCATTATCGAGAAAATTAAGTCCATACTCTCCTATACCAGACACATGCAATCTCATTCTACTGTTCCATGTAGAGAAATGATCCCTATTTAACTTTGGTTCTTCCCTCTTATACATCTTTAGATCTTAACTCAAGTCCTTTTAAACTTAACACTTCAAAGAACCAAGATTTGATACCAATTGTTGGTCCACTGAGAGGGGGGGGTGAATCAGATAAAATCAAAATAAAAAAATTAAAATTAGCTCATTGATTCACTCAATAGAACTAAATCCAGTAATGACCAACTCGCCAAATAAATTTAATAACTTAAACAACCATACATCTCATAATATGCAAATAAATCATTCAAACTCAATTAACACCAAATTTAATAAGGAAACCCAGTAAGGGAAAAACCTTTGTGGGAATTGTGACCCACAATAAAAATGTACCATTCTGAAGTATGCTAGGTTAAGAACTTATCTTGTTAAAGATTATAAACACATTTTCTAGATGTGACCATGTTAGGGGATTTACCTCATATCTTTTAAGATCTTCACCCTATTAGGAGTAGCCTTGTTAGAGGTCTTTAAACACTCTTTTGGAATGTTACCTACTTATAGGATTTACAAATAGGACTGTTAAATCCACTCGGTTAAGAGATATTTCTCTGTTACAAATTCTAATAAGCAAAAAATATAAACTTTGATCTATAAATATAGAAACTACCTTTGCTTCGGTCAGATCCTTTGTGCTCACATGAATACTAGCATTACATACTCCATTTGTCTATGCTCTACACTATATATTCTTCTCTTTCTGCTTCTTTGTTATGCTCGGTAACTCTATTCTTTAGCTTCTTTTGCTTCTCAATTCAACTCGCCAACATCTCTTCTCTCATTAGTTCTCATCCTTTATATAGACCATCTTTTTCCTCTTAATCTCCTTGCTTAGGTTTTGCATTATTTTCTCTCATCTGTTCGATCATCTTCTTCACAAATCTTAGCTTAGTAAATTGTTTAACTTTTACCTCATAACTTGAACTTTTTCTTGGAACTCTAATAATCAGGTTTAACCACTTAATATTTTCCATAGATATTATCATTGAATTTTCTCACTCATAGATATTTTAAAAAACTTCCTTTATCCTTATCAACATCCAGATCATCATAGATTCGTATTAAATTCAATCTTATCATCATTGTCAATCAATATCCTATACTCAGTAACTTTCCTTGCAACTCTGTAACTATCTTCATTCATTGCTCGGTGCCTAACTCATTCTCGGTACTCGGTAACTGAAAATGACTAACACAACTCTATAGCGACTGACTCTCTCTATCTTAGTAGAGTTAGTCTTTCTAGTCATAACTTAAATCTTTACAATCTCTAACTTAATCAATCAAATGTACTTGACTTGATAACATCAAACATATAGTAGCAAACAACTATATCAATGTTACTTCATGATTTTCTGATCTGTATTTTTCACCCATTTAACTTCTCCTTCTTATGATATGGCAACTCAATATAAATCAGTAATCAATTGCTTGACATGAATGCCAAAATAACAATCGAACCTTTTCTGCAACCATGTATACCTATTATCACTCGGTCTTCATCATCTCCATCAATTGACTAACATTTATACTATTGAGGGTGCTTATTAGTATGCATTAAGAGCAGAAGATAAGTTAAAGAGAAGACAAAGTAACCCCAATAGAAGAGAGAAGTAAGCTCACAACAATGGAAAAGAGAAGAAAACCATTGAAGCTAAATCTGATCAGAGAATACCTAGAAGAAGGAATGGTAGAAAGGAGTTCAAAGGTACTTGTTTTAAATGTGATGGCATATGACATAGGTATTTTCAATGTTCTAAAGGATATAGTAAGAACATGATAAAACATAATCTTATGACACATGAGGAACAAATTGTTGATGAAGTAGTGGATAATAAAGCAGAACCTGAGATAGGAGAGTCTCTTATGCTTAGGAGAGTTATGTTGAGTAAGAAGGAAAATGAACCTTTACAAAGGAGGAATTTTTTTTAGGAAATTTTGAAAATTGGGAGGTAAATTTTGTAAGGTTGTTATGGAAAGTGGTAGTACTGACAACTTGGTATCAGAAGAGATGGTGCAGAAGCTTGAATTGAAGAGGCTTAAACATCCTTGCCCTTATCGGATAAGTTGGTTTTCAGATGAACACATGGTGGAGGTGAAAGAGAAATGTTTTTTAACTTCACCAATGGACCTTATATAGATGAAGTGTTATGTGATGTGGTATCTATGAGTGCTTGTCATGTTCTCTTGGAAAGAACTTTGCAATTTGAGAGAGGAGCTATTCATGATTGCAGAAGAAACTTGGTCACAATAGAAAAGGATGGACATAAGTTTACTTTAGTTCCTTTGAGGGAAGAAGATGGAATAAGTGCAAGGAATTTGAGTATGGTGAAGATTTATTGTTCAGAGAAGCAGATTACAAAGGTTAGCATGGATCAGAAGAAGGGTCTTGAAGGCATATCTAATGAAGGCAAGTGGGTATTATCTTGTAAGAAGGGTAAGGTCAAGCGTCAGAAGACTTTGGTTGCTGAAAAGATGATTTTTTTAAACATAGGTAGATCAATTATGCAAAAGGGAGGAGGTAGTGATATGAGTTCTAGGTTTGGTAGAAGATATGAGAGTGTGAGTAAAAATATAGAGAGTTATAGATAAAGAGGATGTTTAGATTAAAAAAAATCATGGGAATTGTGTTCCATAGCTTGTCAAATATTCATAATTTTCTCTTATGGAACGTTTTATTTTACCTGGGTTGTCTTATGTAGGAGCATCTTAGGATCTTGACAATCTTGCATCAAACAAAAATATTTGTGTTTCTTGTTTGATCAGCCTGGTGTTTTGGTTGGCGGTCGATTAGTGGTTGTTATTTTGTGTTGCGATTATGGCATTGTGTTCTTAATTTTTTCTTGGAGCTTATCCTATGACCGCACATCATTTAGTTTCATCGTGTTGGATTTATGACATATTCTTCATGTGTCTATCTTGTTCTTCATTTTCCCAGTTGGTTGTTGTGTTTCTGATTTGTTTCCCGATCTTCTGGTGGGTTTTTATGTTCATGATCATGCAAACTCATTGTTATGTTTGAGGCCAACATTATTGTGTGTTTGGATTTATTAATCCTTTTATTGGAGGTTGTTCCTAAAGATTTGGGTCCTGACTTATTTTTTGTAAAACATTTTCTCAATAATTAGGGAATATAATCTTTATTAGGCCGAATAGATGTTGTTATGGCTTTATAAGCTTATGGACTTATTTCTAAGGGATAGGTGATCTCATAAGATTATTTGGCTTAGCCTGGGTATGATTTGTAAGGGGTTTGAGTGTAATTAGGCAGGTTTTCTTGGCATGTAAAACAACATTTTACAAATCTATTGTAAATGATTTTCCGATGATAATAAAAGGTTGAATATCTCATTTTCTTCCCTTTTATCTTGTTTTTTTTTCCATTGTGTTATATTGGCTACAAGGTTTGGACCGATCTCCTTGAGGTTTCTTCATCCTTGACTGCATCAAAATACCTTAACTATGCTTGATCCTCACTACCTATCCAAACACTCTTTAACATTATTACAACCTTTCTAGGTACACAAAGGGTCGTAATGAAGATCTAGAAAAGTACAATGTTCCTTACCCTAGCTTCCAAAAGTCATCTGATTTATTGCATAATAGTTTGTCCTCTCTTAAGGAAAAGGATCACAAGCAAGAATTTAAATAATGAATTTCATGTCATGGAATATTTGAGGTCTCACTGTCCTTTCCAAGAAGTAATTTGTGTGAGATACTTGACACAAATATCCTAGTACAGATTTTTTTTTCTTCAGGAAATCAATATTTCTTCATTAATACTTACTATAGCTTGTCATGTTATTTGGTTAGCTAGCTTGGTTTTTTCCTCAAAACATGAGTCAAGTCATAAATTATTTGTTATCCTTCTTGTGCCACAATGATAATCTTGTTTTTTTGACCATGAGTTTGATCCCACTCAGGGGCTAGTGTGGATCCTCATGTTAGTTGATAATAATTTGTTTTGGATTATTAATGTTTATGATCTCAATGATGTGATGGATATATTTTCTCTTTGGTGGTGGAATATGGATTCATTACTACCAACCACTGGGGTTCTATGTAGAGAATTTAATATAGTTGAGGTGGCCTCTAACAAATAAGGATTAATTCCCTTTTAATGGATAGTTTGAGAAAGAGAGGTGTTTTATATGCGCCATAAATTGGGGCTCTTTGATCTCAATACTAACAATAGATATCTTAATGGTGTTTGACATATGTGGAGTATTTTTTAGGAAGGCTTTTATAGATTCTTTAAATGGATTTATCATTTTATAATCACAACATAATATTTTTGTCTTTTTCTTCCTATCAAGATCTATGAATTTTACCTCTCCCAAAGGTCACCTTGTTAGAACAATATCCTGTCAAGTTTAGCATTGAATGTGTTTGGATACCTGTGATAAAATTATTTTTTAATAAATAATTTATGGTTCATCTTCCCATGAGGGCCCATATTTAGTGGGTTTAGAACCTTGAGTGTCCTCCGACACTACAATTCAACTAGATTGCTTGGTGGAATCATACTATCCAATGCACATCTCATTTCCTCAGGATTTATGATCATCAATTGGTCATGTTCAATATTTTTTCCTATAAGGAAACCACCTTAGATATCTATCATGTCATAGAGGCTCTCACAATCAACCCCTTATCTCCTAGCTTTCAGCTAGTTAGTGTTTCTCATCTCTTCCACCAAAATAAAATTGATGACAATTACACCTTGAATAGAATCCAGATCAAAGCCAAACCTAGCTATCTTAAGGTGGGGGGTCATGATTCCAAAGATTTTTTTTCTAGCTCTCCATGATTTTGATTTCTCACCTATAACAAAAATAATTCAGAGCGACCATATGGTGCTCTTTGAGATACTAGATATTATCTAGGCATTTATTTTCCATTTTGATAAAATTTTTACTACTCAGGAAGCCTCATCTAAGCAAGATAGATCCCTTTAGTATTTTCTTAGTATTGTGCCCTCTTATCTTTTTGAATCCCAAATATTTTTTGTGACCAAATTCTCTTTTTCAAGGACTTTAAGGAAGTGGTCTACTCCATAGCTAATAGACAAGGATCCTAGGTGTGACATTTTTCCTTATGAATTTTATAAATCTATATGGTCTTGTGCAGGAATTCATTTGAATAAGGCCTACATTGAGGTCTTTCACAACTATTCTCTAGGAAAATAAATCAACAAAGGGAATATCAAATTTATAGTTGAGGTGGGATACCCTAAAGGCGTTTGCAATTAGAGACCTATCACTCTACTCATTGTCTCTTAAAAGATCATTGCCAAGGCCTTGGCCTTAAATATATGTCATTTGTTTTCATAAATTATTTGACTTGAGCAGACTAGTTACATAAAATCTAGGTTCATTATGGATAACGTTATTGTTGTGTGGGAAGGAATGAACTGGACCCATAATTATTGATGGTGTATAATCTTCCTCAAAATTGATTTTTCTAAGGCCTATAATAAAATTTAATGAACTTTCATATTATACATGTTGGGTGCACTTGGAATTGGCCCCTACTTTATCCAAATAGTGAATAGGTTGTTTGGGGATGCCTCAACATGTATCACCATTTATATATGAAAACCTTTGAATTTTGGGTTTTTTTTTGTCTATTCACCAAGGTTATCCTTTGGCTCCTTTAAATTGTATGTTCTAGTTGTTGAAGGTTTTGGGTATTTGTTTGAAAACTCTATCTCTATAGGATGGTTAAGGGGAATATCCCTAACTGGGTCGTGTTCTCATCTGGGTAATGGTCATTTTGTCAGTGACTCTTTTCTCACCATTATTGAAGTGTTAGAATGATTTAGAATAACTACGAGGGGGGGGGGTGAATCAATTATCCTTAGGTCCAGATGTACCAATTGAACTTTCAAACACTTCAACCAACTTAGATCTACTCAACAATCCACTTGGTCTCTATAACATATAACCAGTAACATAAACTTGCAGTTCACTGTCCTAAAGTTATCAATTTGCAGAATATAAAACTCTTAATAGTACAACACATCAAATAACATTCACACAAGTATGAAACCAAGATTTAATGTGGAAACCCAATATGGGAAAAACCACCAGTAACATGCTACCAAATTGTCATTCTTCTAAAGTGAGCTATGTGAGGAGCCAACCTTGTTAAAGCTTACAATACACACTGTTAAATGTGACCCTGTTAAATGATTTAATCACCTTGTTAAAAGTGAGCCTTGTTAGAGGACTTATATCATTCCATTAGAATTTCACCTTGATTAAATGACTTACAATATGATTGTTAGGTCAACCTTGGTTAAAAGGATTTTGACTGATACAATGGTTAGAAAGTAATAGTAGATTGATATGAAATATACAACTCACTTTGCAAATATAGATCCACTTTTGCTCAAATGCTAATTCAATGACTGGTCTCCATTGTCATCTCTATCACTCAGATATTCTTGGAAATTTGTCAAGAAATCACCACTGTGCAGTCCTGTACTGCTCTATTCATCCTTCTCTACCTTCTGCTTAGATTTTCCAATTAACTAAATTAATATCTACATACCATAACCTGCAACTAGGTTAATCTTATACCTCTTTGATCAGGTAGTTATATCTTTTGCCGCTTAATCATCACCATAGATCTTAGGGTTTGGTTAGATATAATTAATCCTTCCAACATTTTGTTTTCCATCTACCTTCTAGAATACATCTCAAAACTCCTTCTTGAATCCATACATAAAAAATGGTTAAACATATATTAAATTATCATTTAATTCTCCACATCCTTATCTTAAATACATTTTACATATCTCAAGAATTCAACCATGTCAGTTGGGATCTCAAATATTTCTCAAACTGTCAAAATACTAATTCTCGGTCATCACTATGTTCTTTCGCTTGGTCATCACTAGATAAATTGGTAATTAATGATGCTTGGTTGACACTGATTTTTCTTGGCATGTACTGACACTCGGTCAACACTCACATCACTTGACAAAAACATAAGTTCCTTAATATTCTGCTCTATTACTCAGTGAAGACTAAACTTTTAGTTTTCCAATCTTCACTTGGTGTTGTAGATAAACAACTTATTATCTTGGCAAGGTGCAATCTCATCGAGTACCCATTGTAGCTTCTCATAACTCAACCATTTCACTAGGTCTTCTCCTCTTTTCAAATCTTCTCATAAATCAATTAATATGGGACTTTATTAGATATCAACTGTCTTACCAGTTAAGGTTTGTCATCAATGGAAATATAACAATTGTTTCAATTATAGCTTCCAACCATCTCCCTCTTTTGCATTGATGGAAAATAAAACATGCAAACAACACATGCAAGGTTACCAAACAATCCAAAATGTATGTTCTGTAAATAGATTTTTCATTAATGTCCTTAGCTTCATTCTGATTCTCTCCAATACAAATATTAGCTCCCTCTTGGATATATTTATCTCTATAACTTATCTCCCTCTGTGTCTTTTCACTGAATATCTCCCTCATTATTCTTATCTCCCTCAATGTTTTCATGTCTTATTCTCCCTCTTATATCATAGTCTTATTCTCCCTCTTTGACAACAATGCTAAAGACATACATCTTCACCATGTAGATATCTTTGTGTCAATTTTTTGAACTATATGCTTCCTCTATCATCTTGCTTATGACTGATCAACATCTTGTGCGTTATACTTCACAACTTTAGGAAACTCCTAAAGTGTAACCACCTTTGCATCAGTTTGTCAAATATTCTGAGTAATACATTTTATGCAATCACTCCATGTGTTCCTAGTTATCCTCACTTAGGGGAATCACCCCTACTTTACCTCTCAGATACCTCAGAATCCTTTTCACAGCCATCATGTGACTATCTTTAGGATTTGTAGAAAATCTTGCAACAATCCCAACTACTACTGCAATATCTGGTCTACCGTGGAAAATATATTGTAGCTTTCCAATCATTGACTTGTACAAGGTTTGATTGACTTTAGATATCTCATCAATATTTAATAGTTTTTGTCTAGTAGCCATAGGTTCTCTTACAGGTTTGGAGTCATCCATGCCAAAGGTTTTTAGTATCTCTTTGATATATTTAGATTGAGCAATGTAGATACCTTTCTTCATCTGATATACTTGCAAACCCAAAAAAAAATTGATCTTTCCAAACATAGACATCTCAAATTTAGTTTGCATCTCATTTGAAAATGTTTGGCATAAAGCATCTTGTCCTCCAAATATGACATCATCAACAAATATTTCAGCTAACAATATCCCTTTACCTTTTTCATACTTTAAGTACAGATTACTATTGTCATTTGTCCTTGTAAAACCATTTTTGACTAAGTAATCATGCAATCTCTCATACCATGCTTTGGGGGCTTGCTTCAACCCATACAAAACTTTATGTAGCTTGCAAACTATATTCATCTTGCTTGAATCAACAAATACTTTAGCTTGTTCAATGTATAACTCTTCTTCTAGTATTTCATTCAGAAATGATGATTTGACGTCCATTTGATATACTTTGAATCCTTTGTAGGCTGCATAAGCCAGTAGAGTTCTAACTCCTTCCAATCTAGCAACTGGGGAAAATGTCTCACCATAGTCATTGCCTTCTTCTTATGCATATCCTTTGCATACCAGTCTAGCTTTGTTCCTTATTAATTCTCCATGCCCATTCAACTTATTTCTAAATACCCACTTGGTTCCAATAACATTCTTGTCCTTTGGTCAAGGTACTAGTGTCCAGGTTTTGTTCTTCTCTATTTGCTCAATTTCTTCATTTATGACCTGTACCCAATATTCATTGTCCAAAGCATCTTTCACTGAGTTGGGTTCAAATTCACATAATAAACATGTCTAATTTTTCATTTTTCTTCTTTTCATGACCTTAGAATATTTTTGTCCAATGATTTGATCTGGTTTATGATGTCTTCTTACATATTTTATAGTGTAGGCTTTGGTGTCCTTTTCTCTTGCTGTTCTTCTTCAAATTCATCATGCAAATTCATTTTAGGTTCATTTTGTGTCTCTGCTTCCTCTTCTGATTGCTTGACAGTTACCTCCTGATTCTCAACAACTTCTTTCTATGACTCAACATTTTCTTGCTGTTTCTCAGCAACACCATTCTGTTGCTCGACAACTTGTTTTTCTGGTTCAGGTAAACTGCTGGGCTCTCCTTCAATCATGTAAATGAAAGATCTATAATATTCAGGTTCTTTCTTGCATTCAACTTAATTCTTTTCTGCATATTCATTAATTCTAATATTTTCACTTTCCACAACTTTGTTAGTGTTATAATTCAAACACATACATTTTTCTCTTAATGGAATAACCTAGGAATATGCCTTCATCACTTTTAGCATCAAGTTTTCCATTTCTGTTGCCCTTTAGTATATAACATTTACTTCCAAAAAATTTAAATTATTTTACATTAGGTGCATAACCATACCATAACTCATAAGGTGTAACATCAGTACCTTTCTTGACTTGTACTCGGTTCAAGGTATAGACTTCCTTCATCACTTTTAGCATCAAGTTTTCCATTTCTGTTGTCCTTCAGTATATAACATTTACTTCCAAAAAATTTAAAGTATTTTACATTAGGTGTATAACCATACCATAACTCATAAGGTGTAACGTTACTACCTTTCTTGACTTATACTCGGTTCAAGGTATAGACTACTGCACTTACAAGTTCTCTCCAGTACTTTTGTGCAACATTCATCTCTATCATCAGTGTTCTAGCACAATCCATTATTTATCTATTCGTTCTCTGAGCTATGCCAATCTGTGGGGGATTCCTTGGAGAAAAAATCTATTTTTTGATTCCTCTATCATTACATAATAAGTTAAAATCATTAGATATAAATTATCCTGCTCTGTCAGATCTCAGACATCTAAAGCTCTTACCTGTCTCTTTTTCAAATTTTGCTAAATACCACTTGAACAACTGAAAGGCATCATATTTTTCTTTGAGAAGCATCACAGTCATTATTTTAGAGTAATAATTAAAAAATAGTATGAAATATTTATCACCACGGTAGCTTTGCACACCAATAGGTCCACAAAGGTCAGTATGAACCAATTCCAAAACAGCATCTGAAGTATAGGTTTTTCTCTTGAAACTAGACTTTGTCATTTTACCCAACTGACATTGCCTACACATAACATTATTAGGTTTCTTCAATCTTTGTAACCCCCTTACTCTTTTCATCTTACTAATGTTTACCAAATTGTCAAAGTTCACATGATACAACCTTTTATGTTATAACTATACATCATCATATTGTGCAAACAAACATGTCTGATCAGATAGATATAGATAGAAAAAATAACCTCTTGTTTGTTCTCCACTACCAATTAGTTCACTAGTAGCATCAAATTTGTTTTCCTTCTTATGATGGAATTCAACCCGGTCTCTAGAAGTGTTCAATTAAGCAACACTCAACAAGGTATAGTTAAGACCTTCAACCCAAAAAGCATTGTCACATGTGATCTTATTAGTCAATTTTATTGATCCTTTTCCTTTCACAATAAATGGTTTATCATTACCAAACTTAAAAATACCACCTTTGCAATAGCCTAAGGTTTCAAACTTACTTTTATCACCAGTCATGTGATGTGAGAAACCAATATAAATTATCCATCTATCACCTTTACTCATATATGAAATAAGTGCAGTTTTCTCATCAGAATCAAAATCATCTTTCATAGCAACATAAATAACTTCTATATCATTGTCATCTAATTTATCAGATTCACTATCAATTTCTTCTTTAGAAATATAACAGTATTTTTTACCTTTGTCTTTATAGTTGTTATACCTTCTAAAATCTTTGTCATCCCTTTTGTCTTTGTACTTTCTTTCTCTTCTTTCATCCTTGTCATTCTTGTCAGGGAATCTTGCTGCAATATGACCAACTTTGTTACATGAAAAACATATTATAGGAAGTTTACCTTTGAATTTTCCTTTTCCTCTCGGTAGTCTTCTAGCCATAAGTGCCTCAAGTTCATCAAGATCATCATCAGAAGTGTCACTGTCACTATTCACATGTATTTCTTTTCCTTTATTTGATTTATGAAGAGTCAATTGTGATTTGAATACAGAATCAACATTGTGAGGGGTGAAATTATCAAAAGTAGTTAGTCTACCAACTATACCTTCCAGAGTTAAGTTGTTACCAAGACTACATCTTAGTTCTTGTATAATAGATACTCTAATATAATAAATAGGAAGTAGGGTTCTCAATGCCTTGCTAATAATAGTATCATCATCAATAGTTCTATTAGCTCCTCTAATATCATTCACAACCTCCTTAACTCAGCTACAATATTGAACAATAGTTTCACTGTCTAACATTCTCATTTCATCAAAATTACTTCTCAAGCTTTCAGATTTGGCTCTTAGTAGATTTTTATCACCTCCATAGAGAGCTGCCAGTGTGTCCCACATTTCTTTTGTAGTTTTACAATCTTTTATGTCTTCAAATTCAGGATAACTTAGGGCTGATGCAATCTCCAACATTGTGTGATTGTGTTCTTGTTTTTGTTTAATCTGTTGAGCTGTCAAAACTGTCGACACATTTATGTAATCATTTTCCACATAGTATTTTGTTGCTTCTCCAATTCCATCTAGGTGTAGCTTCATCAAAATTTTCCATGCAGGGAAGTTCTTTGTGTTCAACCTTGGTACCTAATTTTTATACATCTTTATCTTTAGCTTCAAGTACCTTCAAACTTTTCCTTACAAGCACCAAAAAGCTCTGATACCAATTGTTAGAATGATTTAGAATAACTCAGAGGGGGGGATAAATCAGAAAAGATCAAGGAATCCCTTAAGGGTCATGAAACCTTTTTTTTGGCATTTGGCTCATCCATTTAGTGGCATAAAACTCAATATTATAGGCAATATTTCCTTTTGGCCCCATCCTAGATGCTCTAGTTTGGATGGAAGTTTATTAGGAATGACATGATGTTTGAAATTTGGGCATTCTATTTGTCTTCCAGAGCTCTCTAGTGGACCTTTGGAGTGTGATCCTTTGTAAAATGAAGAAAAATATTGTCCTATTGGATTACCAAGTTGCTTTCACTAGTTAGTAAATTTTAGGCGCATTCTAAAATCCTCGTGACCGCCCATGTCTATTATTCATCTTGTTAGGCTCAAAAAAATGCCTCTTACAACAAGATTGAGATTTTTTTGAGGGATTTTTTATGGGAATATTTTGAAGACTATCATGGATTTTACAAAGTTGCCTGGCTTTTTTTTTGTCTCTTGGGGCTCCTTTCTACCCAAAATCATGACTTATTCTTGTGTGTGAAGTGAATTGTTTGTGCCACTTAAGGAAATGAAGCCTTGAAAGTCCTTCTTAAAAATTTCATTTATTCAAGGTATCAATTAAACATGTCATATTGAAAGGGGATTATCTTTCAAACCCTTCTAGATGCGATAATTCTCATTCATATCAAAAGCACTTCTGCGGCCAAATGAATTTTCCATGCCTAGGAGGTTATTAAAACCTATTTGTGGTGGGTTGATTATGGTTTTTGGGATGACCACCCATTCTATTAACATAATATATGTTATTCTCTTCTCAGTTAGGTCTAAGGGATTTCTTTGGCCTAGTTTCTTGGGGTCCATGCTCTAAATTTTGCAAACATGGAATTCACACACCCCAAGAATTTTTTCTATGACCATTATGAATTTATTTTTGTTGGCAAATATGGAATCTCAATACCATCTCATCTAGCCAAATTGACAGACATTTGACTTGATCATGTCCACTTTTCCTTTTAATATGACATGCATTATTAGAAACCAATTTTTGAAGCCTTGGTGGAAATATTGGCATTGGTTCCCCAAAACCTCCTTTTACAGTTACAATATGTGGTTGGGTTACCATTGCCTCTCTTCACACCTTCATATGGTGCTACATCTAATCTTGGGTAGACTTTGTGATCTCCTCAACCCATTTTCCAATGCATATTATTGAATACATGGTCTACCATTATTGAACATAAGCTTGCTCACTTTTCCTGGTGTATTATTTTCCAAGTCATGCCTTTAGGCTCCTACTTGTGGCATTTGGGAATTCCTAACCCTCATTGTCTTTTTTTTGGGAAAACAGAGTCCTTTAAATATCTCATTTGGTTTTATATTCATGCTCAAATTTTTGGAGTTGGATTCATGATTTCTTTCATCCCATCTAACTAGATCCTTTTTCAAGGCATGTGGCTCTTTTGGGGGATTGGAGTCACATTCCCTTCAAGTTTACCCACATTTTGCATGCTTTAATGGTGGATATCCTCTTTTATTTGTAGAAAGATAGAAATTTTTTTCTTATTTTCTCACATGTCTATTGATGTACATTTTACACTTTTCACTAGAGCTTGTATATGTAATAATGTGATGGTTTAGATCCAATTCCAAGAAAATAAGGTTTCTTTGGAGGTGGACCACCTTTAGAAGTTTCTCAAGAATTGGGGCATCCCTTGTATGTGTTGGCTCCCTGAAAGGGTTTATACTAATAATGTAGAAACCAAGATGATCCTTCATTTTTATATGGAGAAGCCAAATCCAATTCTCAATAATATCTAGGCATAGGACCAAATGAAAAGATTTCACAAATCCTTCTGCATTTTGGGCTCTGTGAAACCCACAAGGGTGATCCCTTAATGCATTTACAATTTCTGCACCATACTTGTAAATGACATTAAAATAAACTAGAGAATCTCATATAAAGCCTCAACAGAGAGAAATAATGCTGAGGACTGGCTAATTACCCAACGATCCTCAACCAATTGGAGCATGAGACAATAACAACAAAATATATGAAAAGAAAAGATATTGCATGATTTAAATTTTTTTTACAGAAAGTTGCTGGTGAATTTGAAACACAATACTAACAATAAATAAAAATGCAAGGTATGATCAGTACCTTATTCCATTGAGGAATTAAATTCATAATATATAAAATGAAATATGACAGACTTTGAATGATCACATAAAAATCTAAGATAATCTTTCCTTACAATACAACTCACCTACAATCCCAACCTAGACTACTTATCAAAATACTTGTCCTACCAATCTATAATTCTACTCAAGCATTTAATTGAACCCTTAGATCAAAGCATGAACAATAAATTACATACACCATAATAGTGCACCAAATGATACAATCCTTGATTATATTCACTCAAAATGTGGTAGAATTGTACATTCAAGAGAAATGGATCTGAATCATATATCTATCAAGCTCAATATCTATCCCTATCATAAGACAATTTACATTTCATTCATTCATTTAAGACCTACACAAAAATTGACAATAAATTCTTCATTCTATTTTCTCTATAAATGATTTTACAATTAGCTCATTTTCACCTAGACTTGCTACTAGAACCTATACTCTAAATCTGAAAAAATTTAACAGAGACTTGGGAACCAATTTCTCATGGCCTTGAACTCCCTTTTATATAAAATAAGAGAGCCAACAAGCTTCGGTCCAGAGAAGATGCATGTCACTAGTCCATTGGACTGCTTGTGACTCTTGTTACACAATATTTCCTTAGGAAAAATATGATCAAGGAAAAAATATTCACACCTTTCCTGCCTATTATTTTTCAAAGAAGACATTAATATGGTCATGCATTGATGCAAGCTTGTACTCAGAAACATAACTGATGTAGTATGCAAAAATTGGTCGCCAGACTGTCACATCAAATAGTTAGTTTGCTAACTATTTATTCTTGTTATTATTCATTTAAGTTCATTCCCACCCAATCATTATATTCTTCATTTGGCAGCCAATTGAAGTTCACAAATTCATCATCTTTTGTCCTTTAGGGCGGTGTACTTAACTACTAGTTGATTTTATTACCTCTCAAATGATTCAAAATTTTTTCCTGTTCTTATTATTTTATCCATACTCTTCTCCACCATGTCTGTGTCAAGACCTTCAAAAATTACTTCAACCTAAAAGTTAATAACCTTCTCTACCTATTCCTTCCATAACTGTAGTTGCTTGATAGCTCCATTTTCATCTAGAATTCTAGGTATTAGTGTATCATGCAGTTCATTGAAGCTCCTCATTATCTCTTTGATTTTGTTTCTATATTCTTTGGAAAAACTTGAAATTATTGCATTGACTTCACCAAAAAATGGGTTGGCTAAAGTGCTGGTGTTTTTTTATCATGATATCTAGAAGCTACAAACATCATTGTTAACTCATTATCCTTATGCACCCATTTGGAAAAAAAGGTGCAACCACTTCTCTATCTCTATCAAAACTTTTGACAACTTCAAATAATTAAGAAAATAAAGAATGAATGTTTAATAATTTTCTATCCACCTTCTTATTTAAATGAGTTAGAACTGAACTCACTATCTCTCTTTTCTTCAAGGCATATTTCTACTTTGTGTCCTTTATTTTTCTCTCCAACTCTTTTATATTTTCTAACATCTGAGCCTTAGTTGGATCCAATGAGTAATTTGGTTCTTCAACAATTGGTTCTAATGAAGAACCAGGAGGAGTGGTCCCAATAGGAGACTGGGCGTTTGCTTTAGTAGGGTTGGCAGGAGGTGCTTCTAATTGAATTTTCTCCAGGAGTTGAAACTTAGACTGCAACTCAATGTACATTTGATGCATCTTATTATATTCTCCAAATATATGCTCAAACTTACTTTTGTATTCCTGTTTCTCAGCTTCCTCCCTCTTGGTAGTTTCTATTGGAAAGTAATTCATTTTCGGAGTTATATGAGACACTTGAGGGTTTTCATTTATGGCAACACATCTGGTATGATGATCGCTTGAAGTTGTTTACAATTTTGGAGATGCAGATTGCAAAATGACTAAGTACAGTAAACAAAAATACAAAGTATATCAATACAATTGTGGACAACAAAATTAGTATATAGTGAATGAAGACTTGCGAGCTTAGGAAAGGACATTTCTGGGTATGTATGACTGTCTATTAAGGTCGCTTGAGTTTTGGTGTTGATCACAGTGAGTAACAGATAGTTGAAGATATGCAAAGATAGAGTAACAAAGATACAAGGAAGATGAACAGTCGTGATGATTAAGGGAGTATGACATGGAATCCAAACGTGCTAAGTTGGATTGGGATTGTGGATAATCTATGCTTTGGTAGTATAAGGTCTCCAACTTTGTATTTAATCTTTGCATAAGTATTAATTCTATTTTGGAATGTATTTGAGAGCTGACTAGATAAAGTAATTACATATATATATATATATATATATATATA
>MU225116.1:157488-173463 GCA_018584345.1 Thuja plicata | reverse complement strand
GGAGAGAATATTTCACCATAATCAATTCCCTCCACCTGTGAATACCCCTTTGCAACCAATCTGGCCTTGTACCTCTCAACACTGCCATCTGCACATAATTTCTTCTTAAACACCCATTTGCTTCCAATAAGTTTCCGTCCTTTAGGCAAAGGTACTAGTTCCCAAGTTTTTTTCTTCTCCAATGAAGCCATCTCATCATCCATGGCCTCAATCCAGGAACCTGCATCTTCCATACCTATAGCCTCTTTCACAGATCTAGGCTCATAAGTGTTTGTAATCAAGGCATAAGCACAACTTGAATCTAACATAGAAAATCCAAACCTCTATGGCTGCTTTCTTTCTCTCGTGGTTCTCCTCAAGGGCTAAGGTTGAGGTTGTTCTACCTCTTCTTCTAAATTTTTAGAGCTACTAGAGCTCTCCTCATCATTAGATCCATCACGGTCTCTCTGTTCAGTCTTCTCAGGGGTAGGAGGCAACTAAACAACATATTCTTTCATTTCTTTTTCATCTAGCTATAGCAAAATAGAAAAAGGTGTTAGCTCTCTAAAAATAACACTTCTGATATACAACACCTTACCAATCATAGGATCCCAAAGCTTGTATCCTTTCACACCAACATTGTAGCCGATGAAGATACATTTTACAGCCTTGTTTTCCACTTAGATCATCTCTCCTTAGGCACATGTGGATAAGCTTCACAACTAAAAACACGAAGATGTCTAACTCAAGGCTTCTTACCAGACCACAACTCCAAGGGTGTCTTACCAACAAGAGCTGATGTAGGAGATCTGTTAACCAAATAGCAAGCAGTGGCCACAACTTAAGCCAAAAACCTTTTTTCGAGGCCAACTCCACTAAGCATACTCCTAGCCTTCTCCATCAGTGTCTTGTTCATTCTTTCTGCAACTCCATTTTGTTGTGGGGTATAAGGAGTTGTCTTATGCCTCTCGATCCCTTATTCTTTATAGAACTGTTCAAACTCTGCTAAACAAAACTCACCACCATTGTCAGTTCTCACACACTTAATTCTTTTACCAGTCTAATTCTCTATGAGAGGTTTAAATTCCTTGAACCGACTGAAAACTTGTGTCTTGCTTTTAAGGAAATAAATCCATGTCCTTCTACTGTAATCATCTATAAAAGATACAAAATATATTGATTTGGAGAGTGAAGGAACTTTAATAGGACCAAACACATTCGAATGGATAAGATCCAAAATACTAGAAGACTTGTGAGAACTGGAGTAAAAATAAACAATGATTTTTCTTACCATAAACACAGTGTTCATAGAAGTCAAACTCAAGACTACAATCATTTAACCCCTCAATGAGGTTTTTATTTTTTAGGATTCTAAGACCCTTCTCACCAATGTGGCCAAATCTCATATGCCACAACATTGTCTTTTCTGTAGGAAGTTTGGCTTCCAAAGTGTTAGCACCCTTAGGTACACTTGTTGCACTACCATAAGAACCCATTACCACAAAATTCTTCACTGTTGGTTCAGATGGTGGATATGAAGTGACTACTGCTCTCTTCCTTGAGACAAAAGAACTATTGCACTATGAAGTGCAAGCATCTAGCTGAAATAGGGTACCTCTCCTAGTACCTTTCATGAGCACTATAGCTCCTCTAATCATCTTGCATCCATCTTTTGAAAAAAACAACTTGCACACCTGCATCATTCAACATACTTACAGATAACAGGTTTCGTGCCAAACGCAGGATGTGCATTACCCCGTTGATCCCCTTTACTCATCCATCAGGGAATTTGATAGTGACTCTTCCTCGTCCAACTATCTCAGGGTGAGAATCATCACCTAGGTACACCTTTCCACCATTGAACTCCTTGTACCTTGAGAACCAACTTCAATGAGAGGTCATGTTAAAAGAAGCACCTAAGTCAATCAACCACCCATCATCAGATGCATGAGTGGCCAAGGCTGCAACAAAAGCATCAACATCTCCTTGAGATTTTTTAGAATCTAAATCTGGGCTTTTCTTCTTCTTCTTTGGCTCTTTGCAGTCCTTACAGAAGTGCCCAGTCTTACCATAGTTCCAACATGTTACCTTGGACTTTCCAGGAGAATTAGATTTCCGATGGGATTTGGATCTACCCTTTTCAGACTTACTGTCATTTTTCTTTCCTCTATCTTTGGATCTACTGCAAACATCAAGGGCTTCCTTGGTTGAAGACAGTGAAGACACCACATCATCCATTTGGAAAGTGAAAATAGTACTCCCAAGGGCCATCACAAGATGGTCCCTTGAATCTGGAAAGGAACATAGCAGGGTCATACATCGATCCTCCTCCTCCAACTTGACACGAGTTGATGTCAACTGTGCAATTAGCATGTTAAACACGTTCAGGTGATCTGTGATGGATCCTCCTTCCTCCATTCTTAGAGAATACAATTTCTTTCTCAGGAAAAATCTGTTCACCAAGGACTTGGCCTGATACACAGACCCAAGCCGTGTCCACAATTTGTTTGCAATCTTCTCATCGAGAACATTCAGGAGAAAAAAATCTGCTAGACAAAGTCTAATGAGACCCTTACCTTTATGATCCTTGAGATCCCAATCTGCTTGAGGCATGTTTACTGGTTTGATATCATTATCAACTGCCTCCCATACATCATGGTCTACCAGCATGTATTCCATCTTGAGTTTCCACAACTCAAAGTTTGTGCCATTGAACTTTTCCTCCTCCATTCTACTGTATGAAGAACCTGCCATCTCTTCCTACAATAAGGTTATGAATACTGTGCAACAATACTCCCACTGAACTAGAGATTACCTCAAAAAACCCATACCCTAACAAATAGAACCAAAATTAGCTAGGCTCTGATACCAACTAAAAGGAAACTAAGTGTGCAGAAAATAGTTCCCTATGCTAAAATCTCGAGAAGAGGATCATGAAAATTCAGATTTAACCCTTAGCAATTACAAAATGATAATACAATAACATGCATACATAGAAAAATGAGAATGACACAATGATTTACCATGGGAAAAACCTTTCGGTAAAAAACCCCAGCACTCCAAAACCTGCACAATGTATTAATCAAAACTAATACTGTTTACAATACACTTGCAATGAAAGTTCTTTCAGGAGATAATCAACACTTGAAGACAAATTTGGCAGCATAAAAACATTTAAAAAATACACTAACTTCACTCAGATTTGCAACCCTAAAAAATGCTTATATCATGCACTTCACTTTTTAGGGCAACTTCCAAAAGCAGTCGTATTAGGGTTTTACCATTCTCCAAGAAAATAGCCACGATTGCAGAAGAGTGTATAGTACTCAACTAATTAGTTTCCACATGTCTTGCATGTCTTCACCCGTCATTGAAACTTCCACAATTAGCTCTTACAAATATTAATGACCGTCATAGGAATCCATCATAACCGTTTCAGTCATGATTACCTTACAGATTGTCCAAAGTGCTGACATTTGGAAAATATCAAATGCAAGGAAATATACAAGGTTGAGACACCTTATTCCTAACACATCAAATAATTGATCTTATTAAAGAATAGACTGAATTCCTTCAAAGGATCATAACTTTGATCCAGTCTTTGGACAATGCTGAAAAGGTTCCTATAGGTTTTCCATTTCTCCTTCCTATCATCCTGTACATCTAAATAAAAATCATTTCTAATTATGTCCTTAGGAAAATTGAATTCATGGGATAGCAGAGATCCTTTTATTATGTCTCTAAACATATTAAAAAACCTTCTGGATTACTATGCATTACTATGTTAACCCCGAAATAATAAGGCATAAAAAACTTCTCAAAATGGATCCAACCTCATTTTGAAATCACAAAGTAAGGGGAAATTGTATAATAAGGGAAGATTGTGCCCTTGCCCTTTCCTCTCAACTTCTTTTCCTGGATGCACCTAATTTTCCACATCACCTCTACAAATCCCAACCTAAGTGGTACATTATATGGTAAATAATCAGGCTCTCCTGGAAAACCATATACCCTCATGATTGTGTTAAAAACGTAGGTAATTACATCTCCCCAATTGAGTTCTATCTTTAGAGTTGGTGTTCTTTTCTTTGGCCCCAGAAAATCATACAATTACAATGGCATTCTAGGTGGGTTAATTGTCAACCTAGCTTTCAACCTTGATGCAAAGAAATTGTCAAATATCACAAAAATACATCTTGTTTGTCCCATGACATATCCATGCTAGAAATTTGTACTGGCATCTCATTATCATCAACTATTCTTATCAAATTCATAGAATCTTCAAAGAAGATTGCATTTATGTATAAAAACATATGCATTAACAAAGAGTACCAGAAGAATGGGGTGTCAAGGTCACCCTTCTTGATTTTTTGCAACCCCTCATATATCCTATCTTTGAGGTATGGAGTGTAGTCATACACCACTATAAAATTTGGATTTCCATATGCATATTGTTAGATTAACTATGGGGGGGGGGGGGGGGGGGGGGGGGTGAATTAGTGGCCTGAAAAATTAATCCAATAATCCAACCAAAACTTATATAACAAATATAATATCCCCTAGTTATCTTTCAGTCCTTCAAAATGAATGCCTTACGTAATTTTCACAAATATATACTGCTTGGTGAATGAACTTCTTATCTTTTCCTTAAGATTTACCAAAATGCAATAAATAAACTTAGTGTTTACCGACCAATCTAGCTTTAGTAATGTGTAAAGAAAAACATCAAAGCAATAAACCATATACACATTTTACACTTATATTTTAATCAGGAAACCCTGTTAAGGAAAAAACCACTTGGGACGGTAACCCAAAATTTTCACTCTTCTAAAGTGATCTCGATGAAGAGCCAACCCTGTTAAAGGTTACAAACACACTGTTAAGTGCGATCTTGTTAGAGGATTCAAAACTAATAGTTTTTCATTTGACCTAGAAATCAATATGCTATCAACATGAGAAACATTTTGATACTCTTGAGTATCTCAATACAATAGGGATGGTTAAATTCCACTCGGTTAAGAGATTTTATGAATCAATGGTTAAACTGAAATAGTAAGTGATCTGTTCAATAATAAAACTTAACTTGAATATTTTTAGATCTATTTTAAGTCCATAATACCTCTCTGATCAATCTTCTCTTCAATTCCTTTTCTCCCGTCTTTGTTCTTTCCGCTTGGTGAATGTTGTTGCTTCTCTGTTGCTCGGTGTCTGAAGAATTCTTGGCTCCGTTCTTCAGCGTGTATGATCAGATCTACATGAAGACTTCTATCTTCACTAGAATTATATTCAGCATTCCTCTCTTTCATAATGAATTTCTTGTCTCTTTATATAGACATGATTTTACCTTTTATTCTTCTTGTCTTTCTTGTTCTTGACGTAGATTGCTTTCTTGATCCGCAAATATCTCCATGCATTGCTTTAATCTTTAAAGCTTTTCTTTAGTTTTATTGTGTATATTTATCCTTGAAAACTGTGAATAAAAATATCTTTAAATCTTTAGTTCAACTAATCGATGAAAACAAAGAAATCAATCAGTTAACTCTAAATATAGCTCCTGCCAGCTAATTTTTTTGTCATTTTCTAACTCCAGTTTTGATCGGTGATCAACTCTTAGTTTGATCGGTCATTGAATCTAGTTTTCCTTAGGAGTCAACTTCGATTCTGCTTGGTGACCACTTTAGTTATGCTCAGTGTTGCTGTTCTCAATATACACTATGACTGCTTGGTGTTCTCTATCCGTCGGTCTGCACTGTTTGTCGATGTTTACTGTCACTCGGTGTACACTGGATTTTTATGTTTACTGATAATATAAAATTTATCTCTTTGGTTTCTTAAAGTCTATGATAATATGTATATGACCAATCAGATTATATCAAGTTGACATCAATGACAATACAATACATTAACTAATTTAATGTCTTGCATTTACTTTCTGTAGCTCGGTGATTATCAACTTATCACCTACAAAAATTCAATCAGTTATAGTTCATCAATATCTCCCTTTGGTATTGATGATAACATACTATCAAATACAATATGAAATATGCTATATCATACCAAAATTATTGTTCTATAACCAATAGAAATATCTGACTCTCGGTAAGCTCTTCTAGCTTAGATTTGATTCTTGTAGAGTGCTTTCCCTTAATTCATTCCCTTCAATCGATAGATGTAGAACCTTCTAATTCTGTCTCTCCTTTTTTGGATAGATATGCAATGTTTAATTTCTCCAATTCTCTCCCTTAGATGGATAGTTGTTTCTTGGAATCTTTGTCTCCCTTTGTAGAAACTTCTTTCTTTGATCTTTTCTCTCCCTTTGATTGATATTCTTCTTTTGATGGATATTTCATTTAATCTCTCTCCCTTTGCATGATCATGATATGATATTTCATTATTGGATATCTCTCTCCCTTTGAAAATAATTTGAAACAAAAATATATCATGAATATATCTTTCCATCAACAATACAACTCTATAGTAGCCAACAATATCTTTGGTGTTTGGTTATGATAAGTACCTTCTTGTACTGATATGTCATTTTAGTCCGTATCTCTACTTGCATCAACATGAATGATCTTCTGATAGTGTGTAGGCTGATGTAGCCTCCTAGTCAGCTTAGTGACCAGTAGACAAGTGTTGGACCCCTAGTCTATTCCCTAGGTACTCAAATGTATCCTTGCAAAATGGCTTGGTGAATATGTCTGCTAATTGGATTGCACATATTCCATTATCACCTCTTTCTCTTGTACTTGTTCCTCAAGTAATGATACTTAATAGATATGTGATTTGTTTTAGCATGCATCACAAGGTTCTTTGAGATATTTATAGCATTTGTGTTATCACAATAGATGATCATTGGATCAATAATTTCCATATTCATACCTTTCAACAATTGTTTGATCCATGCAATGTTAGAGCAGTTTGCAGTAGCAACCACATATTCTGCTTCAGCAATTGATTGCGAAAAGCATCCTTGTTTTTTACTAATCCATGTGACAAGTTTGTCACCCATAAAGAATGCTCCTCTTGTTGTACTCTTCCTATCATCTATGTTTCTAGCCCAATAAACATTGGTATAAACTTGTAGATCAAATTCACCTTCTTTATTATACCACAAACCATAGTCCTCAGTATTCTTCAAATATCTCAGAATTCTTTTGACAATAGTCATGTGTGATTCCTTGGGATTAACATAGAATCTTGCAAATATACCAACTACCTATGCTATATCAGGTCTAGTATGTACAAAATACATTATTTTTCCAATCATAGATCAATATAAGGTCTGATTTCCCTCAGTTGACTTGTCTTCCTTTGTCAATTTACATCTGGTTTCCATCGGTGTTCCAACTGGTTTGGAGTCCTCCATTTTGAATATCTTCAAAACATATTTGATGTAATTTTATTGTGTGATATAGATGCCTGCATCCTATTGATGACATTAATTTTTCATTAGTATACAACAACACTTTTGGTAAGTCTACACCAAAAGACAATAAAGTGCAAGCTGAAGATCAGATTAGAAGATCACCAAGAATGACTAAGTATAGAGAAAACCAATGACACAAGGTAGTGTGTAAAATGAAAATCACAATGTAGAGAGATAAAGTGGAACCTGACAAAAGAACCCAAAATGCAAGTTACAGTGCAGACCGACGAAACAGATATAGTGCAACTGACAGTGAAACCCAAAGTACAGTCAAGCATGATCGACAGATTGAACCAAAAGTCAGTTGCAGCCCGCAAAAAGTGGATCTGACTTTCACATCAAATAAATTAAGGGTATTTTATTTATAAGATATTTAATTGATTTTAAATCCATTTCTTTAGGGACATGAAACATTAATGTAAGTGTTTTAATCAGTCTAACTGATTAAAACACATAGACTAGGAGATCTAGGTGTAAGTTGTAAACCTGATCTTAGAGTTAACATTGGTTTTATCACAACTTGATGAAGTCAATCCATCTATAAATAGATGATGTAATCATTCATTAGAATGTGTGTGTAAGAGAAAGGAGAACATGATGAACACATCTATGGATTGAATTGATATTTTCAAGAACCAAAACAGTAAAAGAAGAATTTGGTTACCAGAACCAAGAACAGAGGAAACCGATAATCAGAGGTATTGTTCAATCACAACTAAGGTGATATTATTTTTATGTTAACTACATAGGATCTGTATTAGCAATAGGAGATTGCATTTACCAGGTCAATTTGTAATTTTCTATCATTCTAACAAGTGGAGCAAAGTGTAAAAATTACTTTCAAGAAAGGTGGATTTAACAGTCCAATATCAAATCTCTTAACCAAGTACACACTTAACAATGTTGCTAAAAGATCCTAACAGAGTAGAATTTAACAAGTCTCCACCAATACTCCTAACATGGTAGATCATCAGAAGTGATCAAAATTGTAAGCCTCAATTGACCCCCTCCATTCTGCAGATAGTGAAGTTTTGTGGGTACCATCCCCACCACAGTTTTTACTTCCTAACAAGAGTTTTTTGTGATATCATATCTTGTGTTATGTGTCAATTATGTTCATGAATGTTTCTATGAATGACTCACATGTTTATTAATATTATGAATTGATATAAATCACACAAAGATAGTGTAGATCAGATTGAATGGATATGCAATTGATTAAAAAGGTTAATTAATTAAAGAATATAAAAAGGTTTTAGAGGTACTGATTCACCCCTCCCCTCTGAGTACTACTTCCCATTAATCCCAACAATTGGTATCAGAGCTAAGTCTCTTCTTGGAAAATCTTAAAGGCTTAAGAGAAAAGATCATACAATGGAGAAGTACAAACTTGATAAGAATATTGAGAATAAAAAG
Organism: Thuja plicata; assembly: GCA_018584345.1. Lineage (NCBI taxonomy): Eukaryota > Viridiplantae > Streptophyta > Pinopsida > Cupressales > Cupressaceae > Thuja > Thuja plicata. Next base: position 164,639 of record MU225116.1, on the reverse strand, counting down.
CTTGAGATACAGATGTTCTATGAATAGTATAAAGAAGCAAGAATCAAGATGAGAGAGCTGCTGGATGAGAGGAAAGGTATGGAAACCTAGAGAAATGAAAAATATTATCAAGAAGAAGAGATTCCAGATTTCTTTGAATCTTCAGGATCCAATACAAGTAATACATCAGATACATTAGAAGAGAAAATCACAAATCTGAAGGAGATCAATCAACATCTGACAGAGAAAATAAAGATGTTGCAAATTGGTCAAGAGACCTAGATGGTAAGAATGATTGATGTGATGAGTTCTGCAAGACAAGCTAAAATAGAAAGAACACTAGCTACTAATGACAAGAGGAAGATTATAGAGAAATTACAAGAAAATGAGTTATAAATTCAAAGACATGCTGAGCATCACCATGAGCTTAAAAATCAAATTATACTTATGAGTCAAGAAGCAAACAGAATGAATGTTGAACTCATTGAAAGAATATAGATTATTGGTGAACTAACAGAAGAGAATGAAAAACTAAAGCATGAGGTTAGAATTCACTAACAACATAATGAAGTTATCAAAAAGGTTGAAGATAAAAATAAAATAATGGATGATTTTCTAGAAGGACAACGAAGAGTCAACAACAACAACGATCTAGGCTTTACCAAAAATGGAGAATCATCAAATCAACCCAATTCAAAGATTGTCTATGAAAATCCAAGACCAAGAAAGCTTACATGAAAACGCTGTGGAAAGAAAGGTCACACATCAAATGTATGCAGAGGAAAAATAAAAGGTATTCCTAAATCTACATCTTCATTCATAGGATTCTGTTATAAATGTAACAAGAAAGGACATAAAGCATATTAATGTAAGTCTAAAATGGATCAACCAAAGAAGGAAACCTACATGGAAAAATACCGTCCCAAATGGAAAATGAATGGGTGCACAAGTCTTGAATGCTGGAAAAAGAAAAAGCAAGCGTGGAAGCCTAAAGGTCAAGAAAATCCATATCAACCAAAGAATGTCGGTAATTAGTATGTATGGGACTACAATACTTGGACAAATTGTACATCATGTGGAAGGTATGGTCACATTGCTGCAAACAATATGAGACTATGGACAAGAAAGTCTAGAGGCTAGACTAACCCTGGAATGGCATGCTTACACTATCATAAAGTTGGTCATCTCAAAAAGGACTGCAGATACTGAATGATAGAGACAAGCACATACCCCAATGGAAACACCATTGAAGATATCCAGAAGGCTAGAGACAAGATGTGGAGAAAATAATCAAGCAATGACAAAGCTAGAATGAGCAATGCAAATGGTGACAACCCATCCAATGGATCTAGTGACATCACCAATCCCATCTAAGCAGAAAAAGTAAGTATGGAACTACATTAAACACTAAGCTATTACTTTACATCAGTTCCACAATATGATGAAATAATTCCAAATTAGCATAAGAAAGATGCATCATGGTTATACTTGTTGAAATATGTAAGAACTATGTCTTCGGACATATATACCGAAACTCATTGGTATACACTTAAAGAAAATACTTCCTATAGTTACCAAGAGGTGTCAATTATAAGCAAAATTTGTTAGCATTGATCGAGCTGCGTCGGTAAACAAACACATAAACAAGTTGTCTGTGTTACCAAAACCTATCGGTAAAAGTAGAGTGAACATTGACTGCTCTAAAATGTTCTAAGTGACATCGATGGAAATAAAGTCTTCACCAACGAACCTAGTCTTTAGACACTGACGAGTTGGTGAGCATTTATGACATGCATTTTCGGGCAATGACTATAAATAGGGCATCGAAATGCTTCATTTGTCACGACACCCAGATTAGAGCGAGAAAAAGGGGATTTTGAGTAGAAAGCATCAAATCCATAGAGCGATCACAACTTGACCTCCAAGCACTCCAAATTAGTTCAGAGATCTTTGCAAGCACAAAAAGTAAGCTCTTCAAGACTGATAACTCCATTTTCACACATTTACGCAGAAGCCCCAATTTTCTGAAAATGGCATCAACTTCACGATCCATGAAATCTAAGAATGCAAAGAAGGGTGAGTTCAAACTCATCAAGAACACTGCATATGAGGAACCCAATTAAAAGATCCATCTGGAGGTTTCTGCACAACCCAATGACGTTGGTGCATTTTTGCGCATTCCAGCTAGGGTTTTGCTAGTTAAAGACGTCTGATCCTTCATACACTGCAAGATCATAGAGATATGAACGTTAGAGATGGAAGAAGATTACAAGAAGCTTTGTAACAAAGATGGAATACTTAAGGAAGAGCACAAACACATTGAGGCAAAAGGGTTTACCAATGCCCTAAAGTTTCTGAAGGTTTTCAAAACTGATTGGATTCGATTAGTACTAAGTAGAATGAATAAAAAAAAGTTAGGGTTGGATGAACTGAAGGAAATCACCCAAGATGTCATCCATGCAGTCACTAGTTACCCCGTAACTAATAAAGTGAAGGCACTAAAGCATCCACCAAAGGCAGAGACTGAAATGATGACTGGAGCCAAATGGTATGGCCGTGGATTGAAAGTAACGACAATAACCAATGATGAGATTAAGTTTGGTGTGTTTGTATAGGCTAAACATTCTTCCAGGATAGTTGATTAAATAGTATTACATCTGGTGCTATGGACATAGCTTACAAAATTGTGAATAAAGGTACACAGTTGGACTTATCTGAGCTACTCCTGAATCAGTTGAAGGAAAACCTAAAGACAATTAGGAATGCAAAGTCAAACACCTATAAGTTTGGCTCATTAATCATGTGTATTTTCTTATATTTTCAAGAGAATTTCCCCTTAGTTTGAGATGTGAAATGGGACAACACCAAACTGGTCACCATGCAAATCAATGAGCACATAGCTGCTCTAGGAGATAATTTTGAAACTGTCATGGATGAATACTTCAATGTATTCAAAGACCAAATGCAAAAGAGGGTAAGAATCCATGAGAAACTCATAGAGAAATATAAGGATGATATATTCTTCATGGTTGACACTGATCATACTTTCATCAAACCTGTAGTAGCAAGGACAACATGGTTGCAAACACTGGAATATGAGATCAACATTGATCTTGCAACAAAGGCAATTGATACCTTAATCAATGAACCACTGGACAAAAAGTAACCAAGGTATAGCACATATGAAGAAGCCAAGTCAAGAATTAAATCAGACCTAGTTGTCAAGAAGATAGTCAAAAAGAAGGACAAAATGGTAAAGAATCTCAAGAAGATTCTATCAGTAGACAAGGAATAAGATGAGCAAGCTGAAGAAATTGAATAAGAGGAGGAAACTAAAGAACAGGTGTCTATCGAAAATGATGAAGAAAAGACTGACTCTGAGGAAATAGACTAACTCACCTAGCCCACATTGCAATGACCATATAAGGTCCAATTTAAACAACCTATCTATACTTGGCCAATGTCAAGTACAAGCCAAAGCATCCTAACTATGCAGGTTATCCTAGGTGTGCTCTTGCACCATCCTCCCCAAAACAAAAAGTTCAATCCACCCTTAGATTGAGGATGCTTGGATCAATCCCCATCTTCTTGAACTCTGATTCCTTTACCCATACTACATCAACATTGGTTTGACCATGCTTCTTTATCAAGTGTTCCTTGTATTCTTTGGTTCTAGTCTTCTTGTAGATTCTAGTATCCCATACACTGTAAGCTCTTATGACTATAGCAGGGGGTAATTGGAGATCTTCCACATCTCTGATCACTTCCTTGAGACTCTGATCCATATCTTGTTGTGGTCCTTTATAATGGACTAAGTTTGCAATATTAAAAATAGGTGACAGTCCACTGTCTTCCGGGAGCTCAACTCTGAATGCATTATCACCATACTTAGCTAAGATAGGACATGGAACTATCCTTCTCATCTGGAACTTGTGAGGGACTCGCTTTTGAAGTCTTGATTTATTAAGATGCACCATGACCAAGTCACCCACATTAAACTAAACTGTTCTTCTACTTTCATCAACTTTACTCTTATGCTTCATAGTATTCTCTATCAAGGTCTTTTTGACTGTATCATGTATCTCCTGAATTGCATAAGAAAAATCATCTGCATATCCACTTGACTTCACTCCATCCTTCAAGTCTCTTAACTCATAGACTCTTCTAGGATGTAATCCATAGAATATCTCAAAGGGACTCTTCCCTGTTGACCGGTTGATGGTGTCATTGTAAGAATACACAGCCTGTCCAATCAACTGATCCCATTGTTGACCATATTCCTTGGTCAAGAACCTTAATAGATTTCCAAGGCTCCTATTCACCACTTCGGTCTGACCATCAGTTTGGGGATGGTATGCAAACCCAAAGGATAAATTAATGCCTAACCTTTGCCAAAGAGTCTTCCAAAAATGACTCATAAATTTAGTATCTCTATCTGACACAATGCTCATAGGTAACCCATGGATTCTTACTATATCTTTAAAGAAGAGAGAGGCTATTTGGATTGCATCATTAGTGGTCTTGCATGGCACAAAGTGAGCCATCAACTACATAAACACTATCCATTCCTTGTCTTGTATTGGGTAACCCAACTAAAAAATCCATGCTCAAGCATTCCCATGGCCTAGTCGGAATAGGTAGTGGATGATAAAGGCCTAAATTTGAAGAAGTACCTTTTTCCCTTTGACATACAATACAACTTTCCACATACCTCCTAATATCTAGGTTCATTCTTGGACAATAATAGAACCTTCAAACAAGTTCTTGGGTCTTAGTGATCCCAAAGTGACCACTCAATGCACCGTTGTGTTTTTCTTGGATTAAGTTCTACCTAATATACCCACTAGGGACACGTAACTAATTTACTGTAAACAAAAGGTTGCTTTTCAAAGTGTATTCAACATACTTTCTATGAGAATGATTCTTGTATTCAGCACATACCTTATAAATGTCTGTGAAGTCTTCATCATTAGCATATAGATCCTTGAAATGATCTAATCCCATACTCTTCAACTGAATTTCCTAAATTGTGAGAGATCTTCTAGACAATGCATCTGTCACTTTATTGAGGACACCTTTCTTGTGTTTGATATTAAAGGTATAATCTTGTAGGTACTCAACCCACTTCATGTGCTTGTGACTTAACTTTTCTTGAGAGATCAAGAAACTTAAAGCTTGATTATCCGAGTAGACTATGAACTCCTTGGGGAGTAAATAGTGTCTCCCTTTCCTTAAAGTCTGAACCAATGCATACATTTCAAGGTCATAGGAAGAGTACTTCCTCTTGGCTTCACTCAAATTTCCTGAATGAAATGCTACTGGTCTGCCCTCTTGGCTTAGGATAGCTCCAATAGCCACATTGCTTGCATCACATTCAATGGTGAAAAGCTTCTCAAAGCTTGGCAAGACTAAGATAGGTTGGGTAGCAATATTTTCTTTTAACAACTCAAATCTTTTGGTGGCTTTCTCATTCCATATGAACTTAGTCTTCATTCGTCCTTTGATTGTGTCCAACATAGGAGCACAAATAGCACTAAAATGCCTTATGAACTTCCCATAATACTAAGAAAGGCCAAGAAAACTTCTTACCTCTATTGCTATCCTTGGAGTAGGCCAATTCATGATGGCTTCCACTTTACTCTTATCCATTTTTAGATTTCCATGAGAGAGAACAAACCCAAGGTACACTAGCTCTATTTTGATGAACTCACATTTCTCCAAGTTGATCATCAACTTCTCTTCATTCAGCTTCTTGAAGACAGTCTCAAGGTGTTGAAGATGTTCCTCTCTTGTCCTACTATAAATTAGTATATTATCAAGATATACTACTACAAATCTACCAATGTGGTCTTTGAGGACTTCATTCATGAGCCTCATGAATGTGGAGGGGGCATTATACAGTCCAAATGGTATGACAAGCCATTCATACACATCTTCATTGGTTTTGAAGGTTGTCTTCCATTCATCTCCCTCATGTATCCTAATTTGATGATACCCACTCTTCAAGTCTATCTTGCTATAGTACTTGGCTTCACCTAGACAATCCATTAGGTCCTCAATCCTAGGTATGGGGAACCTATACCTAATGGTTATCCTATTTATGGCTCTTGAATTGGTACAAAGCTTCCATGTTCCTCCTTTCTTTGGTGCTAGGATAGTGGGTATTGCACAAGGGCTAATTCTTTTCTTGATAAGGCCTTGGTTAAGGAATTCTTCTATTTGCCTAGAAATATCCTCATTTTGTTGAGGGGTCATCTTCTAAGCTACCTTATTAGGTAGGGTAGCTCTGGGTATGACGTCTATCCTATGACTTATGGCTCTTTTATGGGGTAATGCTGATGGTTGTCCATCACTTACTATGCCTTCATAAGTCTGCAACATGCTTTGTATCTCCTTAGGTATCTCTATTTTCTTGTCTCCTTTTTCTTCATTCTTTTCTCTTGGCCTCAACACCAATGCATAGCCAACTCCTCATTCTTCCATGGATTCTATGAATTCATTTTCACCCACCATAAGCACATTAGGACCTGATGTCTTCACATCTACATCCTCTAATAATGATTGGATTTTGAAAGTTACTTTATCCTTCTTGAATGTATAGGAGTTCTTTGTAACACCCCAAAATTGGCATCTTTCAACCCTAACCAATTTTGTTGCATTTGTCATTCTTCTAAATCATCAAAGTCCTATTGTACTAGGCAATTCTGAGTTTTAAACTGACTCTACTCGACCTGCATGTCAAATGCAGAAAATCCTAAATCTGTATTAATCATACATCATATTTAATTCCTAAATATCTATTTTGGCTAAACAAACCCTATGATCGAATTAATTTAATTAATAAAGTCCTAGCACTTTAATTAAATTAAATTCACCCTCTTTAGCCGAGACACATGAAAAAGGAATTAAAATAATATTTAATTATTAAATAAATATCCTCATTTTCAATAATTGAATTTAATATTCACATAATTGAGAAAAAGTAATTATGAGGTCATATTTATTTAATTAATTGGATATTCTCTCAAAAATCTTTCTTCTATTTAGAAATAGAAACTTTGAATTAATTGTGCTTTAAAGAGAAATAAAATAATTAAATTCAAATAAAACAATATTAAATCAAAGAAAGAAAACAGTTAAAGCAGGAAGAAAACAATTTATTGAATTCTTTT
>MU225116.1:129887-143019 GCA_018584345.1 Thuja plicata | reverse complement strand
GACCCTAGACTTCATCATGCTTCCTTCTTTCTTTCTTTTCTGCATATGCACTCTAAGTTTCAGTATGCAAGATGTGACCTTAAAGGAACACTTGTCTAATACATTTAGTATGAATGCACAATGTAATTATCATTTATGAATATGAAAGTGTGAATTTGATCAAAACTTAGAGTACAAATATAATATGATAATATGAATGTAATAACAATGTATTTCTTTTGCATTGGCTGAACAGTAATGTCAAAGAGATGTTTCTTTATGCAATTTTACTTTACTGTTATGACTGCTATCCCGCATGTGAAAAATTTGGGTAACAAGAATGTCATGCCCTTCAGACTCAAAAACGCTGGAGTGACATATCAGAGAGAAGTTACCACTATATTTCATGATATGATGCATAAAACTATGGAAGATTACGTAGATGACACTTTGGCTAAGATTATATACCGCAACAAACATGTTGTTGATCTAGGACCTATCCTAGACCGTATGGAACAATTTAGTCTCAGACTTAATCCTAAGAAATGTGCCTTTGGCATAACATCTGGTAAGCTACTTGGCTATATCATATTTGCCAAGGGCATTGAAGTAGATTTGGCAAAGGTACAAGCTATTCTGGAAATGCCGCCACCTAAGAATATCAGACAAATGAGAGGACTTCAAGGCTGCCTACAGTCTATCTGGCGTTTCATCTCTCAACTGGCGGATAAGTCACAACCATTTACCAAGACTCTACACAAAGGTGTGGCTTACCAATGGAATAAAGAATGTGATGAAGGATTCACGCAAATCAAGCAGTATCTTGCTCACCTGCCTATCTTGATGCCTCCCATTCATGGGAAGCCACTTATACTCTACATATCTGCTAAAAAAACATCATTGGGTATCCTATTGGCTCAGGAAGATCAGCACAAGAAAGAAAGGGTTATTTACTACATTAGTTGGACTCTGGTCTCTTATGAAACAAAATACTCTACTATCGAGAAAGCTTGCCTTGCAGTAGTGTTTGCTTCACAAAAATTGTGACACTATATGTTGGCTCATACTACACGTTTGGTTGCTAAGATTAACCCTTTGAAGTACTTGCTCAGTAAAGCTACCCTCACAGGTAGACTAGCTAAATGGGTCATGATTCTCAGTGAGTTTGATATTGAGTATGTTAAAAGGAAAGCTATTAAGGGCCAAGCAATAGCAGATCAGTTGGCGGAGGCACCTCTAGTCGATCATCAACCCTTGCATATTGAATTTCTAGATGAGTCCATATTCCTGCTTACACATCGCTCGTGGACTATGTTCTTCGATGGTTCATTTACCCAACAGGGGTCAGGTGCTAGGATCCTATTCATTACACCTCAAAGATACTCATTACCAAAAGCATACAAAATGATGTTTCCTTGTACGAACAACATTGCTGAGTATGAAGCTCTCATCAATGGTATGAAGATTTCCCTTGAGTGGCGCGTGGATGAACTGAATATTCTTGGAGATTCCCAATTGGTCATCAATCAGGTTAATGATATCTATCAGACAAGAGATGATAAGTTGATACCATACAAATGGATGGTTGATGATCTTAAATAGTATTTCACTCACATCACATTTTCACAGGTTCCGAGGGTAGATAACAAAGCAGCAGATGCCATGGCTACTCTTGCCTCTATGCTGCAAATTCCTGAAAATGATTTCCGACATGAATTCTTGGTGGAGACATTATGCTACCCAGCCTATGACTCCCCTGACTCCCAGATGATCTGCTCTGTCATAGGACATGACTCATTTTTCTACCACCACATATTCTCCTACCTACGTGACCAGATCATTCCAGACACTTACTCCCAGAATGAGAAACGTCACCTAATCCGCAATGCTTCACAGTTCGTCATCATTGCTAATGACTTGTATAGACATGGTCTAAATGGTACTCTCCTTAGGTGTTTAGAACCCAATGAGTCCAAAAAATGGTTAGTAGAGGTGCATGAAGGCATCTATGGATCACATTCTAATGGCCTAACATTGGCCCACAAACTTATTAGAGCTGGTTACTATTGGCCAGATATGGAAAAAGAAGCAACGCAATTTGCCAAGTCCTGCAAACAATGTCAATTACATGGAAACTTGATTCACGCTCCAGCTAAGGAGCTGATTCCATTTATCACTTTCTGGCCATTTTAGCAATGGGCCTTTGATTTGGTAGGTCAGATCTACCCAACGTCCTCTAATGGACATAAGTTTATCATTACAGCTACGGATTATTTTACTAAGTGGGTGGAGGCAGTCCCTCTCACCGTTGCCAGCGGCAAAACAGTAGCAATGTTTATTCTTAATTACATCATCTGCAGGCATGGTGTACCCTCGGTGATTATCATAGATAATGGGGGACAGTTTACAAATAAGGATTTGATAGAACTTTTCTCTAAGTTCAAAATTACTCAACACTGGTCTTCCATCTATTATCCTCAAGGTAATGGACAAGCGGAAGCTTCCAACAAAACAATCCTTAAGATCCTGCATCACACAGTACATAAATCTGGACGAGACTGGCATCTCTGGATAAATCCATCTCTTTGGGCATACAGGACAAGTATTAGAACACCAACAGGAGCTACACCCTATGCATTAGTTTATGGGGCAGATGTGGTGTTACCTATTGAGGTCAAGATTCCTTCTTTGCGAGTCTCACTGAAAGGCCTCATCACTGATGAAGATACTAGAATATCTTGGTTACAAGAGCTAGAATTACTTGATGAACATTGCCAAGTGGTATTCGATCACCTGAGAGCATATCAAAAGAGGATTTCTAAAAGTTATAAAAAGAAGGTCCGACCAAGAGACTTCCGGGTGATCTTGTTCTGAGAGAGAACCCTAAAAATCAGCAACATCGGGTCCAGAAAGGCAAGTTTAAACCTAATTGGCTCGGTCCATATATTGTTACTGTAGTGTTTGGGTCTGGTACCTATCAACTCTCTACTACTGAAGGAGAAAAACTTAAAGAGCCCATCAACGCTCTTCATTTGAAGCGGTTCTACAGCTAAGACATCTTCAGTATGCTCATGTATATACTAAAGTCCTGAAAAAATCCTAAAAAGTTGAAAAAGCCCTAAAAAAATGATCATCTTAGTGTAAACCTAGCAATAGGTGCTTTGATGTATCTAAAAAAAAAAATTATATATTCCAAAAATACAAAAAAATACAAAAAATTGAAAAATACAAAAAAAGAGAAAAAGAGAAAAAGGTGCCATTGATGAAAACCTAGCAAACAGGCGTCATGGTAGCAAAAAAAAAAAAAAAAAAGAAATTCTACCAAGAAGGTGAAAACCTGGTAAACAGGCACCTCTTGTTCCACAGTGCTATACCTATCGCAACACCCCTTGGCTTTATGCATTTGCTTTCCCGCATTCCTGCTTTCCTGCTTTCATTTGCTTTTAGTTCCTGTCAAGACACCAACTCACATGGATTGAAACTGGTCATACTCTCAGGGAAACCCTCCTAGTCTTGGGGGCATTGTCTTATTATCTTTTGGGATCTACTTTGTGATAGTCACCAGTGATTCTCACTGCGTCTGCCTACTGTCACTTAGCTTATACAGAGCTCTCTATTCTTGAGAATCTCTTTCACATTAGTCACCAGTGGTTCTCACTGCGTCTGCCTACTGATGTATAGCTTATACCACAATCACTTCATTTTGAGCATCTCTCTCACGTCAGTCACCAGTGGTTCTCATTGCATCTACCTACTATCGCTTTTCTATCGAGATTTCTCACATCCATTCCAGTTGGAGTTATACTCACACGCTCTATTTATGGATACTTAGTCTTGACGATTATACGCTTTAGTTTGTACATATCTTTTGGTCACTTTTGTGACACTCTGGTTCCTTTGTGAACCCTCCTAACTTGTCATTGATTCAACGCTATACGCTTGGGGGCAATTACATCGCATTTGTCCTCGCAACATACGCCGAGTCAGTCATCATTACTTGGGGGCATAGGCCCCCCCATTTGATCACATTTGGTTTACACCTGAGTTAGTAATCTTGTCACTTCTTCAAGGACACCTTGCTACTGACACAAACTGGTGTTTTTCAACACCACCATAACAGTGTTTCTTAACACTATCTTTGGACACATCTGTGTTTTTTAACACATATTGGATATCTCAAATGTAAACACCTATCGATAACATTCAAACACAATGCATGCACAAGCACAACGATGTTTTTCAACACCTCATACACATCTACATTCGAAAAATTTAAAATAGGCTGAGCTATGCTTGAATATTTCTTTGTATGCTGTCTATTCTTATGGATTTCATTGACATTATCTTTGTCTACTGCTTGTTGGCATAGTCCCGATGATCCGGCAACGTAAAATAAACAGGGTGTATGTGATAAGAGCTCCTGCAATAAGGTGGAACAACCTCACATCCCTCGATCTTGTTTATTTGTACGCGATGGTGAGGTCGGTACTATCTCTTTGCTTGTTATTACTATGTTTGTTATTGTTTTCTTATTATTGATCTGTATGTTTACGCATGATCGCACTCATGGTTATCTTGGCTTTGAATGCCTTGATACTAGTGTACTCTTACAACATTAACTGGAAACGATGTTTAGGTCATCTTGGCTTTTATGCCCCGGTGTGTACGTTCGTTTCCTACATTTTATCCGATGATAAGTCATATTCATATCCTTATGGTTGCATTGTGGCGCCAGTAAGGGTTATATCGACTTTGATGTTCCAAAAAATGCTCAATGATGATAAATATACGATGGGTCTCACAATCATGTCCTAGATTTGCACCTTCATATTGCATCTAGCATAGGATTGCATTTTCATTCTAGACTTGCATTGTGATAATGATTCAGTGTTATCTTCATTGCATTCTTCTGGGTTCATGCTTTGGGGAGTTCTTCTTCTTCACCGTTCACGTTTCATCACGACTGCACCGGTGTTCGATCCTCGCTCTCGTTTCTTCACATATCCTTTTGGTTAGCATTCATTATCCTGCATGAGATGTTAGTACCATATACATATTCATATTCACATTTGATGATCATCCATAAATTTTCATTTACATCTTACATTTGCATCAAATCATTACATACATACATCTTTACATTCGTACATGTGCATTTCATACATCTCTTTCAAACATATTTATCCATTTGCATACATTCTAAACATCTAAGCATCTAGGAAATCATCTCATAAAAGAAAAAATACAATATGCAATAATACCAAAAGACGAGCTCATATATATATATATCTCATGTGTCGATACAAATACAAAAATGGTGCTACTCGAGCACGATCGATCTAAAAATGGTGATATCATACAAAGATGCCAACACATCAGGTATATCCTATGATCTACTATCAACCTAACTCTGGCCCTCTCCCTCGTCACCTGGAGGAGGTGGAGGTGGGGCCCTATCTGGAGGAAGCGCCCTCTGCGCTCCCTCTGATCTTCTCACATAAATGGAGAATCTGGCTACCTGCGATGCCTCATCAGGCACCGCACCTATGTAAGAGGCATAATAATATGTTGCTTGTGCTGTTTGTTGGCGCACCTCCTCTTGTGACTCACGCAACTACTCCTCGAGATCCTGTATCTCTCGGTCTTGATCCAATAGACGTGCATCTCGCATAGCCACCTGTATTGTGAGGTCTCCCACCATTCTAGTGAGCTGCCTCATCCTCTCTCGCATGCGCCGTTGTGGATCCTGCGCCGCCTCCTGCTCTGCCTCCTATGCAAGCTGATCGTCCTGGATCAGATCCTCCTACTGTACCTCCTCCTGTGGAGGAACCTGCTGCTCCTCCAAATGTGCTGTAGTCCGTCTCCGTGACTGCCTGGTGCTCCCACTGCCACTTGTTCCTGCACCCATCCCCATCTGTCGGGTGGGGATGGCTACCTGAACTATCCTAGGTCCTGGACCCTACTATGCCCTCTGCTGTGGGGGCGACATCTGACCCTGCTGCACTTGTGGCTGTGCTAACTATGGGGGTACCACCTGTCCTATCCCCGTTGTGCCCACTGGATCTATAAACCTTGGGAAGGGATGTGTAATAAAGTGCTCTCTATACTCGGCTATGACATCGGCATCCGCCACATCCCTCAGGTAATCCCACTGGGCTGGTACCAATGATCGGACCTCTATCATAGTATGACCCTGGTCCAGGGTCGAACCCCAGCCTCTCCTCACCTCATCTACAAACCTGGAGTAAACCATGTAATCTTGGGCGATATCTTGTGGGCGCCCGAACTGCCACCATACCCGCCTTAGAGGAAACCTCTCAATCACTATAATCGTGCGTCTTATCAACGCACGGGGGCAGAACATGTGGCTCAACTGCTTTGCTGCGTCATCCCAGTCCTTTGTGAGCCTCCACGGCCTCCATACCACTACTGATAGGTCATCAAGCTGAGCTCACCACTGATCGGTCTTACCCAGCGCGGGCTGGGTAACCATGCCTCTGTATCTGCATATATAAGGCTCCAAGGGCTACCTCATATCCTTTCATATGGGTCTAGTGACGGGAAGATGCTCCCACGCCCATATCTATAGTATGAATATCCGGCAGCCATGCTCTTTGCCTCTTTGTAGACGATCTCATGCATCTCGTGATATATGTGTGCCAGCATACACTGGCCCCATCCATAATGTCGTGGCCGATCTATCATCAGCTGTAGCATCCTGCCCCAGCCGCACTCTAGGCCGTGCTGTCCACGGTTTGGCATCAAATAGCATCCAAGGAAGCATGCTAACACCACTCGTAATCTGTGGGTCCTACCATATGACCCAATCAACTCCTCCCATGGGATAGCCCTGCCCATCATGAGATCATCCTGAAAGATCTCTCTCAATGCTATTGTGCCCACCTTGGGCCGTGTCTCGTACTCCACTCTCGTACCAACAAATGGTATCCTCAGAATCTTGTATATGTCCTCGGGAGTCACAGTCATCTCCCCCTGCGGTAGGTAAAAAGTGTTTGTTTCCAAATGGAAATGCTCAACCAATGCGCACAATAAACCATGATTTACCCAGATCTCAAGTATATCACATAGCGTGCTCAACCCTAATGTAGCTATGTGTGCGGCCTCAGCATCATTTAGCTGAGCTATCAATCTGCTGATCGCTGGATGATGCGATCTAAATGCTATATCTAGAAAGACGACCTGTAAGACATATGAACAATAAACCACTATCAGTACTCGCCAATAATCAAAGCATAATGCGATAATAAAACATTCCAGACATCCTACAGACTTTAATGACGCTGACGCTATCACTTTTGGGTGCAACGCAGACCTTTTCACATACGACAGGACAATATTTCGCGCGCAGAAAAATCCTCTTTCGCGCGACAAAGTGCTTTATATCGCATGACTTTTCTCATTTCGCGCAATGTTTTATTTGAGATCGTGCGAAAAATTGCCTTTCACAGGAGGTTTTCGCGCGAAATTGGGTCCACCCACGCGCGAAACTTCGTTTCGAGCGGTGTGAAAATGCAATTTCTTAGCGCGAGCTTTCCCTACGGGGCATGTGAAGAAACTACTTCTTCGCGCGACATCCCGTGACCTACTGCTTGAAAACGTGGAAAAACATGCTAAACATCGACCTAATTGCATAAAATTTGAATTACCGAGAGGTTTATTGTTTACTTACAGGTGGTCCGTACGCTGCGGGCCGGCTATGCCTCTTGGATCACTCAAATTGATGGCTGCTATAGGGGACCACCATTTTGTCTTCTACTCAGAGCTCTTTTCTCACAAAGTCAAAGGGTTCAAATGATTTGAAAATGACCCATTTGTCCTTATATAGGGTTTGACCTAATTTTTCAAAGTGCTCCATTTTGTGCGAAAGTTGCACCCCTACCTAATTTGACCGTCTTGAATCCATTTTCATGCTCAAAGTCAAAATCTGACACTCCTATATAGCTCAAAATCGCATTTTAAAATTTCTGGGACCGACGCGATCGAACACTTGTGTAGTCACCCTTCTGACCTCGCTTTCTCGTTAGACTCTTATCATATCATCATTTTCTGAATTCTTTGACTTTTTTTCTTCAAAAGTCAACTCTGGTCAACTCTGGTCAACCCCAGTCAAACTTGGTCAACCCAACCTTGATATCACTCAAAATTGATTCTGCCTCTTCTGATTTCTTCCGTAATCTATTCTAAGTTCTTTCTATCTACGATTTTTTTGCTCTTTATCATCATTATGACGTGTCATCTTTCGATTTCGCTCCCGAGGGGGCAGGATGATTACATCATTGAATCTATTCCAATCAATTCAATCTAATCAAATCCTCATCACTTGGGGCATATTCAATTTTTCGTACCTCACGGTCAAAACTGGGTGTTCCATGCTTTCTAATCACTTGGGGCATTTCAGTTTTTCATACCTCACGGTCAAAACTGCATGTTCCATGCTTTTCAATCAGTTGGGGCATATTCAGTTTTTCGTACCTCACGGTCAAAACTGGGTGTTCCATGCTTTTTAATCACTTGGGGCATATTCAGTTTTTCGTACCTCACGGTGAAAACTGGGTGTTCCATGCTTTCTAATCGCTTGGGGCATTTCAGTTTTTTGTACCTCACGGTCAAAACTGTATGTTCCATGCTTTTCAATCGCTTGGGGCATTTCAATTTTTCATACCTCACAGTCAAAACTGGGTGTTCCATGCTTTTCAATCACTTGGTCGCCATGTTTAGTTTTTTTGTACCTCACGGTCAAAACTGGGTGTTCCATGCTTTTCAAATCACTTGACACCATGTTTAGTTTTTCGTACCTCACGGTCAAAACTGGGTGTTCAAAATTCTTTCTTCTGTGCTCCAGGCATCAGACTATTCTTTGAATTAATGTGCTGCTCGCACATCAATTCAAAGAGGGGCAAAATGTAACACCCCAAAATTGGCATCTTGCAACCCTAACCAATTTTGTTGCATCTGTCATTCTTCTAAATCATCAAAGTCCTATTGTACTAGGCAATTCTGAGTTTTAAACTGACTCTACTTGACCTGAGTGTCAAATGCAGAAAATCCTAAATCTGTATTAATCATACATCATATTTAATTCCTAAATATCTATTTTGGCTAAACAAACCCTATGATCGAATTAATTTAATTAATAAAGTCCTAGCACTTTAATTAAATTAAATTCACCCTCTTTAGCTGAGACACATGAAAAAGGAATTAAAATAATATTTAATTATTAAATAAATATCCTCATTTTCAATAATTGAATTTAATATTCACATAATTGAGAAAAAGTAATTATGAGGTCATATTTATTTAATTAATTGGATATTCTCTCAAAAATCTTTCTTCTATTCAGAAATAGAAACTTTGAATTAATTGTGCTTTAAATAGAAATAAAACAATTAAATTCAAATAAAACAATATTAAATCAAAGAAAGAAAACAGTTAAAGCAGGAAGAAAACAATTTATTGAATTCTTTTTAAATAAAGCTTTCTGTTTTTAACTGGCTTTTCTATTTGTTTTATTTCAAAACAGGAAAGTTTCTATTCTGATTCTCTCAGAGTCTATAAAAGAACTCTCATTCTTCATTTAAACCCCCTGAAAAACTTTACTCACTTTTGCATTGTTAGAATACTAAATTGTTGTCTCATTTTCTTAGTATCATATAGAATAATTTCATATTGCAAATAGATAGCTTTCAATTTCTAGATTAATGGCAATTTAGCATTCATGTTTAGATGATCTCTCATATTTCATTTTCTTAGCATAATTTTGCATTGTATTGCATTCATCATGATAAATCCTTCGTTCTTAGATTGGTCCATGGTTGTGAGACTCTCGTCCAGAGAGCAATTTCAAAAACCCCATCTAGATAGAAGGCAACAGGTCAAATCACACAGGCAGATAAGATGAATAATCTCATATTCAGTCTTGTTTGTACCTGGTGAAGAAGGACTATGTTGAAGTGTGTGGTTGATTAACAAGGCCAAAATTAACACATACATTCTTCGCTCCATCATGGATAGCTTGGCGATCAAATTTCCATGGTCTGCCTAGGAGCAAGTGACATGCATCCATAGGTAGCACATCACATAGAAATTTGTCCTTATATCTCCCTATAGAGAACTCCACCCAAGCTTGCTCATTGACTAAGACATGATGTCCCTTATCAAGCCATGTGACCTTGTAATGATGGGTATGAGGTATCCTTGTCCTGCCTAACTTGCTGACTGCTTCTTCTGATACAATGTTGTCAATAGACCCTGAGTCCACAATGACTCTACATACTTTTCCCATCACCTTAGATTTGTTTCTAAGTTGGGACCTTCTTTGGCTTGGTTCTTCTTTAACTGACTCCTTGATCAATGTTCTCCTCATCATGAGGTTCTCACCTTCTTATGAATTCAGTGGTATCTCAGAGTGTGTCTCTGCTGCATTTGTCTCTTCATGAACTAAATTAGTTCTCTTGTTACCTCCTTGAGAAGTACTACCTTTCTTTGGACACCTATAGGCAGGGTGTCCCATTTGGTTGCAATGATAACATTTCATATTGGCAAAGTAATTGCCTCTTCCTTGTCCACCACTTCTTCCTCTAAAATTTGAGTTCCTTCCTCTACCACCTCTACTAGAAATTACCTCTTGTTTCTCAGTATACTTTACTTCTCCATGTGTCCTTGATTCTGAACTCCTTCCACCATAGCCACCTCTTGATCCTCTACTATGCCTTCCTCTACCTCTTCCTTTGGAGGTTTACTCTTGTTTTCTTTTTCCTTTCTCCTCTATCTTCAAGGCCATTTGATAGCATTGGAAAATGGTTTTGAAGTTCACAAGGCTCATGTCTTCTTGAATTGACCACTTGAGCCCATTCAAATATCTAGCTAGCTTGATGCTTTCATCCTCTACCACTTGTGACATTAAGCACAACTTTTTGAACTCTTCGGTGTATACTTGGACATCCAAATCTTTTTTTCTAAGATTGTGTCTTATCCTAGGCAATTGAACCTCATAGTCATCAGGAAAGTAGGTCTGCTTTATCTTGGACACCATGCCTTTCCATGTGACTATAGGACTCCTTCCTTCTTTATCCCTTTCAATTTGAGTAAACTTCCACCATGTGAGAGCTGATCCTCTCAACCTTTACTTGGCCACATTCACTTTTTGGGCCTCTGTTACACCATCACATTTGAAATGGTTTTCTATACTATCAATCCAATCCACAACTGAATCTGGGTCCATTTGTCCACCAAATAGTGGTACACCCTCCAAAGCTTTGCCACTTAAATCCTTCAATTCCTTTAAGAAGGGTTCTTCAGAAATGACAGGGTCAGGGGTTGGAGCTTCCTCTTCTAAATCCACTCCCTTCTCCCTTGCTTCTTCTTCTTCTTTATGATCTATCTTGTCTTTCATCTTATTAGCTTTGTCTTGGACTTCTCCCAGGAGTTGCTCCATTTGAGACAACCTTTCTCTTAACAACTTGTTGTCTTCTTCTTGCTCATCCACATTTTTGGCTAACTCAGCATTAGTCACCATGGTTTTGTCTTCTACTGATCCCACTAGTGTATTCTCTCAAACTAATTTAGTAGGCTAAAACATCCACCACAAGCCTGATCTTAATCAAGCTCTGATACCAATATGGTGTAAGTGTTCCAAGGCTTGCTATCACTTCATCCAAGAGACCTAGCTTGTCTCTTCTAGGAACCTAATCTCCTCTAAGTCCTGATTGGCTTAGATGATTAACTAAGTCCAATTCTAACTCTTATCTAAGAGTTTCACTCTTTGTGCTTCACCTTTGAAAGACTAACACCTTTTAGTTAGTTCAATTCTTCACTTCTCCCACTACACTTAGAAGGATCTAAGTTCCAACTCCACTCTAGCATTCATGATTCATTGCAGAGGTGCTAAGCATGTTGTAATACATGCATATGTTCACATTTGACTCCATTTTTATGGATCCATTAATCCTTTTTAGTCGAGTTCAAACTTTAGTCTCCAAGAGGCCTAATTGGGCTTATTCCCTTGTAGCCTTTTACAGTGACCTTTTCCTATTTCTTTCAAAACTTTCCCAAAGAAGTTGAAAATCCAATCCCACATTCAAATACCCTTTGTCATTTTACAAAGGATTTTATAGGTTTTAGTCCCTCAGGTCATCCGTACACAGGGTTCCTACAATATAGGTCCAATAGGGCTAATAGGCCTAATTTCTAGGACTGTCTGCAACATAGTTTAAAACTTGCTCAAAACTTGGTATCATGGATTGGTATGAACTCAATCCTTATAGTATGTCAAGGTATGACCATGCCCTATCTAGAACTATACTTGGCCTATATAGTACTTCCCTACCTTTCAAGATATCTCCTTTTCTTCAGCACTAAACCTCTAACCGGGCACTGTCTGCTCGCCTAGGGCTTAGTAGTAAAAATATCTTTCCATCTTACTAAGAGTGCTAATCCTAAAAATATATACACTAATGACTCCCCTAACATATCCATCCATCCTTAGGTGTTTCCTATGGCTAGACTTCATGGGGGAGCCATGAATCGACTGACTGGTCAGGACAAAACTAATGAGCACACTAAACACAAAACAATTTATTCAACAGACCAATCCTACTCTAAAAAACTTTCCTATCAAATGAAAAAGTCTTAAAACAATCCAAAGATCACTAAACAATCACTAGATTTAGTCTCGCAATCCATTACACATGAGTGTCACATCAAAATGCTCGGGTTTTCAGAATACAGAGTTGTAGAGCTATATTCAAAAATCAAAACTTGTTACAATGAATGACTCTCTTTGAGATTCGAGCCTCTTTCTCCATTAGATTCCATCTTCCATGTTTTTAGGGCCTGTTGGTCAATTCCCTACTCCTAGTTTCAAGGGAATCCTATGTAACCAAGTTGCATGCAACATTTGCAATTATTGCAAATGTTGTCATAGTAACTTTTTAGCAACTTTTGGCATCTTTGCCATTATGCCTCCTCCCTAAGTTTTAGGACCTCTAACCTCTTAATTTTGAGGAGCCAAGATCATTCATGACCTTATGGCATCTCTATGACATCATTGATGTGTTTAAGACACATTGAAGACTCTAACTCAAACTCCTAACACTAAGAATTTTAAAAACTACTAACAATGGCTAATTTGGTG
>MU225116.1:114377-129837 GCA_018584345.1 Thuja plicata | reverse complement strand
TTTAAGACACATTGAAGACTCTAACTCAAACTCCTAACACTAAGAATTTTAAAAACTACTAACAATGGCTAATTTGGTGACCTTAGTCCTAATGACTAACTCACCTAGCCCACATTGCAATGACCTTATAAGGTCCAAATTGAACAACCTATCTTGACTTGGCCAATGTCAAGTACAAGCCAAAATATCCTAACTATGGAGGTTAGCCTAGGTGTGCTCTTGCACCAGTTGGACATTTGCTTTGGCAAATGAGAAAGAAATCAGAGAAAGAGTACTTGTTTCTCTAATGCCACCTAAATCAACAAAGGTAGAGATAAATGAGATGATGGAGAAACACAAGAAGGAATTCTCACAAAAGCTAAGGGCATACAAATTTCTTGAAGGTAGGCTAATTGAACTTGAAAAGGACAACCACAATAAATGGTGCAAAATCATGAATAGACCAGTTGAGAAAGACAGCCCCGACAAAGACCTTCAACAAGAAGATGTTGATAAGGCAACCCAAGAGGATACATCCATTGAGCTAGATAAAGAAGAAGATGATACAACAAGAAATAAGACTACATATGTGGTAGATGAAATGTGGGATGATACCACAAATGACAACATTGTGGATACCAATGTCATCGACATTACCGATGACCCAGCAAATGAAATCAATAAGGATGAAGAAGTCACTATTGCAAAAGATACAACTGATGAACATGACACAACAGCTAATGGCACACAGGTGAACATTCCAGGAAAACTTCCAATATTGATACAAGCTATCAATATCATGCAACAAACAAGTAAATAACCTGACAAGGAAACTCCAAAGGATGCAGGAGGAGAAGAAAATAAAGACAACACCGATGGTCTACAAAACATCGGAGATACTCAAGATGTAACCGACACTAACAAGGTTACAGAAGGAGATAAGGAAAAAGATGTGGAAACTCAAGACAAGGATGAGAACACCAAAAAAGATGATGCAAAGGACACCAATGAAGGAGACAAACCAAAAGATGGAACTCCTGAGAAAATAGACAAAGGTGCTACCGACGATGTTAAGGTGAATGCAAAGATGTTTGTAGACACCCGATGAGATGAAACCAATGCCAAGCAGCAGAAAGAAGCACACCAAGTCACATTATCAAGTACAATAGAGAAGGCTGAGAAATTAGCAATGGTGCTACATTCTACTGATTCACAAAAGAAGAAGAAGAAAACAAAGAAGAACAAGTTAGAGGTTATACTAGATGAAATCATTGAAATACCAAAGTGTGACCCCTCTACACTTGACATGGATGCGCTACAAGAATATGGAGAAATATGCTAGAGGAAGGAATTGCAAGAAAAGCTGAAGAAACAACATAGGGAGTCAATGGTACTAGACAACATGAGACATTCTACATCAAATTATGCCTGATATTGATATTGATCAAAGAAAACCTATACTTGATCAACTAGCTACCCTCACCAATGCAATCACCACTCAAAATATTGATGCTAAGAAGGCAATTGAGGAAAGAGAAGAAATGAAGTACCAATAAAAGCTCTTAGAGAACATCAGCCAAGAAGTGGCAGAGAATAAGGTAAAGCTATCAAAATTTATATATGAATTAGACCCCAGCATATGTGAAGCTATAACCTTAATTCAAAATCTGAGCACAATAGAAAAGTTCACTAAAGAAAATAGTGAGAATATAGCAAAGCTAGATACATATCTAGAAAATAGTGCTAGTAGCTTAACCACAGATGGAGAAAATGCAGTCAAACTACATTATGAAAAGATCATTGAAGTAAATGGTTAAGGCAAGAGATGTGGGAGGTAGATACATGTTTTAGAGAAGAAGTAACCAAGCTACAAGCTCAACTTCTACCAAATCTTACACTGCTACAACAACATATCAGTTCTGTAAGGCAGCTGATAGCAACTCGCGAAATGTCTATAGCAGACATCTATGATATTAATGCAAATATAACACTTGAGAAAATGGCTCTAGAAAACCTAAAGGAGCAATGGGCTAAAATGACGGAAGACATGAAGTCTTCTCATTCACACATTTTTGATAAGCTCTAAGGTAATTGACCTTTTCCCTTAATATCAAATAAAGGGGGAAATGATATATTGTACAAAATACCATTATATTCAGATGGGAAAATGGTAGATATGTATATGTATATTCATAAAGGGACAATGATATGAAGAAGGAAAATATATCATATGTACAGATACACTACACTGGCATATACATAGTGGGAGTCATTAAATGACTAAGGATTATATATGTTGTATATAATTAACACTTTGTTAGTATTTTGCACATATCAATTTTTGATACTAATGTCAAAGGGGGAGATTGATGACATTAATTTGTCATTAGTATACAACAACACTTTTGGTAAGTCTACACCGAAAGACAGTAAAGCACAAACCGAAGATCATATTAGAAGATCAGCAAGAATGACTAAGTATAGAGAGAACCGATGACACAAGGTAGAGTGTAAACCGAAAATCACAATACAGAGAGATAAAGTGGAACTCGAGAGAGGAATCCGTAATGAAAGTTATAGTGCAGACCGATGAAATAGATACCATGCAACTGATAGTGAAACCCAAAGTACAGTCAAGCATGACCGACAGACTGAATCAAAAGTTAGTTACAACCTGCAAAAAGTGGATCTGACTTTCACGTCAGATAAAGCAAGGTTATTCTATTTATAGGATATTTAATTGATTTTAAATCCATTTCTTTAGGGACAAGAAACATTAATGTAAGTGTTTTAATCAGTCTAATTGATTTAAAACACATAGACTAGGAGATCTAGCCGTAAGTTGTAAACCTGATCTTAGAGTTAACATTGTTTTTATCACAACTCGATGAAGTCAATCCATCTATAAATAGATGATGTAATCATTCATTATAATCTGTGTGTAAGAGAAAGGAGAATAGAGAAAATAGATCTATGGATTGAATTGAGAGTTTCAAGAACCAGAACATAAAAAGAAGAATTTGGTTAGCAGAACCAAGAACAAAGGAAACCGATAATCAGAGGTATTGTTCAATCATAGCCAAGGTGATATTATTTTTATGTGAACTACATAGGATCTATATCATCAATAAGAGATTGCATTTACCAGGTCAATTTGTAATTTGCTATCATTCTTACAAGTGGAGCAAAGTGTAAAAATTCCTTTCAAGAAAGGTGGATTTAACAGTCCAATATCAAATCTCTTAACCAAGTGCACACTTAATAGTGTTGCTAAAAGCTCCTAACAAAGTAGACTTTAACAGGTCTCCACTGATACTCCTAACATGGTAGATCATCAGAAGTGATCAAAATTGTATTCCTTAATTGGCCCCTTCCATTCTGTAGATAGTGAAGTTTTGTGGGTACCATCCCCACCGCAGTTTTTACTTCCTAACATGAGTTTTCTGCAATATCATATCTTGTGTTATGTGTCAATTATGTTCATGAATGTTTCTATGAATGATTCACATGTTTATTAATGTTATGAATTTATAAAACTCACACAAAGATAGTGTAGATCAGATTGAATGGATATACAATTGATTACAAAGGTTAATTAATGAAAGAATATGAAAAAGTTTTAGAGGTACTGATTCACCCCTCCCCTCTCAGTACTACTTCCCATTAATCCCAACACCTGTTGTAGAATCTGTAGACCAAGAAAATTTTTGATCTCTCCAAACATTGACATCTCAAACTCTTTTCTCATTTCATCAGCAAATGATTTGCGTATCATATCATTACCTCCAAATATGATATCATCAACAAATATCTCAGCAATCAGAATCTTATCATCAATATCTCCTTTCAAATACAAATTACTGTTATCACTAGTTCTTATGAATCCAATACTAATGAGATAAGAGTGAAGTCTTTCATACCATGTTCTTGGTGCTTGTTTTAATCCATACAAGGCTTTTTTTAATCTACAAACCATGTTTTTTCTTTTTAGGATCAAAAAACCCTTCAGGTTGTTCAATGTATACCTCGTCTTGTAGCATTTCATTCAGAAATGCAGATTTTACATCCATTTGGTATACTTTGAATTCTTTGAAAGAAGCATAAGCAAGTAGAATTCTTACTCCTTCTAGCCTAGCAACGGGTGCAAAGGTTTCTCCATAATCAATACCTTCTTCTTGTGCATACCCTTTGCATACCATGTCATGCCCAAATCTGCATGATAAAACACAACATTTTTTTTTTGAAAAGGTTTACAAAAAAGGTAATGAAGCGACTATTCTCTCAACTTAATGAGTGCCCGTAAGGAGAAATAAGTTAGACATAAAAGGGTTTAGTCTATAAGGGTTAGGGGTTAAGGTCGCTGTTAGGGTTGCGAGGAAATCATGACAAGAGAGTCAGTGTCCCTCAACCCATGGGTTGCTAAGCCAAGTTAGTATTGAAACCATTTTCAATGTTTTCTAGAGTTTATCTATAGAATGTTTCTAATCCTCCTACTAGATGGTTTTAAAACCCATGTGTTACTCTAGTTTCATCATAACATTATGTTTACATTGATCAATACACTGGCCACATGTATTGACCATGTAAAAATAACATTAACTAACTGAAACATTACCTACCTTACCTTATATTCTCTAGGTCATCTATTTACTTAATAATCCAAAGAAGATTCTAAGTTGTAGAACTTAAAATCTGATAAATTAAATGTTGTGCCCTATATACTTTCACTAAGGTTCCCTTATCTCTTAACCTTAATTATCTAACGACCGCCTTCTATATGTTTAGACTAATACAATTAAGCTTTTAATAATTAATCTCTAATAAAATTTATTTAAATAGAATTCTTACTTTGATAACTAATCTATTCCTTTAATTTAATCCTCTAATTAAAAATTATGAGTTAAATAACAATCCCATTATTAATGTAAAATAATAAATAATTTTTTTTAAAAATCAAATAACTCTAATAGAGATTATTTAAATAATAATCTTTACTTTACTAAATACCATTCCGTTAATCTAATAAAATTTATTTAATTAATATCCTATACTTTAAATAAAAAAGTATTAATGACTTTATTATAATAATAAATAAGGAAGCTTATTAAATAACATATTTATATCCTTTAAAATGTTCCTTGATATAAATTTTTATCCCAAATAAAATTGTAATATTCCTCATATTAAAACAATAACATTAAATACATTAGTTTATTTAAACTAAATGAAATTATTATATATTATTAAAATAACTAATTAGATAAATATTTTAATATAATTTAAATTATATTACAAATCCCTTATAATAAATTCCATTAGATTGACTTTAAGTTTAAATTAAGAAAAGCCCCTATATTAATGAGGACAAAAAATCATTCCCTTAAAAAGAAAATACATTAAACTAGATTTAAAACAAACTTAACTAACCAATTGGAGATTCCCTAAATTAGGGTTAGGGCTCCAAATAAGGAAGTCAAAAAGATGAGCAATTCATTTGGCCTCCTTTTCTTTCTCTTCCTTGGCAGTGCCCTAACCTTAGGGTTTCATTTCAATTTGAAAATTTTGTGTGTTTACTTGCAGATCTAGTTATGGAGAAGGCAGCCATGGATGCAAATGATGGAAGCACATATATACTCAAATATATATAAAATGCACCATGTACATTACATATATATTTTTATTATATATTTACCTATACCCTAGGCAACAAATGGAACGGCTGGAGTAAGGATGCAAGGGAGGGATTAGGTGGAAGAAAAAAAAGTACGCCCAACCATGCTGGCCGAGCCACCCCGTGGAGGCCGCACGAACTCTGTGGTGGTCGTGCCGCTACTGTGGTGGTCGCGCACACCACTGGAGGTGGCTGCGTCACCCGCTGCAGTGGCCGCGCCTTGTTATTCAAATGAGGGAGTTGAAAGAGTGGAGCTCCACCTTCCAAACCCTAGCCCTAAGCGGCCCGCTACGTATGCATGATTTTTCTTTATATATATATATATATATATATATATATAACCCTCTGCAGTTTTAAATTTTATAATTTTCTAAATGTGATCTTTATGAAATGCGTATATTTTATATGTATTCATTTTAAATATCTCTTGCTACTGTTCAACAACAACATGCATTTTAAATCTCTCTCTTTGTAATGTAATATTATGATTTGCATATATAAATCTTTAAATCTCTCTTGCTGCTATATACACAACAACAATATGCATTTAAATCTCTGATCTAGACTAAATTTAACTTTATACTTTATTTTTATTGCAAGATGCATAAAAGAGAGTCATAAATTCTGTAGGAGAGGGATTATAAAAGAACCCTAAAATTCTCTTTTTTTGTTTGTTACTCTTAAGCTTGCATATTTATAGAATGATCTATGTACTTATGGAACATACAGTAAATAGGATTATTTCAATTCTTTTTTAGGGTATTCAAGGAGTAATTTTTTTTTTAAATTCTATTTTCTATAGCATTAAGGTATATGTGTTTGAAGCATTAACATACAAGATTTAAATAAAAGATAAAGATTTACTTTTTAAGGAACAGTAGGAAGGAAAATGTTATAACAGATTGCATACAAATTTCCTTTTGTATATATATATATATATATATATATATATATATATATATATATATATATTCATTTATAAGATTAAAGCTATTATAAGAGGACTGTTTCTTTTAAAATAAAAATTACAATAGATACTTTATAATCAGAGAAATTTTCTGTAAGTATTTCAATTAAAAAAATTTAATTCTCTACTTAAATTTAAAGAGACATAATTTACACTTTCCCCTTCACATTCTGCTAATAACTAGTAGCTTATCTAAGACTTTTGTACAAGATATAACAATTGACAAAATATCAATACTACATAACATCAGTCTTCAGGCTTGGAAGAGATTAAATTCACAATATCTTTTATATCCCATTGATTATCTGCAACTCCAGCTTGAACATAAATCTATCAAGAAAAGAAAGAGCAGCTACAATTCTACAAAAAAAACAACAGATATGGAATATCCCATGGGAGCTCACCTCCCAACCTAGGCCTCTATGAGGCCACCCCCGAGCTAGGGGAAACAAGAAGGGGCAGGGTGACAATTAAGCAAACCACATACAAAATAGTTCAAGAAACAACACATAACGCCCATCCAAGTTTTCTGCACAATTGGGTCTAAATGGACTCAATTTAGGGGTGAAGGTGGAAATACACATGAAGGAGATTAAATCGATTAGATTTTCATAATCCATTGAATTTGAGCTTTGATTTCTGATTTTGATTGTGTATATTTTTAAGCATCAACATTTCGGATCACACTCCGTGATCCATCATCAAGATGTAAGAGCAATAAGGATGTGTAAAAATGATGGATCACGGAGTGTAATCCGAAACGTTGATGCTTAAAAATATACACAATCAAAACAAGAGATCAAAGCTCAAAATGAAGGAGATTGCCAAACAAGATAGTCTTATTTATGCACAAATATATCCATGCCTTCTCAAGGCTTTATACTTCAACCCAAGAGCACCCACACACATCCAATATTCCCTTATCACCCCCATAAGAAATTTATAAAATAACATTGGCAACATGGAGCCCATAACATCCATGACATCCCTCTTCTTCCCAAGAAGAGACTCTCAACTAACATGATTTCCCAACTAATCCCTTCACCCACAATTGACTATCTCCTTCTTCCCAAGGAAAAGATATGTCAATTCACTCCCATGCACAACAACAAACAACAATAAAAGAACAAAGATGAAATTTCTTTCAGCAAAACATAATAGCTCAACCATAATTACACAAACATGAAGTATGAAAATTAAGTGAATTTTAACAAGAAACTAAAACAACATGAAAGAAAGAAAAACACACATGGACATAGGAGTACCAACCTTAATCCTAACAATGGATGAAGGATTGAGATGATCCTTTGATTTCCTAGTTCTCCTTCACCTGTCTCTTCCAAACTAGCCAAATTCTCCAAACACAACTACAAGTCTCCAAAAAGGGAGAGTGGGAAATCAACCCCAACTCTCTCTCTCTCTAACTCCACCTCCTTTCCATTCATAAGATAGAGGCACGTGTCATTCCTTCTAACATATGTCAAACTTCATGCATGGAAGAGACTCCACTATCTTGCAGAAAGTGAGGGTCCTTTTCCCCTTCCCCAATTTTTGCCACTATCATAGAAGGGCATTTAAGAAGGCCTAGAAAAGAGGTTTTGACACTCAAAAGAATTAAAAACAACCCCAAACGCATAGTACGACATAAAAACTAGATAATATAAACTCTAACCACCTCAAAGGGCTCATTTTAACCCTTCAAAAACCTCCTTATAGTTTACACTCAAAATTCAAGAATAGTACTCATGACTTGGGTTTTTTTCAAGGCAAGCTTACCTCACATGGTAACACTACAACTAACCTAGGGTAAAACTCAACTTAAAAATCCACATAGGCATGCCATGTCACAACACATGTGTCAATTGACACTACAAAAGCACCTCACATTTACACCATGGCATGTTTAAAAAAGAACTAGTAAAATTAAAAGGAAATAAATTTACAATCATGAAATTTCACATTTACAACATATATAACATTTACAATTAGGTTATTTCCCTTTTAGGGCTAACCTTGGCTTCACAAGGTTATTCACAATTTAGCCCAATCTTGTTTCCCAAGTTTTGAAACCATGGTTATTCCTCCTGCTCACTCGAACAAAGCATCAGTAGTCCAAGAACGAAAAACACATATTCATGTTATTTCACATTATAATATATTCCTTTAACCAAAATCTATACATTACTATTCAGGACTAGATCAATCATGAATATTTAATTGATAATTATCATTACCATGGAAATCACTTATCTAACCTACCAATATGAAGCATTTGCAGAATTTAAACCAAATTTCACATTTACATGTCATATGATCATATTGCAATATCGAATAAAAATAGAAATAGTTAAATCATGTCAAGAAGGACTGAGAATCATATATATAAATACATCTAAGCATCATCAAAATAGAGTCATCATATGATATCTATACCATAAAAGGTCCAAAATAAAATGTATCAAAACAAATGTATCATCTAGATAAATATAATATAAAAGTATCAGCTCTGAAATGGATGGTTGCGGTAGGACCTCACATCCTCCCCCTTTAGGATGAAATTCCTCCTGGAGTTTATCAAAAAGGTGGGGGTACTCCTGTCTCATGTGTGTTGTATCCTCCCATGAGGCTGTGACCTCATCATAAAAATCCCATTAGACCCTCACCTGATCTAGCTCTCGCCCTCGCAGGGCCAACGTCCACCGAGCTAAAAAGAAGATGGGATCCAGAGCCAACTGCCCATTCGACTCCACCTATAAGGCATCCCAATCAATAACATGAGACTCATCATAGATATATTTCCTCAACATAGATACATGGAATACATCATGGATACACAATAGGCTAGGTGGCAGCACTAGACGATAGGCAATTGGTCCTATCCTCTCCAAAATCTCAAAGGGTCCTACAAAATAGGGTGTGAGCTTAGAGCCCTTTTTGAAATGGATCAGACTCTTATGTAGACATACTGTCAAAAATACCTTGTCTCCAACCATGTAGTCTCTATCAGACCTCTTCGCATCTGCATACTTCTTTTGTCTATCCTATGCCTCTCTGAGACGCTCCCTGATCAAAACAATCTTCTGCTCCATGTCCCTAACCAACTCTGGCCCAAATGAAACCCTATCCTCAATCCTATCCCAACTCAAAGGTGTCTAACACAAAGGCATACCCAAGGATGTGTGATTCCCATTATTGTAGGCAAACTCTGCTAAGTGAAGGTACTCCTCCCATCTAGTCTGGTGATCCATAACATACATCCGCAACATGTCCTCCAATACTTGATTAACTCTCTCAGTCTTCCCATCTATCTCAGGGTGATAGGTTGTACTAAAATTGAGCTTGGTCCCCAATGTTGTCTGTAATTCTCTCCAAAATGAAGAGGTAAAGAGAGAATCATGGTCTGATATGATCTTACGAGGAAAGCCACGGTGTCTAAAAATGTATCACAAGAATACCTGAGCTACTGCAGGTGCTGCGAAAGTGGTACACACGGGTGAGAAGTGGGCAACTTTGGTCAACCTATCTACTATCACCATGATGGTAGCATGACAGTGAGAAGACATAAGTAACCTAACAATAAATTCCATGGAAATGGTGTCCCACTTCCACACTGGTATCTCATGTGGCTGAAGAAGTCCTACTAGATGACTGTGCTCTGCCTTAACTCTTTGACACTCTAAACATTTGGCCACAATACTAGCAATGTGCAACCTCATACCCGACCAGTGATATAGCTGCGTCATATTCACATGGAACTTCTTGATGCCAGGGTGTGCTATATATGGTTCTCTATGAGCCTCAAGTATAATGAAGTCACGCAACCTACTGGGTGTAGGGATGTATATGTGGCCCTTGTGACGAAGAAGTCCATTAGATTGTAGGGGGAATCCATCAAATCTCCCCTTAAGGGGCCCCTAATCTTGATCCAACCAAACATACTCAGAATAGAACTAATCCTCAAGAAAATGCTGAAGTATGTGATTCCTCAAATCCGTACAAGTATTCAAGGAGGAGAGTGTATGTCACCTCCTACTCAATGCATCTGCTACAATGTTCTCCTTCCCTTTGATGTAGTGGACATGAAAATAATACTCACAAAGGAAATCCATCCACCTCCTCTGTCGGGCATTAAGGTTAGGCTAGGTGAAAATGTACTAGAGGCTTTGGTAGTTTGAATGGAGCTCAAAATGGTTCCCTAAAAGAAAGTGATGCCACCTCACTAAAGCATGAACCACTGTAGCTAGCTCAAGATCATGTGTAGGATAATTAAGCTCATGATTCTTGAGTTTCCTCGACTCATGGGCAATGGCTCATCCATCCTGTATAAGGAATGCTCCAAGTCCATCTAAGGATGCGTATGTGCATACCATAAATTCCGCTGAAGGATCTGGCACTGCTAGGATAGGTGCACTAGTAAGAGCTCTCTTGAGCTCCTAAAATTCCCTCTCGCACTTCTCTATCCACTCAAACCTCTTTCCCTTTCTCTAAAGGGATGTGATAGGGTGTGCCACTTTGGAGAAGCCCTCAACAAAACATCTGTAGTAACTTTCTAACCCCATGAAGCTCTTGACCTCCAAGACTATGGTAGGTGCTGGCCAATCCATGATAGCTCTAATGTTTGATGGATCGACTACGATACCATCACCTGATATAATGTGACCAAGGTAGTGGATCTCTAACCTAAAGAAGACACACTTCGACAAATTGCCATACAACTAATTATCTCTCAAGCACTGCAAAACTTGTCTTAGGTGCTCCTTATGCTCCTCCTCATTATGAGAGTATATCAAGATGTCATCTAGGAACACAATAAAAAATTTGTCTGGGAATGTACAAAATAATCCAGTCATAAGACTCATAAATACTACTGGAGCATTCTTGAGGCCAAAAGGAACCACGGTAAACTCATTGTGCCCATATCTCCTGCAGAAGGCTGTCTTGTGGATATTACTCTCCACAATCTACAACTGATGGTATCCAGATTTTAGATCTATCTTTGAGAATACTCGGGCCCCTTGAAGCTGATCAATCAAATCATTGATCCTAGGGAGTGGATACCAATTCTTGATGGTTACTTTATTTATCTGATTGTAATCCATGCACAACCTAAGTGAAATACTAGGGCGAATGTGCCCTTTCTCCAAGAGCTCCTCCAACTGGACCTTGAGCTCATCGAGCTCATGAGTAGTCATCCTGTACGGGGCTCTAGATATGTGCACAACTCTTGGTACAAGGTCTATATGGAATTCAACTACCCTAGGTGGAGGCATACCAGGTAGCTCTGAGGGCAAGACATCCACAAATTCCTATAATATAAGGAATTCATCAAGGGAGGTTCCCTTCTCCTCCTCCTCCTCTCGGTCACTGATGGAAATAGAAAATAACTGACATCCCTTGCACATGCATCACTTAAGCTACATGGTGGAGATCATGTGAAGAGATATGGGTCTCAGGACCCCTGAAATAACCATGGGTGAACCTAAGCCATCTACACATTTGACCCTCTTCTGTCTACAGTCCACCTTGGCACTGTGGGCGCAAAGCCAATCCATGCCAAGGACTACATCATAAGAACCGAGAGGGGTGATACGTAAATCAATCATGGAAGTCATGTCTCCTATCTGCAACTGACAATCTTTGACTATGGAATCAACTGATACCCTAGCACCAGATGCTAAATCCACTTCCCATTTTACGTCCTTTCTAGCTACCATTAGCCCACATCGCTCCATTACAAATGGGGAAATAAAAGAATCAGTAGCTCCTAAATTAAAAAAATAGTGATGGTACTACCTCGAATCATACATGCTGCCTTGATCACTGTGGCCTGATGCTCAGCCTGGTGGTTATCAACCACTACAAAGACTGTGGGTCTTACCCAAGTCCCCAATCGTGGCCTGAGATGCTATAGGGCATGAGCTACCACCCTGGGGACAATCCCTAGCAAAGTACCCTATGGCTCCACATGTGAAACAAGGCCCTTGGGACTGTATTTGTATGCCCTGTGATCTGGTGTGTTGTGATCCCCCTGTCCTACTAGAACCAATGAAACCACCTCGAGAGGTCTGCTGAGTCAGTGTTGGTGGTGTGAATGGTGCCTGTGACCTCTTATCTTTCCTAGGCCCCTATGCCTGCCACTTCTTGGGATTTAATCCCTATTGTCCCTGTGCCGGTCTAGTCCTTTGACTCTACTGAGTCTGTTGTGGCTGAGGCTGTGGGGATCTAAAGGTCCACGATGAGAGCCTCTGATTCCCCTTCCAAGGGGGTCTATGATAACCTATACTCTGAGGCACAAAATTTTGGTTCTATGACCAATCTTAAGTATCGTGTCCTTTGCCCAACACCTCCTCTATAATCAAGGCCTTTTCTATGGCCTCTCGTAGATCCACTGGTGCTGCCATGCACACTAGTCCATAAATAGATGCATTCAACCCCTTAACAAAGTGGTTGACATGGATCTTCTCATCCTTCATGTACTCTACATGAGGTAGGAGCTCGAGAAATATACTCTCATACTGAGCAACAGATAAACCGCTCTGCTGCAGATCATGGAACTCATCTATACGACGCTACCTGTAATGCTCTGAGAGGTAACAGTCTCTGAATCTCTCCAAAAAAGACTCCCAGGTGAGGATGTCAATAACCATGTTACTCTTGTACACTTCCTGGTGCCACCAAACTGATGTGCCTCCTGTTAATAAGAGGATGGTCAATCAAGCTCGCACATTTCTCTCACATGTGCGCAACCCAAAGCATCTCTCTAAAATTAGTAACCATGCCTCACCTCAATCCCATCTATGGATCCTGAAAATGATGGTGGTTTGAGGCAGAGCAAATCCTTAACCTGGTCCCCCACATCCTAGCGAGCTCCTCTACCTGTCTGAGGTACAACCCCTGGGAGTGGTATTGCCATGTGAATAGACTCCCCATCCCACTCTTCCTACTCCTCAACTCATTGAGGTGGAGGAATCCTACTTTGCTCACAAGTTGCTCCCCTAGTCCTGCTATCTGATCTCCAAGTGGTAACCTATCCATAAAAATACCTGCTAGATTCTGGAGAGCATTAAGTACCTCCTGATTAGGATACAGGGGTGGAACAGGTGGAGGTTCCTGCTCCACTTTAGCATCTACCCTAGCGACCTCTACTTCTCGCTTATCACGAGCTAGTGCCACACAGGTACAACCTTGACCTCTCCCACGTTGGTGAGCCTGCCGAGTGACGGGAGGCGTCCTACAAGTTAAAGTAAAGTTTAAAGGTTATTAAGGATAAATGCAATGGGTCTAAGGTTCCAAGGTTGAAACATGCTCTGATACCAAAATGTCATTCCCAAATTTGCATGATAAAATGTAACAATTTTTTTTTGAAAAGGTTTACAAAAAAGGTAATGAAGCGACAATTCTCTCAACTTACTGAGTGCCCGTAAGGAGAAATAAGTTAGACATAAAAGGGTTTAGTCTATAAGGTTTAGGGGTTAAGGTCATTGTTAGGGTTGTGGGGAAATCATGTCGAGAGATTCAACGTCTCTCAACCCATGGGTTGCTAAGCCAAGTTAGTCCTGAAACCATTTTCAATGTTTTCTAGAGTTTATCTATAGAATATTTCTAATCCTCCTACTAGATGGTTTTAAAACCCATGTGTTACTCTAGTTTCATCATGACATTATGTTTACATTGATCAATACACTGGCCACATGTATTGACCATGTAAAAATAATATTAACTAACTGAAACATTACCTACCTTACCTTATATTCTCTAGCTCATCTATTTACTTAATAATCCAAAGAAGATTCTAAGTTGTAGAACTTAAAATCTGATAAATTAAATGTTGTGCCCTATAAGATTTCACTAAGGTTCCCTTATCTCTTAACGTTAATTATCTAACAACCACCTTCTATATGTTTAGACTAATACAATTAAGCTTTTAATAATTAATCTCTAATAAAATTTATTTAAATAGAATTCTTACTTTGATAACTAATCTATTCCTTTAATTTAATCCTCTAATTAAAAATTATGAGTTAAATAACAATCCCATTACTAATGTAAACTAATAAATAATTTTTTTAAAAATCAAATAACTCTAATAGATATTATTTAAATAATAATCTTTACTTTACTAAATACCATTCCATTAATCTAATAAAATTTATTTAATTAATATCCTATACTTTAAATTAAAAAGTATTAATGACTTTATTATAATAATGACTAAGGAAACTTAATTAAATAACATATTTATATCCTTTAAAATGTTCCTTGATTATAAATTTTTATCCCAAATAAAATTGTAATATTCCTCATATTAAACAATAACATTAAATACATTTGTTTATTTAAACTAAATGAAAATATTATCTATTATTAAAATTACTAATTAGAGAAACATTTTAATATAATAGAAATTATATTACAAATCCCTTATAATAAATTCTATTAGATTAACTTTAAGTTTAAATTAAGAAAAGCCTCTATATTAATGGGGACAAAAAATCATTCCCTTATAAAGAAAATACATTAAACTAGATTTAAAATTAACTTAACTAACCTCTTCTATAAATAAATAAATAAATAAAAGAAAATGGAGAACATTAAATACATTCATTTATTTAAACTAAATGAAATTAATATATTTTATTAAATTCACTAATTAGATAAACGTTTTAATATAATTTAAATTATATTACAAATCCCTTACAAAAAATTCCTTTAGATTAACTTAAGTTTAAATTAAGAAAAGCCTCTATATTAATGGGGACAAAAATCATTCCCTTAAAA
Organism: Thuja plicata; assembly: GCA_018584345.1. NCBI lineage: Eukaryota > Viridiplantae > Streptophyta > Pinopsida > Cupressales > Cupressaceae > Thuja > Thuja plicata. Next base: position 114,442 of record MU225116.1, on the reverse strand, counting down.
AGGAAATACATTAAACTAGATTTAAAATAAACTTAACTAACCTCTTCTAAAAAAAAGACAAAAAA
>MU225116.1:102461-113820 GCA_018584345.1 Thuja plicata | reverse complement strand
GAAGGGGTCTTTGTGTATATCGGCTATGTTGGGGGGGGGGTTTTTCCTCTTTAGATTTAATGCTGCGGGGGACTATACTCTTGTTTCCACTAGAAGTTGGTGCTATGGTAAACATGCACTACTAATGGCCAAATGGAAGCCAGGTTTCAATCCAGAGGTTGAAATGCAGAAAGCTGCGCCTGTGTGGGTTCGCCTACCTAGACTTCCCCTTGAATTCTGGGATGGAAAGGTGCTCCGATGGATTGCGAACTCATTTGGAAACTATGTGGATACGGTTACCATTCAAAAAACTAGGCTAGTATTTGCAATATTCTTTTGTGAATGTGACAAGGAATAATCCCTTCCCTAACTTTGTGATGCTAAAATCCAAATGGGGGAACTGGAATCAAGCCATTGTGTATGAGAATGCCACTCTACACTGCCATAAATATGGTAAAAATGGGCATGTGGTGACAGACTACAAAGTAACCCCTAGGACTAAAGAGCAAGACTCTGAGCACTCCAATTTAGTGTCTCTAAGTGTGAAGGAAGGTGAGCGGGACCAGGTAGTTGGAATGGTGGTTATTATGGAGGCCCTTATCCCCCTTGATGGGAGTTTGTCTCCTACATCAGGGGTGGAGGAGAATGGAAATGGAAAGGATAAAGAGGTCGAGAAGGTGGCAGACCTAGAAGAAGGAGAGTTTGTTGAAGACCTAAGGGTAGCCCCCAACTCTCATAGAGGAAGCCCAAATGGGAAGGGAAATAAAGAAGACAACAATGGGGAGAAGGCACAAGAGTCTGAAAGCATGATGAATGAAAGGGAAGCCAGTAAAGAGTGCAGTTTAAATGACGGGGGAAAATTTCCTCCCTAATCCATAATGGGGCAGGACAGGTAATGGAAATACCAATATTGACCCATTCGTCGCCATCAACTAGTGTCTTTGACTGGTCAGAACCTAAAAGGAAAACCAGAGGCAAGAAGGTGGATGAAAGTGTGGAAACAAAAAAAAGCAAATGTGGGCTATGAAACCAAAGTGGGTCGACCAATGATGAGAGTGGTAAGAGAAAAAGAAGTACCAAGGGCTATTGCCAATGTGTGGCAATTAAAAAAATAAAAGATGAAGTTCCTCTCTTGGAACATATAGGGCATGAACAATCCACATAACAAGTTCGATCTAAAGAAGTATATCCTTGAGTTCAAGTTTTATGTGGTTCTTATTTAGGAGGTTAAAATGAAGTATCAAAACTTTACTCTACTGGTGGATAACATATGGTAGGGTGTGGGATTTCTGTATAGTGAAGCTGATGGGGCCTCTGGTGGTGTGGCCACTCTCTGGAACCCTTGTAAGTTATTTGGAAACACTATGGCCTTTTCTCATTACTTCCTTGCTGTGTTGTTTACTTGGAATAATATTTCATGGTACTTTTATAATATTTATGCTCCTGACATTAGAAGTGAACGTGGTAGAATCTGGGGGGAAATTTCTAAAGTCATTCAAGATTATTATTTCCACCCCACTATGTGTGTGGGGAATTTTTAATATGCCTCTATTCCCGTCTATGTAAATCGGGGGCACACAAGATTACTCGAAAAGTATGCAGGAGCTGGTAGATTTTATGAGGCACAATGATCTGGCTGATATGGATATGCAGGGAATGGGTTTTACTTGGTCCAACAATAGAAAAGGGAGACACCTGATACAAGTTAGAATGGATAAATGGATGTTATTGGGAGGATGGGATGTTTCTCCCTTGATCAGCCTCTCTCCTTTCGAGAACGATTTCTGACCACTCCCCTTTGATCCTTGACTGGGAGGAAAGAAAATGAAATGGACCCCATCCCTTTTATTATGAAATCATGTGGCACTCTCACAATGAATTTGAAGAATGTATTAAAAGATGGTGGAATACTCGGTTAGGGGAACGACAATGTACATAATAGCTGAAAAACTAAAAAATATCAAATGGGAGGCCCAAAGGTGGAGTAAATCCATGTTTGGAGACATTTTCCAATGCAAAAAAGAAATCCAGGAGAAAATCAAACACCTCCAGAAGGACATGGCCTCGGGTGATTCTACCTACGATGATCATTGTGAGGAGGAAGGATGGAGGAGAAAATGGAAAGAAAACCTCAAAAGGGAGGAAATATTCTGGAAGCAAAGGTCTTGTGTTCAATGGCTAAAGGAGGGTGATCGGAACTCTGCTTTCTTCCACAGTTCGGCCTCCATACATAAAAGAAGGAATACTTTTAAATCTCTGGACACTAATGGGAGCTAGCTTTTGGAGGATGAAGATATTGGTAATCATGCTGTGGATTTCTTCCAAGGCATTTTACGAAGTCCATCTCGGATTGGGATGGATACTAATTTTGATTTTCTTATGGAAGTTATCCTAATGTTGTTACTGAGGGTGACAATGAGGCCCTGTTGTCTCAAGTTTCTGAGGAGGAAGTTTAAACTACAATTTTCTCTATGGGAGCCTTTAAATCACCTGGACTAGATGGGTTTCCCCAGGCCTTCTCCCATCACTTCTGGGAAGTATTCAAATATGATCTTATCCATGCTACCCACGATTTTGTTAGGATTGATAGCATCCTAAAAAGAATTAATAAAACCTACATTGTCCTTGTGCTTAAAGTGCAGGATCCTAAATGCATGAGTGACTTTCACCCTATAAGACTCTGTACCACTGCCTATAAAATTCTATCCAAAATGATCACCAATAGGATTAAACCCCTTCTCGGGAAAATAATTAATCCCAACTAGAAGGGGTTTGTACTGGGATGACAAATTCTTGATGCTGTTATCACCACTCATGAAATAATACATTCTATGGATAAAGGGAAGAATGCTGGTATGGCTTTAAAATTGGACATCTCCAAGGCATATGATAAGGTACTATGGAAATTTTTGTATGGGGTGCTTAGGAAATTTGGTTTCCATGATAATTTCATTAAAATTATAAAGGTGGCGGTGGAAATGGTTGACTTTGCTATTCTGGTCAATGGCACACCCTAGGGGTCCTTTACTCCAGAAAGGGGATTACATCAAGGGGACCCACTATCCCCATATCTTTTCCTTCTGGTGGCAGAGGTGTTGGCTCGGAACTTATTGAGACTAGAAGGAGTTGGATCTATTGCTAGTTTTAAACTGAGCTCCACTCTTCCCCCAGAAGTTTTACAACAATTTGTGGATGATATGTTCCTCTTTGGGAAAGCCTGCATCAGAGAAGCTAGAGAATGGAAAGGCCTGCTAAATAATTATGTGATGGCATCTGGTCAAATGATTAACTACAACAAAAGAAAAATTTACTTCTTCAACACTAAATAGAGGACACAAATGAAAATTGTGGAATGTCTTGGCTGTAAGGGAGCCACACTCCCGAATACCTATCTTGGACTCCCGATCACGGTGAAGGAGGTCTATGATGAATTTTGGAACTCCATATTGGAAAAATCTAGAAAAAACTGGCTGGATGGAAAGGTAAGGTCCTTAGCAATGCTGGAAAACTCCAATTGCTTTCAGCAGTTCTCCAAGGAATTCCTGTTTATTTCTTGTCTCTTTTCAAAATAAATGATAGAACGACGGAGAAACTAGAAAAAATCCAGAGAAATTTTTTTTGGTCGGGGATGGAGGAAAAGGCTAGAATGAACTTGGTGAACTGGGATATTGTCTGTCATTCGAAGCTGGTGGGAGGTCTAGGAGTGAGAAGAATCAAGGACCTAAATAAGGCTTTGATAACTAAAGTGGGCTGGTAGCTTTCTAGAGGAACTTCTGGTTGGAGTAGAATTATGAAGGCCAAATACTTTTCCAATGACCAATTCCCTTATGCTCAAGATTTACCCTCTGGCTAAAAAATCTAGAATTTCATTTATAAAAGAAAAGGAAATATTTTGAAAGGTTTAAAATGGGTGGTTGGAAATGGCACCCATATTTGTTTTTGGGAAGATTGGTGGGTGGGGGAAAAATCCCTCGGATGGGAAAAGTTTGGACTCATCAAAGATAAATTGATTTCACTTTGGAGGTAAAGTCAGTGAATACATCTCTCAAGATAAGAAATTGAAGGTTCTCATTGATGCTTTTTAGGATCAGACTCAAGTGCCGCCCTATATAAGTGAAATTCAGAAGCTTCTTGATGGTGTCATAATTCCTATATACCTTGTTGAGGATAAAACCATTTGGTGTCATAAAAAAGTCAGGGGAGATCATGGTGAAATATGTATATCTAACTAGCTTAAAATTCGTGGCAGATGAAAAGGGCTGGGGGAAAGTCTGGATCCCCCAATTAATCCCCAAGATCAATTTCTTTTGGTGGACAACCCTCCATGGTAAAATTCTTACGTTGGATAACCTCCAAAAAAGAGGAGTTCAATTGGTCAATAGATGTGCCCTATGTAAAATACATGCTGAGACTGTCAACCACATCCTTATTCATTGTCCCTATGTGACTCTAGTCTAGTCCAAAATTATGAGCAATGTGAGATTGAATTGGGTCTTCATGGAGGACTTGGACCAATTCATTTGCAATTGGGGGAACCTCGCAGAGCACCCACTTATCAACACCCTTTGGAGGATGTTACCTCCGCATGTTTGTTGGAGCCTATGGAAGTAAAGGAATAACTGAGTGTTTAGAGGGTAGGAAAAAGATGCTGATGGGACGACGAGGATGGCTATGGATCTACTAAAGGACAACCTTGGTACTTGCCACTAGAAAATCCCCCCTTTCCCCCCAAGGTGTTTGATTGTTCGGTGGCTAAGGATTCACAGCTTCCTCCCTCCATCTATGAGTTTGATTACTATAAGATTGTGGCGAGAAGGAATACCAAGTGGTCCCCCCTAGTGGAAAATCTCATGAAACTAAATTTTGATGGAGCTGCCTCCAAAGGATCTGCTGTGGGTGGAGGTATCTTCAAAGACAAAAATGAAAAAATGATCATTGCTTATGCAATAAATCTCGGGTTGGGATCAAATAATGTGGCAAAAATCTTTGCTCTCTTTTGGGGCCTAAAGGTGGCGGTCACTTTGGGAGTAAAAAGGATGGTCATTGAGGGTGAATCTAAAATTATTATTGAAATGGTCAAAGGAAAATTTAAAGCTGGTTGGAGGCTATCTAATCTGCTGCAGGACATCTGGACACTGCTCCACAGGTTTGACGATTTCAAAATACAACACATTTTCAGAGAGGGCAATGCGATGGCTGACAAGCTGGCAGCCACAGGTCTTAATCAACAAGGCTTAAGGTGATGGAGAAACTTGGGCTCCCTTTCTAAGCAAACTGCCTTGCTTGTCGAAAAAGAAAGTAATTAATCTATGGAGTACAAGGACATTTTTGATTGGATGGGAGAGGCGGTGGACAAGATCACAAGGATTGGGGTGAATTCAAATTTTAAAAAAGTTATAGGGAAGGATTTTAATATTATTAGAATTCTGAAAAGACGGGCTCTTAATGCCAATTTTGGAAAAAGTATGGGTTTTTTCAAAATTGGAGCTGACGTGGGGAAAAGCACGAGTCTTAAAGAGCTTGACAAGATAGAGGGGTTTAAGTTGTGCATTAATCATGGGAAAGGAAATCATGTCATGATACACAAAGGCTCTATAACCACTATGGCCAACCATGTGACCGGTACTTGCCAACTCATTAAGATGACGAATATATCCCCACCTGGTTGTTCACCTTGTGTATTTCTGCCCTTTGGTGCTATGATTTTTGTGTTTTTTGCAAGACTCTGGTTAAGTGGGTTCTAGGCAGAGGTGTGAAAGGTGGAATGTTGGTGGAGATATAGGAAGAAGTGAATCCAGAGTATAGCTTCGATATGGGTGGTGACATGGTGCGGGTTGAACCTCCTAGAATTGAGGATGGTTTCCTCAAGAACCAGTGTGCTGTGACCTACCTAAAGGAGGGTGGTTTCTATCCTTTTATGTAAGCTATGGGAGGCTGCGATGAGATTATCTCCATGCAACTGGTGAAATCCTAGATGGAGCATAAGGTTACAATTAATGGTATTACCTTTGAGGTAAATGAATAATTTATAGCCCAGGCTACGGGGCTTTCCACTGAAGGGAAGAAATGGAAAAAGATAACTAAGAGCCATGATGATTCTGGTAAGCTTAGATTCTTCAAGAAATTGAAGGTCCTAGTTCCAATCCATGGAGGGTTCAAAAGGGAGGTGCTACCAAACCCATGGAATGAGGTATGCCTCATCCTTATGAAGTATATTACCTTGGAAGGCCGCTTCGGCACCTGCTACAACTACCACTTCCCCTGCTAAACCACTTCAGGTATAATGATACCATCTCTTTCCTCTTTTACTTGCTTCACTCCCTCAAAGCTATGGTTTTGGATGTTAGGTAAAAATTAAAAACCAGGCAGAACTATAACATTCTTCACCAAGGGCTTATTCTCCACCTATACAATTTCCACCTTGCCTTATGCCCCCCAAGGATTGTATCTTTATAGGGCATTACCACACTGGCTGAGAAGGTTCCTAAGGAGGTGACGGTCTCCCAATCTAACCCCTCATCTTACTCCAAAACCACCAAAAAATATAAGAAGAACAAAATGGGGTCCACGGGTGGAACCCAAATCACTATAAAGTATAAGAAGGAGGAGGACAATAATGATAGTAGATGAAGGTCCTGAAGAATTGTAACCAACACCTGCTACAAATAGAAAGCAGTTAGGAAGTGGTACCTTGAAGATGAGGAGGAAGAGGAAGATTCAGAGGAGGATAGAAAGATGAAATACACTAGTGGGAACACAAAAAAGGGGAAGAAAAGAAAGATTGAGGAGTGGGGAAAAGGAGAAAACTCTTAGGATTTGGACGGAGAAGAGAAGAGCCATGATTCTCCCTAAATTTAGGCCAGCTTCATTCTGCACACCATGGATCTTTGTAAGAATAAATTTTTTGAAGACAAGACCGAGGACTTGCAGCCCTTGACCCCCTCGCCAATGGACCCCCAAGCGATGGCCGAGAACCCCAAGGTTGGTGGGAAAATAAAAGATGAGACTCTAGAGGTTAAGGAAATGGATACCGAGAGAATGATGAACATGGTGAGTGAACTTTCCCAACTTCAGAAGGATATTAAAGCTCTTCAGACATCCTCCCTTGATTCTGTCTTCAAGAAGGATCTACGGGAGGTCACGGAGGAAATTAAAAAACTAGGTGAAAGCTTCAATAGGGTGGCTAGTTTCATGGTTAAGGTTATGCATTTGGTTGCAACCATGCTCCAGCTGTTGCAAATGGTGAAGGCATCTACTCTGAGGGAAGAGTACAAGGACAAGAAGCTATTCCAATTCCTCATAGAGGATTATCTCATGCTGCTACTGGACAATGGGGGTAAAAAACCTAAGTAGCCTTCTTGGTTTTCCATGCTTTACTTTTTTGTTTGGATCCGTTGGCTACCCACTGTGGGCCCTTTTGTGTTTCTGCCAAACTTATGTTACTGGTTTGCTATTAATTCCTACTTTTTTGTTAAACTTAATTACTTTGATACTTACTTCCACAGACTGGTTACCAACTTCAAGGTGAAGCTGGGGTTTGTTAGGGGTAACAGGCTGGTTACCAGCTCCATGTTGGAGTTGGGGCCTATTAGTTTTAATTTTTGGTTTTTGATTTAAAAATAAGGTATTGGCTGAGGGTGTGGTGACCTTCGTGGTGTGCTAGTAGTCTGCACTTCTCGTGCTGGTTGTGTCTGTTCGGGTCAGACCCCTTGTATTGGCTACTTTTTTAATCAAAAAATTAATGAGCTACCCATTGGAGATTCCCTAACCCTAATTTTAAACTAGGGTTAGGGCTCCAAATAAGGAAGTCAAAAAGATGAGCAATCCATTTGGCCTCCTTTTCTTCCTCTTCCTTGGTAGTGCCTTAACCTTAGGGTTTCATTTCTATTTTAAAATTTTGTGTGTTTACTTGTAGGTCTGGTTATGGAGAAGGCATCCATGGATGCAAATGATGGAGGCACATATATACTCAAATATATATGAAATGCACCATGTGCATTACATATATTTTTTATTATATACTTACCTATACCCTAGGTGGCAAATGGAATGGTTGGAGTAAGGATGCAAGCGAGGGATCGGGTGGAAGAAAAAAAAACAACGCCTAGCCATGCTGGCCGAGCCACCCCGTAGAGGACGCACCAACTCTGTGGTGGCCGCGCCACCTCTGTGGTGGTTGCACACACCACCTAAGGTGGCCGCGTCACCCATTGTGGTGGTCACACCTTGTTATTCAAAGGAGGGTGGTGGAAGAGTGGAACTCCACCTTCCAAACCCTAGCCCTAAGCGGCCCACTGCGTATGCATGATTTCTCTTTTCTTTTTGTAATATATATATATATATATATATATATGCAAGAATATATATACAACTATATATATAACCCTCTTCTGTTTTAAATTTTTAAATTTTCTAAATCTGATCTTTATGAAATGCATATATTTTATATGTATTTATTTTAAATATCTCTTGCTGCTGTTCAAAAACAACATGCATTTTAAATCTCTCTCTCTCTCTCTCTCTCTCTCTCTTTGTAATGTAATATTATGATTTGCATATATAAATCTTTAAATCTCTCTTGCTGCTATATACAGAGCAGAAATATGCATTTAAATCTTTGATCTAGACTAAATTTAACTTCATACTTTATTTTTATTGTAAGATGCATAAATTTATGTATAAATAGTTACATAATAATATGTATGTAAATCTGTAAGGGATCTAAAAGAGAGTCATAAATTCTGTAGGAGAGGGATCATAAAAGAATCCTAAAATTCTCTTTTTTTTGTTTGTTACTCTTAAGCTTGCGTATTTACAGAGTGCTTTATGTACTTATGGAACATATAGTAAATAGGATTATTTCAATTCTGTCTTAGGGTATTCAAGGAGTAATTTTTTTTTTTTTAAATTCTATTTTCTGTAGCATTAAGGTATATGTATTTGAAGCAGTAACATACAAGATTTAAATAAAATATAAAGATTACTTTTTAAGGAACAGTAGGAAGGAAAATGTTATAACATATTGCATACATATTTCCTTTTGTAAACATTGATTAAACAAGTCTTTTGCATAACATAAATGAATTAAGATTCATACAATTTGGAGTATGTGTAATAATAAAAAATTGTAATAAGACACTTCCAATAAGTAAATATATATATTCATTTATAAGCTTAGAGCTTTTATAAGTGGACTATTTCTTTTAAAATAAAAATTACAATAGATACTTTATAATCAGAGAAATTTTCTGTAAGTATTTCAATTAAACAGATTTAACTCTCTACCTAAATTTAAAGAGACATAATTTACACTTTCCCCTTCACATTCTGCTAATAACTATTAGCTTATCTAAGACTTTTGTACAATATATAACAATTGACAAAATCTCAATACTACATAACATCAGCCTTCAGACTTGGAAGAGATTAAATTCACAATATCTTTTATATCCCATTGATTATCTGGAACTCCAACTTGAACATAAATCCGTCAAGAAAAGAAAGAGCAGCTACAATTATGCAAAAAACAATACAACAGATATGGAATATCCCATGGGAGCTCACCTCCCAACCTAGGCCTCTATGAGGCCACCCCCGAGCTAGGGGAAAAAAGAAGGGGTAGGGTGACAATCAAGCAAACCACACACACAATAGTTCAAGAAACAACACATAACTCCCATCCAAGTTTTTTGCACAATTGGGTCTAAATGGACTCAATTTAGGGAAGAAGGTGGAAATACACATGAAGGAGATTGACTAGCAAGATAGTCTCATTTATGCACAAATATACCCATGCCTTCTCAAGGATTTGTACTTCAACCCAAGAGCACCCACACACAACCAATATTCCCTTATCACCCCCATAATAAATTTACAAAATAACATTGGCAACATAGAGCCCATAACATCCATGACATCCCTCTTCTTCCCAAGAAGAGAATCTTAACTAACATGGTTTCCTAACTAAGCCGTTCACCCACAATTGAATATCTCCTTCCTCCCAAGGAAAAGATATGTCAATTCACTCCCATGCACAACAACAACAACAAAAAAATAAAAGAACAAAGAAGAAATTTCGTTCACCAAAACATAATAGCTCAACCATAATTGCGCAAACATGAAGTATGAAAATTAAGTGAATTTCAACAATAAACTAAAAAAAAATGAAAAAAAAAAACACACACACATGGAAATACGAGTACCAACCTTACTCCTAACAATATATGAAGGATTGAGATGATCCTTTGAGTTCCTAGCTCTCCTTCACTTGTCTCCTCCAAACTAGCCAAATCCTCCAAACAAAACTACAATTCTCCAAAAATGGAGAGTGGGAAATCAACCCCAACTCTCCTCTCCCTTCCTCTCTCTCTCTCTCTCTCTCTCTCTCTCTCTCTAACTCCACCTCCTTTCCATTCATAAGATAGAGGCATGTGTCTTTCCTTCTAACATATGTCAAACTTCATGCATGGAAGAGACTCCATACTATCTTGCAGAAAGTGAGGGTCCTTTTTCCCTTCCCCAATTTTCGCCACTATCATAGAAGGGCATTTAAGAAGGCCTAGAAAAGAGGTTTTGACACTCAAAAGAATGAAAAATAACCCCAAAAACATAGTACTACATAAAAACTATATAATCTAAACTCTAACCACCTCAAAGGGCTCATTTTAACCCTTCAAAAACCCCCTTATAGTTTACATTCAAAATTCAAAATTCAAGAATAGTACTCATGACTTAGGTTTTTTTCAAGGAAAGCTTACCTCACATGGTAACACTACAACTAACCTAAGGTAAAAATCAACTTAAAAATCCACATAGGCATAACTTAGAAATAACTGAGAGGGGGAGGGGGGGGGGTGAAACAGTGGCCTCAGAAAATTTATCCTTTTTAAACTTTAATCCACCGATCAATACTTCTCAAATTATTAAGTCCCAAAAAGATGCATGTCATTGAAATATTTGAAACAAATAACTGTCTGTCGGTTTACCTTTTCTTTCCTGTTTCTCCTTGATAACCGATAAGCAGTAAACTATATTTACCGATACTCAGTAAATATGCAAAGTATACAAGTCAATCCATAAATGCATATGTAGAATGTAAAATAGTAAAGTAATAAATCATGCACATAACATGAGGATTTTTAACGTGGAAACCCTGTTAAGGAAAAAAACCACTGGGATCGGTACCCCAAATTTTCACTCTTCTGAAGTAAGCCCTATTAGGAGCCAACCCTGTTAAAGGTTACAAACACACTATTAAGTGCAACCTTGTTAGAGGATTTTCAATACATAGGTTGTCACTAAGTATCTGGCATCTACGCTACCATCCTTGAATCAGTCGCATGACTGTCAATAGGCTTTATGCAAATCTTACTACCATCCT
>MU225116.1:89771-100431 GCA_018584345.1 Thuja plicata | reverse complement strand
GTTAAACTGAAACAAAATGACCTGTTTCTAATGCAACTTAATTGCAGATTTTCAGATCTATTTACTTACAATATCTTTCTGATCAATGTATCAATACAATTCCTTTGTACTCAACTCTTTCTGCTCTATGATGCTATACTTCTCTGTCCATCGGTGTCTGTAGATTTCTTTAGCTCTCCCTCAACTTGATTGATCAAGACTGCATGAAGTTAATCCTTCATCAGTTTCTCTTCAACATCTTCTATCAGTTCACTCCTCCGTGTATCTAATTACTTCTCAACCACACTTAGAATGAATTATGCTTCTCTCTTAAATAGACATGATTTCCTTAATTCTAGGTTCTTGATTCTTGATTCTTGGCGTGAAAAATAATCCAACCAATTTGATTTATGGCTTTAACTCCTGATTTATCTCATAGTTATCTTCTTGCCAACTGTACAAATCACTTTGCTTAACTGTGTTTGAATAAAATAAATAAAACAACCAATTAAGTCTATTTTCCAGCTAGATATTTTGTCATTTTCTGATCTCTCTGTTCTGTCGGTCAAATCTGTAGTTCGTTGCTGGTGACAACTGCCAGTTCCGTCGGTGTCACTTCAGTTAGTTTCAGGATCTCTGTCCATTGGGAATCATTGGATATTTCTCGTCGGGCAACACTGTGTTTATCTCGTTGGACATCCTTTGATTCTGCTTCGTCGGGCAATACTTTGTTCTGCTCGTCGGGCATCACTGTGACTTTTATCTCTGTCTTTCCAATGGTGTGCACTCTGCCGGTGTATTCTTTCACTTAGTGAATACTTGAATTTTATGCATTGCTGAAAGAATAACCTATATTTCATTGGTTCTCTGAAGTCTTTGGCATTATGTATATGACCATACAGATGATATCAAGTTGACATCAATGAAAATACAAACCATTAACTGATTTAATGTCTTGAATCATCTTCAACTTAATATAGTCAACCATTTAATCAGTTAGATGTCATCACCTTCTAACATATGTCAAACTTCATGCATGGAAGAGACTCCACTATCTTGCAGAAAGTGAGGGTCCTTTTCCCCTTCCCCAATTTTCACCACTATCATAGAAGGGAATTTAAGAAGGCCTAGAAAAGAGGTTTTGACACTCAAAAGAATGAAAAACAACCCCAAACACATAGTACTACATAAAAAATATATAATCTAAACTCTAACCACCTCAAAGGGCTCATTTTAACCCTTCAAAAACCCCCTTATAGTTTACATTCAAAATTCAAGAATAGTACTCATGACTTAGGTTTTTTTCAAGGCAAGCTTACCTCACATGGTAACACTACAACTAATCTAGGGTAAAAATCAACTTAAAAATCCACATAGGCATGCCATGTCACAACACATGTGTCAATTGACACTACAAAAGTACCTCACATTTACACCATGGAATGTTTATAAAAAGAATAAGTAAAATTAAAAGAAAATAAATTTACAATCATGTAATTTCACATTTACAACATATATAACATTTACGATTAGGTTATTTCCCTTTTAGGGGTAACCTTGGCTTCACAAGGTTATTCACAATTTAGCCCAATATTATTTCCCCAATTTTGAAACCATGGTTATTCCTCCTGTAGACTCAAACAAAGCATCAATAGTCCAAGAATGAAAAACACATATTCATGTTATTTCACATTATAATATATTCCTTTAATCAAAATTTATACATCACTATTCAGAACTAGATCAATCATGAATATTTAACTGATAATTCTTATTACCATGGAAATCGCTTATCTAACCTAACAATATGAAGCATTTGCAAAATTTAAACCAAATTTCACATTTACATGTCATATGATCATATTGCAATATCGAATAAAAATGGAAACAGTTAATCATGTCAACAAGGACTGAGAATCATATATGTAAATACATCTAAGCATCATCAAAATAGAGCTATCATATGATATCTATAACATAAAAGGTCCAAAATGAAATGTATCAAAACAAATGTATCATCCAGATAAATATGATATAATAGTATCAACTTTAAAATGGATGGTCAGTGTAGGACCTCACATACTAGTCTTGCTTTATTCCTTGTGACTTCTCCATTATCATTCAGTTTTTTTTTGAAGATCCATTTGGTGCCAATGACAATTTTGTCACTCGGTCTAGGTACCAATGTCCATGTCTTATTATTCTCAATCTATTCAATCTCTTCATTCATTGCACTAACCCATTCTTGATTTCCAAGTGCACTATTAACAGATTTAGCCTCAAAATAACGAATCAAACATTTAGCATTAAGTGACTTACTTCTTGTTCTCATTCTGTCCTTTTTATCTCCAATGATTTGGTCCTATGGATGGTGTCTTCTGACATATATGGAAAGAACAGGTTCAGATCTTTGTTCATCATTATGATCATAATTTTGATCTTCATTGTGATCTTCATCACTCGGGTCAGCATTGTGATCATTTTCCTGATCTCGGTGTGTATAGCATGTTGCTCGGTTGCATTGTTCTATCACTTGGTAGTGTTACATTGTTTCTCAGGAAGAGTGTCGGGTTCTTCATAGTAGACAAATGTTTTGTAATCCTCTAGTTCCTTTATACTTTCCTCATCATTTTTCTCAGCAAATTCATCCACTTTGACATTTTCACTTTCAATGATTTTGTTAGAGGATTTGTTAAGACATTTATAAGCTTTGCTTTTGGTAGAATACCCTAGAAATATTCCTTCATCAATTTTGGAGTCAACCTTTCTATTTCTATCATCTTTCAAAATATAACATTGACTTCCAAAAATGCTAAAGTAACTTACATTTGGTGTGTATCCATACCATAGCTCATAAGGTGTGTTATTGGTGTCTTTCTTCAATTGAACTCAGTTCAGTGTATAGGCAACAATACTTACAACTTCTCTCCAGAGTGTTTGTGTGATGCCTTTTTCAATCATTAGTGTTCTGGCACAATAAAAAATTGATCTATTCCTTCTTTTAGCAATCCCATTTTTCTATGGTGTTCTCGGTGCAGAAACTTGTCTTGTAATTCCATACTCATTACAAAAGTTAGTGAATTCATCAGAAATAAATTCTCCTCCTCTATCTGATCTTAACCATTTCAGTTCTTTTTCACTATTATTTTCAACCATAGCCTTATACCATTTAAACATCTTAAATGCTTCTGATTTCTCTTTTAAGAACATGACAGTCATCATCCTACATTAGTCATCAACAAATAGAATGAAGTATCTATCACCATAATATCTCTTTGTTCTCATTGGTCCACATAAGTCAGTATGGACTAACTCTAGAATAGCATGAAATGTGTAGGTTTTTCTCTTGAAACTAGACTTTGTTATTTTTCCTTTTTGACAATTCTTACACATGACATGGTTGGGTTGACATGCTCGGTAAGCCTCTTACTTTTATTTTATTTCTTATCCTAACCATGCTTTAAAAATTCACATGACATAACCTTTTATGGCACAACCAAATGTCTTCATTTCTAGATAATAAACAAGTGGTATTAATATCACCAAGATAGAATATGTTCCCTTTTGTTTGTTCATGAGTATAGATCGACCTTCCTATTTCATTATAGATCTTTGCCTTTTTGTTCTCAAATGCAACTCGGTGTCTTGTGTTATTCAGTTGTGAAACACTCAATAGATTATAGTTAAGTCCTTTCACTTAATATACATTTTCGCATCTGATTAGATTATTCAACACGATGGTTCCTTTTCCTTCAACTGGACAAGGTGAGTCATTACCCATTCTTACTGATCCACCATTATAATATTCAAAAGTTTCAAAATTTTTCTTATTTCCAGTCATATGATGAGTACAACCACTATCAATAATCCAGACATCATTTTTGCTAACTTTAGATATGAGTGCAGTTTCTACATACCTTTCTTCTTCATTTGAATCATCCTTCATAGCAATAAATACTACCTCAATATCTTCTTCAGACTCAGTGTCAGTATTTTCAGCTTTGTTCTCAACCAGGTAACAAGCCTTCTTGCCTTTGTCCTTGTAGTCTTGGTTATCTCTTCTGTCAGATTATCAGTTTCTTCGGTAGTCTCGGTCATCACTTCTGTCAAACTTCTTTTCATAAGATATTTCACTGTTTCTTTCATCCTTTCTCTTGTTAGGGCATCTTGTAGCAAAGTATCCAATTTCTTTGCAATTAAAACAAACTAATCATAATTTACCTTTGTATCTACCTTTGCCTCTTTGCAATCTTCTAGCCATTAATGATTCAATTTCATCAATTTCTTTTTCATCTCTATCACTTTCACTATTATTTCTCATAGTGTGTTTATGACTTCATTTACTTATTGTCAGAGAAGATTTGAATGTAGAATCAATAGTTGGTAAGACACTGTTGTCAAATTTATTCATCTCAAATGAAATAAGTCTACCAATCAAACTATCTAGAGTAACATTGTTATTTTCTATTGCTCTCATTTCTTGAATAGAAGATACTCTGATAGCATAAATAGGTAGTAAGGTTCTTAGAATTTTACTTACCACTATTTCTTCCTCAAGTACTCCTACTCCTCAGATAGAATTAAAAACTTCTTTGATTCTGCTACTGTAATGAGTGATGTTTTCTCCTTCTTTCATTCTTAGGTCATCAAAATTTCCTCTTAGGCTTTCAACCTTATCTCTTAGCACATTTGTATCTCCTCCATGTACTAGCTTGAGTTTGTCCCAAATTTTCTTTGTAGTGGTCAAGGATTTGACATCTTCAAATTCAACATCGAATAGTGAAGAAGCAAGTTCTATCATCATATATTTGTGTTCATGTTTGTATCTCAATTGATCAACAGTTAGAGGTCCTGTCAGTGCAGCATATTCAATATCCAAGTATTGTGTGACATCATATCTAATACCTAATAGATGGAGTCTTATCTTTCCTTCCCATGATGCAAATTTGTCTTTGTTCAACTTAGGAAAACCTCTTTTACTCATCTTTTGATCTTTAGCTTGAGTCTTTAAAATCTCTTCCAAGCACCAAAGCTCTTATACAAATTGTTAGAATAACTAAGAGAGGGCGGGGGGGGGGGGGGGGGGGGGGGGGGAGNNGGGGGGGGGGTGGTGAATTAATGGCCTCAAAAATTAATCTAATAATCCAACCAAAATTTATATAAAAAATATAATATCCCCTAGTTATCTTTCATTTCTTAAAGATGAATGCCTTATGTAATTTTCACAAATATATACTTCTCGGTGAATGAATTGTTTATCTTTTATTTAAGCTTTACTGAAATGTAGTAAATAAACTTAGTGTTTACAGACCAATCCAATTTTAGTAATGTGTAAAGAAAGACATCAAAGCAATGAACCATATAAACATTTGACACTTATATTTTAACGTGGAAACCTTGTTAAGGGAAAAACAACTTGGGACGGTAACCCAAAATTTTCACTCTTCTGAAGTGAGCTTGGTGAAGAGCTAACCCTGTTAAAGGTTATGAACACACTGTTAAGTGTGACCTTGTTAGAGGATTCAAAACTAACAGTTTGTCATTTGACCTAGCATTCACTATGCTATCAACATGAGAAACCTTTTGATACTCTTGAGTATCTCAATACAATAAGGATGGTTAAATCCCACTCGGTTAAGAGATTTCTGAATCAATGGTTAAACTAAAATAGTAAATGATTTGTTCAATAATACATCTTAACTTGCATATTTCCAGATCTATTGTAAGTACATAATAACTCTCTAATCAATATGCTCTTCAATTCCTTTTCTCCCCTCTTTTTGTTCTTTCTATTCGGTGAATGTTGTTTCTTCTCTGTTACTCGGTGTCTACAGAATTCTTGGCTCTGTTCTTCAGCTTGTATGATCATATTTGCATGAAGACTTCTATCTTCACTAGAATTATATTTAACATTCCTCTCTTTCATAATTAATTTCTTGTCTCTTTATATAGACATAATTTCACCATTCATTCTTCTTGTCTTTCTTGTTCTTGACGTAGATTGCTTTCTTCATCTGCAAATCTTGCCAGGCATTGCTTTAATCTTTAAAGCTTTTCTTTAGTTTTATTCCATATATTTCTCCTTGAAAACTGTGAATAAAAATATCTTTAAATATTTAGTTCAACTAATCGATGAAAACAAAGCAATCAATTAGTTACATCTAAGTGTAACTCCTGACAGCTAAGTGTTTTGTCATTTTCTAACTCCAGTTTTTATCGGTGATCAACTCTTATTCAATGACCAATCAGAATTGGAGTTAGAAAATGACAAAATAGTAACTGATTTAATATCTCAATTAGATTATATTCAATGACCAATCAAATTATATCAAGTTGACATCAATGATAATACAATACAATAACTGATTTAAAGTGTTGCATTTACTTTCTGCAGCTCGGTGATTATCAACTTATCATCTTCAAACATTCAATCAGTTATATTTCATCAACCTATATGTCATTTTTTATGACTGTACTTGGGTGAAACCATAGAACTTGGCACAATGAGAAAAATGTAGCCATGAAGTGTTGAGTGAAGGCATCAATTGGGAATGGTTCTACTAAAATTGGGCCAATGTAGTATTTTGTTTGTCCCGCTTTAGCCAGATGGGTAGGAAGAAGATTTCCTTTGATAAATAATTTTATCCTTATATATTTTGTTGGATGATATCAATTTTGGTTACTGATCATGCTGTTGATATTCATGTTTTGTCACTGATGTCAACATATATTTCTATGGAGAAGACAAACTGGCTACTTAACTGGAACGAGTGTACGAACACTATACGGATGATTCAGAATGATCAAAGTCGGATTTATGCAGAAGGAAGTGTTCCAACCTTACTCCTAAGGTCACTTGACTTTATGTTACATTATGTAGATGTTATAGTTCATTTTGTGAAGACTGGTTTTCTGGACTGCAACTATGATTTTGGACAGAGTAGGTCTCTGTGTTTCGGGTATATCTTTCTGATGAAGATATTTCAGAACTTGTGAGCTTATAGATGGACAACTGACATATGTTAGGATAATGGGTTGAGTTTTATTATTGATTGAAGACTGATGATGTTAGCTGTGGCATATATTCTAGAGAAGACCTATTTCCTGGCCGACTTCAGACATGTAGCGTGTGGAATTAATTGTGAGCATTAATTGTAGATCTAGAAGTATATGTAATGAATTATAAATGTTGTATACTTGTCTTAGATACCGTGTGTATCTTAGCAAGGGGATATGTAATTATTTGTATGATGGAAAGCCTTAATTGGCTGACCTAATTAATTATGTATTAGGAAAGATTAACTAGCTGACCTAATAAGTTATTGTGTAAGGGTATATATGAAAGATAAATTCTTGTGGAGAAGTGTGACAGAGAAAAGAAGAGAAGGAATATGTGATAGCTATGAAGATTGTTGACTATTGGATGTAAGAAGAGTTGATACTTCACTAGAACTAATCAAGCAAAGACAGTTGCTGGCAGACAATTCTCTGATTGTGTATTTTCTTTATACACTTGTGCGGATTGTAAATCCTTGAGGGTGGCTTTAACCTTCTTTGGGTAGTGTGCCTTGGAAACGAGCCTAATATTTCCTTTGAATCCTAATATGGTCTATCTCCTAACAGGAACTGTGTACTATAATGTTGTAACAAGCTCTTAACAGGGCTAATATCTTTTAACAGGGATACTATACTCTCAGTACATTATTTGTGGGTATTAATTCCCACAGGGGTTTTACCTTTAACAGGGTTTACTTGACAATAAATATTATGTTATGGTGTTGTCTATTATGGTGTTATCATTTACATTTGTAGATCTAGTTTATAAAGTATAAAGTTTAATAATCTATATCACAATTGATTCACCCCCCTCTTTGTTGTCTTGTGGACTGTTATTCCTAACAATTGATATCAGAGCTATTGGTCCTCAGAGAGAAAGTTTAATAGCTTGAGGTGATCTTGAAGATGAATTAATATAGGAAGGATAGTCCTAAGTTTTACTTTGAAAACTTTGACAGTTGGAAGAACAAGATGAGAACACATTTTATATGTCTGGGAATTGACTACTGGATGATAACAAAGAAGAATGAAAATATAGCAACTGAGGATGAATTAGAGAAAGATAGTGATGATCAAAAGAAGATATTCTCATGTAATATGGTTACAAGGGAATCCCTAATCAGTGCATTATCAGAAGGAGAATTTACTACGTAAAGGATCTGGACTTGACACATGAAATTTGGTCAAGACTAGAAGCACTATATAATGTTGGAGACAAGTATACAAAGTAAGAAAAGTTACAGAACTGGAAGACAAAGATGGAATCACTGAAGATGAGAACATCAGAGGATATGAAAAAAGAATTACTAAGGTAGTGACTGGTATTAGGAACTCTGGAGGAACTTACAGTGAGGAAGAATTTATTGCAAAGATACTCAGATCTTTGACACATACATATAGAACCAAAGTTTAGGCTATAGGGGATATCATACCTTTGACATCAAACTTCACCAGAGATATGTTGATTGGAAAGATAACTACATTTGAAGCCATAGAGTTGGGAGACACTCTACCTAAGGTTGAGTCAGTATTCAAAGAAATTGTGCACAAAAGCAAAAGAATTTCACCTGGAAATGCAAGCACAAGTAGTAATGATCTAAAAGAAGAACTTGGAGCCTATGTTGATGAATGGGAACATATACATGAAGAAGAAATAAAGCTAGATGAAATTGTTGTACTAATTTCCGAAAGAGAAAAGAGAGGTAAGGGTAAGTTTGAGGGAAAATTACCTTTAAATTTTTTTTCATGCAACAAGATCGGTCATTTTGCATCTAGATGTCCTACAAGAATTCCAAAGCACAAACCTAAGTTTTTCAAGTCTAAGTTCTTAAAGGATAAGGAATTTTATTATTCTAGTGAAGGTATATCTGATGATGAGAATGGTGATTATGATGAATTTGGATTTATTTCTATTAAGGATGATGAACCTATGCATGAAGAAAAAGCATTAGTATCTCGAGTTGAAAAGAAATCTGAATGGGTCATAAATAGTGGTTGTTCACATCATATGACTAGAGATAAAAATAAGTTTCTGAGTTTGATGAAACATGATGGTGGTGTTGTTAGATTTGGTGACAATACTCCTAAAATTATTATTAGAGTTGGATATATTTCTTTGAATGGAAAGACTAACACTGAAAATGTATTACTTGTTGATGGACTTAAGCACAATTTGTTGAGTGTTGGACAGCTAGTGGACAAGGGTTATCAACTGAACTTCATAAATGGAAAGTGTACTATCAAGAGAAAAATAGGAGACTTGATAGCATTTGGTACTAAATCCAGAGGTAATGTATTTGAATTGAACACATCTAAAGCTTCTTGTTTTATTGCAAAGGTTGATGACAGTTGGTTGTGGCACAAAAGATTTTGTCATGTTAATTTTGATAACATTATGAAGGAAAGTATGACAAAAGAAGTCATAGATCTACCTAAAATTGTAAAGCCATCTAACACTATCTGTAGAGAGTGTGTTATGGGGAAACAAACTCGAAGCACCTTCAAGAGAAAGCTTATTCAGCAAAAGGGAAGTTGGATCTAGTGAACACAGATCTATGTGGTCCTACAAGAACAAGATCATACTATGGTGAGAGGTATTTTATGCTTTTTGTTGACAACTTTTCTAGAATGATGTGGGTTACATATTTGAGAGAGAAGTTTGAAGCATTTGACAAGTTCAAGTTGTTCAAAGCAAAAGTTGAGAATGAATTTGGTTTAAAGATGAAATGTTTGAGATCGGACAGAGGAGGAGAGTTCACATCAGAAATGTTTAACACATACTGTGAAGAAAATGGAATACATAGACAAAATTTAGCTCCTAGAACTCCACAACAGAATGGGATAGAAGAGCGAAGCAACAAAACCATATTAGATGCTACAAGGACTATGATTCTGGAAGGAAATGTATCACATGTTCATTAGAGAGAAGTAGTTGGCACTGCTATGTACACATTAAACATAATTCAGATCAAAGAAGGTACAAATAAAACTCCTTATGAATTATTGATGAAGGGGACTCCCCTTAATACCACAAGTACATGACAGAAACAAAGAGAAACAACAAAAATTTGCAAGAATAGAAAATTGGCTTCTTATTGGCTCTACAAATGTGGAATTACAAACTTTAGAATTACAATATCAAAAGCCACATGGGCATCCCTTACAATAATCTTTAGGACAAAGCCTCAAATAACCACCCAGAACTGCCCTAGAAAACACCACGGGCCTTCCTTAAATAGGAAATTTTCCACCGCCTGAGAAGGTTCCAGAAATATAGCCATTAAGGCCAACTACCCTTAGAATTTAATTATTTTTCACTTTTATTACAAAAGGGTCGACTTTAAATATTTACAAAACATGAGATTAGGTAGCCCAACTTCTCGAAGCCATAACTTTTAAACCGTAGCTCCGATTGGCTATTATAACCACTTTCCAGAAAGGGGAGATCACAATCTATAGTGCTTGAATAGCGAAGTGCAAGTCAGACGGGGGTTCAATCTCAATCCAGAGCCTCTAAGGTCCTGAAAATTGAGCTCAAAGGTTTTGCACCCTAAAATCTCAACAGTAAATCCTTAATAACTTCGCCAATACAGATGATCTGGCAATGAAATTCAACTGGCATTCT
>MU225116.1:58655-86742 GCA_018584345.1 Thuja plicata | reverse complement strand
GGTATGATATCACATAGTACCTCATCATAGTACCTTCCAATCTTAAACTTTACTAGGCACTGTTCATTAACCATGACCTTGTGGTCATCCTGCACCCAGGCGATCTGGTATGGATGTGGGTGTTTTTTCCTCTTGAGATTCAACTTTGTGACCATCTCATCTGACACCATATTTTCAGTACTTTCGCTATCAATAATCACATCACAACACTTATTCGCACACTTGCACCTAGTGCGAAACAAGCTCCTCCTTTGCTTAGGTTCATTTTCACCACTTAGCAGGACTCTTCTGTTAACTAGGACTTCTCCTCCTTTAGCATCTTCAGAATGAGATGATTTTTCATCTTCATCCACATGTGCAACTCTAGCCTGGCCATCATTTCTCCTATCTGCCCTTCCTTGGCATTGAGGACATTCATATGCCCTATGACCTTCTTCTCCATAGTGAAAACATGTTCCACGGAAGCCTCCTCTTTCTGATCCTTGTCTTGGTCCTCTTCCTCTTTGATCTCTATTATTTTGATTGAAATTATTTCCCCTCTGACCCTGACTACTACTGGCCCCATCCTTCTTTTTCTAATCTTCATTTTGGCCTCCATAAGATCGTCCACCAGATCTTCCACCGCGACCTCTTTCGCTTTGCCTGCTTTCAAACTTCTTGGTCAACTTTTCCTCTACCTTTAGGGCAAACTGGTAGGCCTCTTCAATACTATTCATTCAAATCAGGTTCAACTCCTCCTGAATGCTCGGCCTCAGCCCATTAAGGTAACGGGCAAATTTCTCCTTATCAGCTTCTGCATGGCATGTTCGGATGAGGATTCGATAGAACTCCTCCGTGTACTCTTGGACAGATTTTCCTGCTTGCTTCAAACCTTGCATTTTCTTCAGTAGATTGAGCTCATAATCAACAGGAATGAACTGTCACTTCAATTTATCCACCATCTGATCCCATCTTGTGATTTTCTCATTTCCTCTTCTATTTCGCTCCAACTAAATCTCCTGCCACCAGATCTTCGCATGACCCTTCAGTCGGACCTTCGCAAATTTGACCCTATCAGGATCCTCAATATCTTCATACTCAAAATATTCTTCTATTTCATTTATCCAGTCGATCAACTCTTCTGGGTTAAGATTTCCCAAAAATGTGGGAACCTCAAGCTTAGGTCTTTTCTCGATCTTGGAAATGGCCCGGAAAAGCCTTTCCTCCTCTTGGTTCAAAGTTTTGCCTTCCTGATCAAAATCTCCTTCTACGTCAGCTTCATCCTCACTTTCCTCTCTTATGGTAAGATTCATGCCTCTATGAATCTCTTCCTGCAATGCTTGCACTTGTCTTTGGAGGGTTCTAACCTTGGTTGGTACACCTCCGGCCCTTCCACCATGCTCCCTTCGTGGAGGCATTTTCGCGCTTATCGCTGAAACCCTAACCACGGTCCTGGTGCAAACTGCCTCATAGTCGGCAATCTATCTACACACTCAGGAACTTCTCGCTCTGATACCACTTGATGAAGGGGAATCCCCTTAATACCACAAGTACATGACAGAAACAAAGAGAAACAACATAAATTTGCAAGAACAAAAAATTGGCTTCTTTATGGCTCCACAAATGTGGAATTAAATACTTCAAAATTACAATATCAAAAGCCACATGGGCATCCCTTACAATAATCTGTATGATAAAGCCTCAAATAACCACCCAGAACTGCCCTAGAAAACACCATGGGCCTTCCTTAAATAGGCAATTTTCCACCGCCTGAGAAGGTTCCAGAAATCTAGCCATTAAGGCCGACTACCCTTAGCATTTAATTATTTTTCACTTTTATTACAAAAGGGCCGGCTTCAAATATTTACAAAATATGAGATTAGGTAGCCCAACTTCTGGAAGCCATAACTTTTAAACCGTAGCTCCGATTGGCTATTATAACCACTTTCTGAAAAGGAGAGATCACGATCTATAGTGCCTAACTAGCAAAATGCAAGTCAGCCAGGGGTTCGACCTTGATCCAGAGCCTCTAAGGTCCTAAAAATTGAGCTCAAAGGTTTTTAACCCTAAAATCTCAACAATAAATCCTTAATAACTTCGCCAATACAGATGATCTGGCAATGAAATTCAACTGGCATTCTTATATGACTAAGATGAACCTTCACCTGGAAAATTAGAACATTCTGAGTTCAAATGACCAACTTACTAAAAATAGTAAGTTTGCAAAAATAGCAGCTTTGTACAAAATAGCCCTTATTGAATAGAAAAACACATATTTTTGGGTGATGCAAGATTGCCCTTACACCCAAGATGCTCCTGCATCAATTATGGTTTGATCATGCACCTACTGTGAAATATTTCAGAATATTTGGTAGTAAATGTTATATCAAAAGAGATGATGAGATAGGCAAGTTTGATGCCAGAAGTGATGAAGGAATATTTCTTGGTTATTCCACTAAGAGTAAAGCATATAAATGTTTCAATCTAAGACTGAGGAAATTGATTGAAAGCGCCAATGTGAGGATAGATGGGAAATTTCAAATTCAGGAAAGAATGTATGATTATGGTCAGATAACAGAATCAAGAGAAGTTGTTGCTGAACCTAAAGGACCCTTGATGATCAAGAATGAGATTGAAGAAGAAGAACACGTAGAAGCTACTGAGACATTAAAGACACCAAGGTATGTCAAGAAAAACCACCCTGAAGATCAAATTATTGGTGTTTCAAGCAAAGGCATGATTACTAGGTCTAAAGTTAGAGATCAGATCTGTTTGATTTCTCAAGTTGAACCCAAGACTACTGATGAAGCATGTAAAGATGAATCTTGGACTAAAGCCATGGAAGAAGAACTTGAACAGATAAATAAGAACAATACTTGGGAATTGGTTCCAAAACCTAAGAACAAGAATGTGATTGACACTAAATGGGTTTTTAGAAACAAAATGGATGAGGAAGGAATAGTGGTAAGAAACAAGGCTAGACTAGTATGTAAAGGCTACTCACAAAAAGAAGGCATAGACTATGAAGAAACATTTGCACCTGTTGCTAGACTGGAAGCTATGAGAATATTCCTTGCTTATGCTGCACATAAAGACTTCAAAGTGTATCAGATGGATGTGAAATCAACATTCTTGAATGGTGATCTAGAACAAGAAGTGTACATTGAGAAACCTAATGGTTTTCCTTTGACAGATGATGAAAGCATGGTTTGTAGACTGAAGAATGCACTGTATGGACTGAAACAAGCACTGAGGGCATGGTATGCAAGACTAGATAAACATCTACTTTGTCTTGGTTTCATAAAAGGTAATGCAGATAGTAATTTGTATTTAAGAACTAATGAAGATGGAATCTTAATTACAGAAGTTTTTGTTGATGACATCATTTTTGGAGGCAATGATAAAATGAGTAAAAATTTTGCTAAAGAAATGAAGAATGAGTTTGAGATGTCAATGATTGGTGAGATGAAATTTTTTATTGGTTTGCAAATTAATCAGAGTAAGAATGGCATATTTATATCTCAGACCAAGTACCTTAAGGAAATGTTGAATAAATTTGGAATGGAAGATTGTAAACCTACTGGTACACCCATGGTAACAGGGAACAAACTAACTAAAAGTGACGAGACTCTAAGTGTTGGGCAGACTAAGTATAGATCAATGATTGGAGGTCTACAATATTTGACACACACTAGACCAGATATTACCAGTGCAGTTGGAATTGTGAATAGATATCAGGCAGATCCCAAAGAAACACACTTTTCTACTGTGAAGAGAATTTTCAGATATTTGAAAGGAACAGTAGAGTATGGATTATGGTATGAAATGTAGACTTTTATTGATGATTTTACATTGTAGGATTTTATTGATGCTGATTGGGTAGGTAATGTAGATGAAAAGAAGAGCACAAGTGGTGGAGGATTTTTCCTTGGAAAGAGGCTGGTTTCTTGGTTGAGAAAAAAGTAGAACTATATTGCTCAATCTACCGCTGAGTCAGAGTATGTTGCTGTTGCAATAAACTGTACACAAGTTGTTTGGATGATACAAATGCTTAAGGACATCAAAATAATTTTCAAATAACTAGTGGTTATCCATTGTGATAACACCAGCATAATGAATATGTCAAATAATCTTGTAATGCATTCAAAGACTAAACATATTTCCATCAAGTATCATTTCTTAAGAGAGAAGGTAGCACACAGAGAGATTAAACTAGAGTATATTAGCACAAAGGAACATATAGAAAATATATTTACCAAACCTTTGCCAAAATATTCTTTTGAATATCTCAGAGGCATGCTTGGGGTGATGGCCCCTCCCAGTGAAAACTAAATGATGTAGATGTGCATCAGTCCTATGGATCTCAGAGCTATATCATTCTCTGGACTTGATGTATGGATCTACTCCTTAGGGGGAGTGACCGTATAAAATACTAGAGTACATTTAGGTGATCCTACACCTAGGTGATTGGACATGAAGATTTGAAAAAGCTACATCTTACAGAAGACTACAGGTGAATTATGGCACCCTTTTCCATTGCTGCCAAAGGGGGAAGGAATCTATGAGAAAATCCCTACTATTTTGGGGAAATTTATGTTGAGGATATTGAGAAGATTGTATTGAGAGAGAGTACTTTTGGGTTGATGCATATAGATTTCTCATATGTTTCCATCAATGACAAAGGGGGAGATTGTTGGATGATATCAGTTTTGGTTACTGATCATGCAGTTGATATTCATTTTTTGTCACTGATGTCAACATATATTTCTATGGAGAAGATAGACTGGCTACTTAACTAGAATGAGTGTATGAACACTGTACAAATGATTCAGAATGATTAAAGTTGGATTTATGAAGAAGGATGTGTGTTGACCTTACTCCTAAGGTTGCTTGACTTTATGGTGATCTTATAGTTCATTTTGTGAAGACTGGTTTTCTAGACTGCAACTATGATTCTGGATAGAGCAGGTCTCTGTGTTTCAGGTATATCTTTCTGATGAAGATATTTCAAATCTTTTGAGCTTACAGATGGACAACCAACATATGTTAGGATAATGGGTTGAGTTTGATTTTTGATTGAAGACTAATGACGTCCTCTGTGGCATGTATTCTGGAGAAGACCTATTTATTGGCCGACTTTAGACATGTAGCGTGTGGAATTAATTATGAGCATGAATTGTGAATCTGGAAGTATATGTAATGAATTATAAATGTTGTATACTTGTCTTAGATACCGTGTGTATCTTAGCAAGGGGATATGTAATTATTTGTATGATGGAAAGCCTTAATTGGCTGACCTAATTAATTATGTATTAGGAAAGCTTAACTAGATGACCTAATAAGTTATTGTGTAAGGGTATATATGAAAGATAAATTCTTGTGGAGAAGTGTGACAAAGAAAATAAGAGAAGGAATGTGTGAAAGTTGTGAAGCTTGTTGACTGCTAGATGCACGCATAGTTTATACTTCACTGGAACTAATCAAGCAAAGATAGTTGCTAGAAGACAGTTTTCTGATTGTGTATTTTCTTTATACACTTGTGCGGATTGTAAATCCTTGAGGGTGGCTTTAACCTTCTTTGGGAAGTGTGCCTTGGTAGTGGACCTACTATTTCCTTTGACTCCTAATAGGGTATGTCTCCTAATAGGGACTGTGTACTGTAATGTTGTAACAAGCTCCTAACAGGCCTAATATCTTTTAACATGGATACTATACTCTTAGTACATTATTTGTGGGTGTTAATTCCCACTGGGGTTTTACCTTTAACAAGGTTTCCTCGACAAAAAAAATTATGTTATGGTGTTATCTATTACTGTGTTATCGTTTACATTTGCAGATCTGGTTTATAAAGTCTAAAGTTTAATAATCTATATCACAACTAATTCACCCCCCCCTCTTAGTTGTCTTGTAGACTATTATTTCTAAAATATTCTTCATTCATCTCTGTTAGGAATAATAGTTCACAAGACAACTGAGAGCGCGGGGGGGGGGGGGGGGGGGGGGGGTGAATCAGTTGTGATATAGATTATTAAAATTTAAACTTTATAAACCAAATATGCAAATGTAAATGATAACACAGTAAATGCCAACACCATAACACAATATTTTTTGTCAAGGAAACCCTGTTAAAGGTAAAACCTCGGTGGGAATTAACACCTACAAATAATGTACTGAGAGTATAGTATCCTTGTTGAAAGATTTATCCCTGTTAGGAGCTTATTACAACATTATAGTACATAGCTCCTATTAGGAGATAGACCCTTTTAGGAGTCAAAAGAAATAGTAGGCTCACTTCCAAGGTACACTGAAAAAAGAAGGTTAAAGCCACCCTCAAGGATTTACAATCCAAACAAGTGTATAAAGAAAATACACAATCCAATGAACTATTTGATAGAAACTGTCTTTGCTTGGTTAGTACTAATGAAGTACTCTTCTCATAAACTCTTCTCTGCATCTAGAAGCCAAACAAGCCTTGCAACTTTCACTTCTTCTTTCCCTTTTAATCTCTGTCACATATTTTCAAAAGAAAAGATCACTCATATATACCCTCTTACAATAATTCATTAGGTCGGCCAATTAAGCTTTCCTAATACACAAATAATTAATTAGGTCAGCCAATTAAGGCTGTCCAATATAAAAATAATTATTTGACCCCTTGCTAAGATACACATGGTACCTATAATAAGTAAACATTATTTACAATCCATCAATTATGCTTCCAGATCTGTAATTCACGCTCACAATTCATTTTACATGCTACATGTCTGAAGTCAGCCAACAAATAGGTCTCCTTCATAATACATGCCATAGCTGACATCACCAGTACCCAAAACACAATCAAACTCATCCCATTATTGCAACATATGTCGGTTGTCCACCAGTAAGCTCGCATCATCTGAAATATCTTTGGTAGAAAGATATACTAGAAACACATAGACCTTCTCTATCCAGAATCACAGTTATAGTCCAGAAACCAGTCTTCACCAAATCAACTGTAACATCTGCAATATGCAACATAAAGCCAAGTGACCTTAGGAATAAGTTACACACACATCCTTCTACATAAATCCAACTTTGATCATTCTAAATCATTCATACAGTGTCTATACACTTCTTCTAGTCAAGTAACCAGTCTGTTCTCCCCACAGTAATATATGTTGACATCAATGACAAAACATGAATACAAACAACATGATCAGTAAACAAAAATGATATCATCAAAAAATCTCCCCCTTTGTAATTGATGGAAACATATGGGAAAATCCCTATGCATCAACCCAAAATTACTCTCTCAATACAATATTCTCAATATCCTCAACACAAATTTCTCAAAATAGTAGTGATTTTCACATAGATTCCTTCCCCCTTTGGAAGCAATGGAAAAGGGTGCCATAACTCATCTGCAGTATTTTTTAAGGTGTATCTTTTTCAAATCTTCATGTCCATCAACCAGGTGCAAGATCACTGAAATGTACTCCATAGTGTTTTCCTGGGATCACTCCCCCTAAGGAGTAGATCCATACATCAAGTCTAGAGGATGATATAGCTCTAAGATCCACTAAACTAATGCACATCTGCATCATTTAATTACCATTGGGAGAGACCACCACCCCAACATGCCTCTGAGATATTCAAAAGCATCTTTTGGGAAAGGTTTAGTAAATATATCTTCTATCTATTCCTTTGTGCTAATATACTCCAGTTTAATCTCTTTATCTGCTACCTTCTCCCTCTAAAAATTATACTTAATAGAAATATGTTTAGTCTTTGAATGCATTACATACAGGATTATTCAGCATATTCACTATGCTAATGTTATCACAATTAACAAATAGAAATATGTTTAGTCTTTGAATGCATTACATACAGGATTATTCAGCATATTCACTATGCTAATGTTATCACAATTAACATGACAAAATCTTCTGTTCCATAACCAACTGTCATCAACCTTCATAATTAAACAAGAAGCTTCAGATGTGTTCAATTCAAATACATTACGTCTGGATTTAGTACCAGATGCAATCAAGGATCCTGCTTTACTTCTGATATAGCATTTCTCATCAATGAATTTCTATTGATAACCCTTGTCCACTAACTATCCAACACTCAACAAATATTGCTTATGTCCATCAACAAGTAATACATTGTCAGTGTTAGTATTTCCATCAAAAGAAATAGACCCAACTCCAATAATAAGATTAGGAGTATTGTCACCAAATCTGACAACACCACCATCATGTCTTTTCAAACTAGCAAACTTATTTTTATCTCCAGTCATATGGTGTGAACAACCACTATCTATAACCCATTCAAATTTCTTTTCAACATGGGATACTAAGGATTTTTCTTCATGTATAGGTTCATTATCCTTAATAGAAATAAATCCAATTTCATCATAGTCACCATCATCATAATCAGATATACCCTCACTAGCATAATAACATTCCTTATCTTTTGAATACTTAGACTTGAAAAACTTAGGTTTGTGCTTTGGAACTCTTGTAGGACATCTAGATGCAAAATGACCAATCTTGTTACATGAAAAACATTTCAAAGGTAATTTGCCTTCAAAATTTCCCTTACCTCTCTTTTCTCTTCTGAAAATTAGTGCCACAAATTCATTTATCTTTCTTTCTTCTTCCTGTATCTATTCCCATTCATTTGCATAGGCTCCAAGTTATTCTCTTAGATAATTACTGTTGGTGCTTGCATTTCCAGATAAGGTCTTTTTGTTCTTGTGCACTATTGCCTTGAATGCTGACTCAACTTTAGGTAAAGTATCTCCCAATTCTACGACCTCAAATGTAGTTAACTTTCCAATCAACATCTCTCTGGTAAAGTTTGGTGTCAAAGGTATAATCTCCTCTATAGCTTGTACTTTGGTTCTATATGTAGGTGTCAAAGATTTGAGTATCTTTGCAATCACTTCTTCCTCACTGTAAGTACCTCCAGAGTTTCTAATACCAGTAACCACTTCAGTAATTCTCTGTTCATATGCCCTAATGTTCTCATCTCCTCTCATCTTTAGTGATTCCATATTTGTCTTCCATTTTTGTACTTTTTGCTTCTGAGTAAACTTGTCTCCAATAAACAATGCTTCTAATTTTGACCAGATCTCATGTGCAGAATCCAAGTCCTTTACTTCTGTGAATTCTTCTTCTGAAAGTGCACTGATCAAAGATTCCCTTGAAACCATATTACATGAAAATAAGATCTTCTGATATTCAGTAGCCTTCTCTAATTCATTCTTAGTCGCTATATTTTCATTCTTCTTTGTGATCATCCAGTACAATTCCCAAACATAGCAAATGTGTTCTCATCTTGTTCTGCCAACTGTCAAAGTTTTCAGGATCAAACTTCAGACTATCCTTCCTATATTAAGTCATCTTCAGGATCACCTCAAGCTGTTAAAATTTCCCTCTAAGGACCACAAGCTCTAATACCAATTGTTAGGAATAACAGTCTACAAGACAGTTGAGAAGGGGGGGGGGGGGGAATCAGTTGTGATATAGATTATTAAAATTTAAACTTTNCACAAGCTCTAATACCAATTGTTAGGAATAACAGTCTACAAGACAGTTGAGAAGGGGGGGGGGGGTGAATCAGTTGTGATATAGATTATTAAAATTTAAACTTTATAAACAAAATGTGCAAATGTAAATGATAAAACAGTAAATGCAAACACCATAACACAATATTTTTTGTCAAGGAAACCTTGTTAAAGGTAAAACCCTGGTGGGAATTAACACCCACAAATAATGTACTGAGAGTATAGTATCCCTATTAAAAGATTTAGCCCTGGTAGGAGCTTGTTACAACATTACAGTGCATAGTCCCTGTTAGGAGTCAAAAGAAATAGTAGGCTCACTACCAAGGCACACTTATCAAACAAGATTAAAGACACCCTCAAGGATTTACAATCTGAACAAGTGTATAAAGAAAATACACAATCTAGTGAACTATACGATAGCAACTGTCTTTGCTTGGTCAGTTCCAATGAAGTACTCTTCTCATAAAATTTGCTCTACATCCAAAAGCCAAACAAGCCTCACAAATTTCACTTCTTTCCCTTTTAATCTCTGTCACATCTTTTCAAAATAAAATATCACTCATATATACCCTCTTACAATAATTGATTTGGTCGGGCAGTTAAGCTTTCCTAATACACAAATAATTAATTAGGTTGGCCAATTAAGGATTTCCAATATACAAATAATTATTTGACCCCTTTCTAAGATACACATGATACCCATAACAAGTAAACATTGTTTATAATCCATCAATTATGCTTCTAGATCCACAATCCACTCTCACAATTCATTTTACACACTACATGTCTGAAGTCGGCCAGAAAATAGGTCTCCTTCATAATACACGCCACAACTGACGTCACCAGTACCCAAAACATAATTAAAATCAACCCATTATTTCAACATATGTCGGCAGTCCACCAGTAATTTTGCATCATCTAAAATATCTTTTCTAGAAAGATATACGAGAAACATAGAGACCTTCTCTGTCTAGAATCACAATTACAGTCCAGAAACTACTCTTCACCAAATCAACTGTAACATCTGTAATATGCAATATAGAGCCAAGCAACCTTAGGAATAAGGTAAACACACATCCTTCTACATAAATCCAACTTTGATCATTTTGAATCATCTGTACAATGTCTATACACTTCTTCCATTCAAGTAACCAGTCTGTCCTCTCCACAGAAATATATGTTGACATCAGTGACAAAACATGAATATCAACAACATGATTAGTAACCAAAACTGACATCATCCAATAGTCTCTTGTAAATTGATAGGCTCCAGGAAAGGTGCAGGCTCATATGAATCAAGGAATTCATGAATCTCCTCCTTTGTGATTCACAATAGGACCTCCCCATCATCCCCCTCATGACCCTAAGAATTGGGTCATATATGTCTTCCACTGCACTAAGAAAGTCGACATCAATGAAAACATTTGCCACTACTAATTTCCCCAAATCATACTATCAGGTATTGGAGAAAGGAGATTGGAGATTCCTCTGTCTAAACCACAATATAAATAGATATAGACCTATCATTGGCACTCTGACATATTCAATATTGAATTCTTCATCTATTAAACCCTCTCCGGCTAGGGATCTAACTATTGTGAACATTTATCCCTGATACCTGTCATTTTTTGATGGTTTCAATTGATTCAAAAAATCATCGTACAAGTATCTCTTTTTGTATTCAATTTCTCTAGAGTGATTTTTGTGTGGTACCATTTTAACAAACTAAGACTTTCAATAACACATTTTGAACAAAAGAGGAAAACTAGATTTTTGCAAAATTTGCAATTACAAGATTAATTCCAGCAAAATTTCTACTCTATTTTATCAAAACCCTAATCCTAGAATGAGTTCAATTATTTTCCCCATGATTTTAAATAAATTCCTAATTCTACAGCTTTAAATTAACTAGTAAAATCTAGGAACTACACTTACGTCTTTTTCACACAAGAAACTCTAATTTTTCACTATAGTAGATCGCTTTGATTTTCTTCAGCTCTCTAGAATAAATTTATGTTTTTTCTGGATGCTTTGGTGAATGAAAATGGCTTGAAAATCATCTTTGATTTGATATGAAATGATCAACCAATGTCTCATCCTCCACTAATGCTCATTCAAGCCAAAAAATAGTTCCAATCAGGATCACAACAAATTTGAATTCTATTCATTGATCCTCCTCCATGTTGGCTCATCGAATGGATCCAATTAGTCAATTTGACATTGACCTCCTATTTGGAAAGTGGGGCCATCTTATGAATAGTGAAGCATATCTAGCTCATCATCTTTATAACTCAACTCTTGTTCACACTGTCAACTTATGTTGGCATAGCGTGGACACGTTCCATCATCTTGTGATGTTGCAATGGTTAACATTGTCGTATCTCTAATCTCATTTTACTGGCTCACTACATTAATCCCTTGGCCTCGATCGATAACCTTTGAGAAAATTTTAATCTGCCTTAAAATAATTGTGTTCAATTTCTTCATGTGTAGAATGATTCACTTTGAGTAGCTTAATAATTAACAAAAGACATCCGACATAATATATTAAAATCCCTCTTATGGTTCCTTTTTCCAGTCAATACATGTCAAATGGCAGTCTCCCGTGATGTCGCGATGAATAAAATATTAAATAAATGGCTTCATGGCATTACAGGGAACCCTAAAATATTAATACAAAGCACTTCATTAATAAAACAAAGGCGACCCAACCTAGGATGAA
The DNA here is from genome assembly GCA_018584345.1 of Thuja plicata. Taxonomy (NCBI): domain Eukaryota; kingdom Viridiplantae; phylum Streptophyta; class Pinopsida; order Cupressales; family Cupressaceae; genus Thuja; species Thuja plicata. The sequence continues at coordinate 74,488 of MU225116.1, read as the reverse complement.
GACAATACCCCTATGTTGTTTATAAAGAGAAATTCAACCATGGGGAAAGTTGAGCTAGGAAATAAGCCTTAGGGGAATATTAAAAGGAAGACCACAAATAAAAATAAAACCTAAGGACAAACATGGCCCATTTTAACGATTCAATTACCCTCAAATTTTTTAAGCCCAAAAGTAACATCAAATTAAAATATATTTAAGGTTTAACACAAAAAAAACTAATAGATGAAAAAAACCTTACAACCCCAAGCTTTAAAAACATGACAGAGAGAAAGACTAAATAGAAATGATCAAAATTTCACTAAGGAAAATAATTTTTTGCAAGCATCATTTTGAAGTGCTATCACTGGTTCTAGTTGGGGATGTTCATTTCCTCAGAACAAAGTGAGAAATCCAAAATCTCAGGTGAAGCAAACCACTTATAGAGTAGACCAAAAGGAAGTTTCCTGGACAAGACAACCCAACAGAAAAATAAAATAAATCTAACTATGTACAAGACCTATTTATACTATTCATGGAAAAAAAAACTACTTCAAGAGAAGTAGGGCTTTAAGAACTATCCATGAATTGGAAGTTCAAGAATGTCACCAGTCATTTCTTGGAGAAAATAGGAATCTTCTCCCCACTTTTTTATGGATCAGATATGGGCCTAACTAGATTGCATCAAACTTACCATGCTTTCCTTTATCTTCCAATATGGCATTCCACATCAAGACTAGATCATTTACTTGAAAACTCCTTGCAGTTGTTCTTTTTTCATACTGGTTCTTGACCTACATCTCTAGCTCAAATTTTTTTGCATGAGCTTCTCTTCTAGTTTCATCCAGCTCCATCAAGGCTTCAACTCTCAAGTGCATATCATCTTCCATATCATTGTCATTAGTCTGGACAAACTTGTACATCTCCATTAAGTTATTATGAGGTAGCCTTGCATGTATTCCACACACCAAGTCAAAAGGAGTGCATCATATTTCCCTCTTTACTGTTACCCTATCTACCCAAACTGCTAATTTCAACTTTGAGTCCCAAGCCTTTTTATTCTTTTCTAGGATTCCCTTGATGATCTTCATCAAGCCTTTATTGCTTGATTTCTCTTTCCTATTTCCCTTTGGGTGGTAGGGTGATGAATATGATGTTTGAATGGCATACTTATTGTATAAATCTATGTATTCTTCTTATCTAAAATACATTTCATTATTCGATACTATTCTTTCTAGGCATCCAAATGTTGATAATATGTTATCCATTAAAAAATTAGTCACAACCTTGCTTGTTGCTTTCTTGGTTAGATTGCCTCAACCCACTTTGTGAAATATGAAGTGGCCACTAAGATACAAGAATGACCACCACTTGAATTATATGTTATCTCCCCAATAAAATCAACACCCCACTGCTAAAAAGGAGCTTGTACATCAACTAGATTCAATCAAAAGTTTCATCAAAATTTTTGTTTCCCAAAAACTCTTTGGCATGCATCAAATTTTTTAATTATCTGGTGTGTGCATCTCCAAATATTGTTGGCTACCAAAAAGCAGCCCTTAATACCTTGTGTGCAGTTGTTTTAGCCATGTAATGTCATCTAATAGCCCCTCTATGCATCTCTGATAACAACTCCCTAGGTTGATCCTAATTCAGACATTTTAGCATGACACCATCTATGTTTCTCCACCAAAGTTACCATTCACTATGGCATATTTGATAGCATGTAGTTTTAATGTTCTTTTCTTGTTATCATTCATGTTCTCAAGATATCTCAATTTTTGTAAGTAGTTATTATATCTACATACCACTCACAACCATCTATGTCACAAAGATAAGCTATGTGTTCTTCTTCTAGAAAATTCACATGATTAGAATTCAATTTTCTTTGAGCCATTAATTTTTCCAATCCTTGTCCTCTAAGCAATTTGGTGATCTGAATCTCAATGTTAAATTATTGGATCCTATTGACCCATATACATTGTCTCACTGATACTTCTTATTGTGTGAAGATGCATTTTGATACAACACTAGGTAGATAAGAAACCACTGTTGCTCCCATCAAGTAACTCTTGAAGATCTTAACCACTTTCACTAGTGCATAAACTTGCTTCTCATATAAATAATACTTTAGTTCTGCAACTTGCAATGAATTACTGAAAAAAGTGATATGTTGTTCAAAACCTTCTGAATTCTTCTGTAATAGGACAACTGCAATAGTGTGGAAAGATGCAAATGAAAATATTTGCATGGGTTTATTTTAATCTAATGTTTTCAAGACTGCAACACCTTTAATAGCTTTCTTTATCTCTTGGAAAGCCTTAGTTGGTTCTCCTTCCCAATCTAACTTTTCTCCTTTATCTAGAATCTTAGAAATTGGCTTACTAGTCACAACAAAATTTATTACAAATCTCCTTAAAAAATTAATTTCCCCAAAGAATGACTAAATTCCTTTAATTGTTCTGGTTTGAGGTATTTTGTCAATTTCTGTCACCCTTTCAGGATCAATTTTCACCCCATCTTTTGATATAATGTGGCCTAGTAGCTTTAGTTACCCCAAATTCACATTTCTTTGGGTTTAAGGGGACTTCATATTCCACTTCTTTGTTACAAATATTTTCTAAATGACTACAGTGTTCATATTCCTTCTTGGAATAAGTTGTTAAATCATCTTGATAGACAACTAGGAACACATCAATGAAATAAAAAAATGGAACATCCATTGCTCTCTAGAATGTTGCTCCTATGTTAGTAAGTCCAAATGGAATTCTCACATACACATATTTACCCCATGGTGTGGTAAATGTTATCTTATATTGATCTAATTCCTTGACCTTCACTTGGTTGTATCCTTAAAATCCATCCATCATGGACATAAGCTCACATCTTGTGACTCTCTGCAACATAGCCTCCATGTTTGGTAATGAATAGTTTATTGTCAAGTGGCTAGTATATAATGTATGTATTTTCATTTATGGAAAAATAGTCTACTAGTATGGTCACTTGATGTACAGATCAGTTTTGGTTACTCTGCTAGTGAAAATGCCTAAGTCTAGAAGACAGTTAACAAAGTACAGTCAACTTGTTCTGATTAGCGAGCACATGATACACATCATGATGACATGTGAGCTTGGATGTATGATGTATGGAGTATACTATATATTCTCTTATGGTTGCTAGATTTTTTATGATGTCTTGCAAAAGTTATAGTATGGTGAAGGCATGTGAGTATAGTGGACAGAGTATACAGGGTATGTGAAAGGTTGCGAAGTTTAAGGGTGTAACGTGGCATCTTGGTGATATAATTTTTTGTCTACGACAGGTCCCCACTTATCTTGGTGAATGAATGGTTGCGTGATATATGATTTCTTATTATTCATGGTTATACACAGTTCATGAAGTATTTGCGAGCCAACTATGATTTTGTTGAGATTGGGTATATATGTGAAGATGATTTTGAGCTGAAAAGAAGTTAAGGAGTGCAATGGATGCATTGTGATGTTAGAATATTGAAGATGGTATTGCAAGCTAAAAATAGAACTACTTGAGAAAATTTTATTCTTGTACAATTCATCTTTGGTCATACTTTATTATAAAGTGATAGTCTTATATAGTAGAGCAGTGAGCTCTATTGTATCACCCCTAACAGGGTTTATCCTTTAAAAGGGATTTGTACTAAGTGCAATATTTAGCTCCTAACAAGGCTAGGTCTCCTAACAGGGAAATTATACTCTTAGTGCATAATTTGTGGGTTCTATCCCCACTGGGGTTTTCCCCTTGGCCAAGGTTTCCTCAAGAACAAATATGGTGTTATGAATTATTTACTTTATGCATATGTTCTTCTCATTTCAGTTATTGCATAGTTAAGTTTGAATTGTTTAAGTTTAATAAAAATTGTTGCAATACTGGTTCACCCCCCTTCCCTCTAAGTATGGCTTAATTCTAAAAATTGGTATCAGAGCTTGTGGCCCTTGGAGACAAAGCCTAATAGATTGAGGGAGATCCTGATGGATTCAAGCAGTTTGGAAGAGAATCTTGAAGCTATACTTCAAGACCCAGCTAGGGATAATGTTGATAATGTGGAATTAAAGTTCAAACTGAGAAGAGTTGAAGATTACATAAATAAGCTTAAATATTAGCTTGAAATCTTAAGGAACAAAAAGAAATAAATTTTTGAGAAGATAAGGGAGCCTTAAAATGACTCATTAGATCTGATTGAACATTTAAGAAGAAAAAGGAGACATTGAAACATGAATGTGAAGTTACTACTTTATAGATGTCTAAGGAAATTAAGCAAGAGAAAGATGAAAATAGTAGACTTGAAGAGTGTAAATGTATAGATGGGAAAAAATTTAGCTTGAACTTGATGATGTCATTTTCAAGAATCATGAGTTAGAAAAGTACAACTACATCAATAAAGGAGAACTTGTTCAAGAAAATAATCATATTGAGAAACACCATGTGAGCAGTGACAAAATTAATGAGCAGATGGAGAGACAAAAATATAAAGGTGATAAGACATGAGTTGGATTCAATGAAGATTAATGTCCCAGATCTCAAGAAGAGAAATTAGAAGACAAAGAAGAGAAAATACATAATCAGAATGAGGAACATAGAGAGCAGTTAAGAATCTTCAAGGGGAGATGCTTTGAATGCAACAAAATTGGTCACATGAAGAAATATTGCAGAGGTAAGAGCCCTTACAAACCCTTTTCTGGTTATTGTTTCAATTGTTATGCATATGGGCACAAAAAGGGAGAATGAAAAAAACCAGTTCACTGATGGAATAAACAAGATTATGTCAGTCAACCAAGTGGAAACAATAATGATACATCTATAGAGGTCACATGTTTCAAATGTAACATTTTTGGGCACATTGTAAGAAATTGTAGATTGCAGGTTAATCAGAACAGACCAGCTGTTACATGTTTCAAATGCAGCAGTCAAGGACACATATTAAAGTTTTGAAGGTATAATGGATATGTCAACAATAGAAGACCACCTATAGTTATAAAGAAGAATATTGGTGATGTTTCCAAGAGAATGGAAGAATACATGGATGAGTTCAACCAATGTTTTGTAAAAGAATGAAACAAAGACAGTAATAAGGTATGGAAAGTAAAGAATCAGAGTGAGTCTAAGGATTGGGGAGATTCCGTAGATGCTATTGGATCTTTGCGTATTGTTACCATTGCCACATCAACATAAATATCCAAACATGGCCTTAGGGGAAGCTTTGGAGAAATACAACAGTAAATTATCCAATCCCTTGTATACAAAATGAGTTGCTGCAAGCTTAGGTACAGTTGTAGGTATGTATGTAAAAACTATATCTGTGTTTGCATGATCTTTAAGGTCACATTGTTTGATTTCCTAAAATCTTATGGTTAACTAGAAAGGAATCAAAATTATGAAGTACATTGGGATTTGTGTCTAAATGATACATTGCGAGCTTTAAGTTTGATTACTTAGTTATTTTTTAGCACCATTCGAGCACTTATGAAGATCATAGAGCGGATTTGGAAGGAGTTCAAACAAAGTTAAGTGGTCACATGATTTGCAAACCCTAGTTTGGTGCAAAAGGTATTTAGATCTATTTACGAGCCTGATTCCTAGTTTTATTTGTTTGAAAATATGAATATACCTCAGATCTTTGATATAAATGATATGAATAGGTACAAATTTATGAAAAACTCATTCAAATCAATGTAAGATGACCCTGAGGGTGCATTTTCACAAACCCAACATCGTGTTTTACATGTTGAGGATATAAGGGCTTACATTAATTGCAAGTTAGAGACAAATAGAGATTTTGATATACATAATGAAATTATTGACATGTTGAACAATGATGGGACATTCAAACCTTCCTTCATGAAGCTAGAACACTTAAATTTCAACTAGATGATATAAATTTATGGTTTTGATAAGCCAAAATGATATCCTTACTAGAATACATGATTAATTCTTCTGGATTGGAGACAAGCATGTTAAGGTAACTAGAGAAATGATTCATTTGGTGACTGGATTGGGCAATGTAGGAAAAATACCTACTAAAAAGAAGAATATAAAGATGGAGATAGAAACCCTAATATAGTCTAAATGGGACAAGTGAGCCATGACCATTGCATATATAAGCAGAAATATGTAACATTGGTGGCCATGGTTATTGGTTAAAAATTGCATTACCGTAATTAATTAACTTAGTTTCAATAGGCATAATCATGATGGCTTATAGAATGGTTATGGAGAATGAGCAGTATGATCTTAGTGAAATCCTTAGACTAAAGCTATTAGAAAACCTGAGGCAGATCAAAAGGGATAAGTCTAAATTTTTCTGGTTTGGATAATTAATATTACATCTTTTATTCCATATTGTACATAATTTTCTTGGCATGCATCCTCATGCATGGAATGAAGATGAACCTATATCTGTTTAGATTAGTGGTTATTGCAAAATGCAGGATAAGAATAAGGATACCTAAGGAGATAGTGGAGAAGTATAAAGAAACTATTTTCTTCATGGTGGAAATAAATTGTACCTATTTAGAGGCAGTAGAACCTAGAGTGCAGTGGTGTACACCCATGGGATATGAGGTAAAGTGTCAAATTATTATCCCTCATGTTGAACATATCTTAGCATCTGAGAAGGATCCAAATGAAGAAAGATGGAGAACTTATGAATAAAAATCTCTAAAGGTTAGAGAAGAATTGACTAAGAGAGAAAGGAAGAGGAAAGTAGATAAATTTGTTGATAAAGTTGCAGAAGGAGAAGGGATATCTGAGGAACATATGGAAAATCTAACAAAAAAGGTAGGAGAGAAGTCTATTGGATAGGAGAGAATATAATATACACCCCTACCAAATGTGGAGACTATTGAGGTATCACATTCACCTCTATCCTTGGTCACAGTACAAGATCAAACTCTGACACCCCTAGGAGAACTTTATAGAGGTCTACAATGCTCAAGGTAGAGAAGAAGGAGGAAGAAAAACATGCAACGATAGCTAGGTCCTCTAGGCAAAATATGATGACATCTAGACTAGGAACTAGAAAGAAGCCCTTGGTTACTCCACCCAACGATGAGTCTCCTACTAAGAAACAAAAGAAAGAAGAGAAAATAGAGAAGAAGAAGACAAAGAAGGCTACTGAACCAGCTCACAAATAGGATTATAAAGCATGTGAAAGATACTTCTGGAAACCTAACTTAAGTTAGTTAGAGAAAAGAATAGTAAAGAAAGGGAAGCCTAATTAACTTCCTAAGTACTATAATAGATATGAGGAGAAGGATAGACCTAGGATTTAGGATATTTTTATAGATCACATTTTGGTCTTCAATAAAAACATAATTGAACTTGAAGGCAGTATCCCTTAGGATCTATTTGACAGACTGTAAGTAAGGAAGCAAAGAGCCTTAGTGGAGGATGATAAGATTTGTATTCATACTTTAGAGTGCATGTACTCTATTATCTCTTTTAAAGAGATAGATAGGCTATTGAAGTGATGAACTATAACTAATTGTATGTTTGAAGTCATTTTTTTTATAGTCAACTGAGTGACAAATGTGATGATAGACATTAATCAGTTAATGTATTGTCATTGATGTCAACTTATTTGAGTATCATGATGGTGACAAACATCTATCATGGATTAAAGATCTGGAACAAAAAAAGTTTATGTGGTTAGTAATTGAAGAGTTCTGTATACACCAAGTACTAGTGAACATTGAGTAAATATAGTCTATACCGAGCTAGGGATCACTGACACATCAAGGTATTGACCGAGTAATTAAATCAAACCAAGGTCGACTAAAATGATGAGCTAGAAAATTGATGATTCTAAGGTAAATGATAATATTTGTTATGATGATCAAATGAATATTAAAATTCAAGGAAGATCAAATGACGAAGATTGAAATGTGGTTTTTACACAACTTCCAATGGATATTAAGGGGTAAAACCAACAATGGAGATTAAGAGGAAGAATATAGAGGATGGAAATTAAATGATTTATGATTTTTATATAAGAGAAAAGATATTCATTATGAATCATGATCCTATGATGCACACACATGCACATTTTATGCATGACTCATCAAACTAGTTGAAGATAGAACCGAGCATTTTTTGTAGACAACATCGAATGATAGGGGAAAGAGCATTAATTGAGCATTAACCGAGAATTATAGAGTATGAAGAAATAGATGATCTGAAGTGAACAAATTGATCAGAGGTATTATGTACTTAGCATAGATCTAAAAATATGTAAACAAAGTTGCATTTGAATCAAATCATTACTGTATAAGTTTAACCATTGTTACAAAAAATGTCTTAACCGAGTAGGATGTGAAAGTCTTTATTATGACATTCTAATGAATGTTGATTGTTTTCTTGTTGAACCCATACTAAATGGTTGGTCAAGAGAGACTTTTAGTTTTAAATCCTCTAACCAGGTCACATTTCACAGTGTGCATTGTAACTTTTAACAGGGTTGGCTCTTAACCAAGCTCACTTTAGAAGAGTGAAATATTTTGGGTTACCAGTCCCAAGTGGTTTTTCCCTTAGCATAATTTCCATGTTAAAAATATGTGTGTTAATGTGTATTAATTTTGTGGATTGTTATTTTACTTTACACATTACTTTATTTGAATTGATCAGTAATCACAGTATTGAGTTACTGCTACTCGGTAGATGACTGGACAACATGATGGGGTGATTCCACTAAAAGAGATTTATTTCTCTTCATAAGGCTATTTATTAACCTTCCTAGGTAAATTTACCTTTACCCTAACCAGAGGATTCTTCTATCAATCCCCTACTCCACTGAATCTCTCCAATCAACTTCAAACTCTCTTCACTCCTTCACAACCTTCTATGCACTCATGGGTCCTATCCAAGCAACTATGTTTCAATATTTCTTTGGTATGGAAATTATGTTTCAATCCTCTTTATCCATAATTTTAAATAGGATTTATAACCCATTTCACCAATCCTTCATGGGATTTTCAACCGAGTTCTAGATTCCTATGTTTTAGGCCTTATAGCCTTTTTGCTCAATTAGGCCTCCTAAAACTTGAAATCTTGGAATTGATTCTAATTTCCCTTAACAATCCTCCAAATTAACTTTGGATTCATTCTAGGATCAACCTAGGCTTCAATATTTTCTAGGTCTTGGTTCCTCTAAGTTTCCATACACTGTACTTCTAGGAAACCCCTATTTTAAGGGTTTTTAGGGTATATAGACCAATCCGTCTTTTGGTGGCTCAAAATGTTCTCAAATGAAATCACCTGCACTTATACTTTCTAAAAAATGACCTTTTAACATTCCCCTACACTTCCCAACTCATTATTGGCACACACCAATCCATCTAACCATTTTGTAAACCTCTGCAACTCTGCAAGCTTCTAGTCGGATGGCTCTAGACCCGCTTAGGGCTTGCTTGTAAAATAAGCTCCCCTGATAAAAAAAGACCTAAAATACATATTTACATACTATAAAGAGTTACCTTCTTTATTCCAAGTGGCCATAAGGATTCAACTATTGGAATTCAAGAAGGAGCCATATTTACATAACTGCCTCTGTTGAGGACATTGAACCAGTGAAACTAAAATAATTTACAAAATGCTAAATAAATGAACAAAATTTCCAAACCAAGTCCACAAAAGGTATCTAAAAAATAAATAAACCTTAAATTCATAACAAAATACCATTCAATCCATTTTAGTGAGGATGAAGGCTTAAAAGTGTCTCTGCGTTACAAAACAAGTCAATTACTTGCTTCTTCCAAAACAGTCCATACAATCTGACAACCAACCCCTCAATTAGGGTTTATTTAGTCTTATATAGTTCTCCCACACATTTTAATACCCTAAGGTTGGGATTTAGACCCATTTATGGCTATGTGAAACTTTTTAGGAAAGTTGTCATGGCAAATTTTCAAAGTTGCAAAGTTGTCACGAACAACTTATGCAATTTTTGCAATCTTGTCTTATCATTACTCCTAACTTGCATAGTTTGATTGAAATCAACATATTGGGTCCAAAACCATGTCTAGATCTCATCTAACCTTTTACCTCTCATTTTGGAGTCTGGTCCACATTTTTACCAACTTTGAATCTCCTAACACTTAGTGCAAAAATAGACTAACTAGGAAATTTTTGGATCAAACCAAAGACATGAAACTAAAAAATCCTATTTACAAGAAACTCCAAACACCTTGGGAATTTATCATAGTCCTTATTCATTGGTGACTGGATAGAACCACCTACAAGCCAAAATTGAAATAGGATCTTTCCTAGGACCCTAAGGTGCTGCTGTACCATTCTCGCCCTGCAACAAGAGAGTTAAGTCACTTGAGGTGTGAAGAGCTCTAAAATGATGCCATGCTTCTTTAAATCACCCCCTTCTATCCAAGTAGCCTCTAATTTAGGTTGATTCACCCATTTGATTGGATGCTCCATATAGATCTTGTGTCTAGTCTTCTTCTTCACTCTAGAATCTAGGACCCTTTCAGCTTGAGGCTTAGTCTGGATAGGTACATTGAGTTCTTCCACATCCTTGGCTATTTCTATACTGTACTCCTGCTCCTCTACATCTAAACCTTTGTATTTAGTTAAATCCTTCACATTGAAGATAGAAGAGATTTATAGATCCTTGGGTAGATCTAACTTGTAGCTATTAAGACCATACTTAGCCAATACCTTACATGAGCCAACTCTCCTCATTTGAAGCTTTCTAGGAATGCCCTTCTGTAGTCTAGATTTTTTGAGGTATACCATCACCAAGTCTCCTACTTCAAACTTTAATTCTCTTCTCCCTTCATCTACCTTAGCTTTTAGATTTTGGTTTACCTCCATTAGAATCTTCTTCACTTGCTCATGGACCTCTCTCATAGATTTTGAAAATTCATCTGCATGTCCACTCACCCCTTCATGACTCTTTAACTCCCTAAGATCACAAATTCCCCTTGGATGAAGGCCATACACAATTTCAAATGGACTATTACCTGTGGATCTATTTGTATTCTCATTATAGGCAAATTCAGCCTATGGAATGACTTGATCCCATCCTTGAGCATACTCCTTGGTCAGACATCTTAACAATTTTCCAAGTACCCTATTGAGTACCTATGTTTAACCATCCATTTGAAGATGATATGCAGAACTATGTGCCAAATTGGTACCCAACCTCTTCCAGAGTGTTTTCCAAAAGTGCCAATAAAGTTCACATCCCTATCTAAGACAGTGCTGATTGGTAGGCCATGGATCCTTACCACTTCTCTAAAGAAGAGTTGAGCAATGTAACTAGCATCATGGGTTGTTTTACAAGGGATAAAGTGACTCATCTTTCTAAATCAGTCCACCAAAACATACACAATATCCAAACCAGTCGTTGTTTTAGGAAATCCCATTATAAATTCTATGCTTATGCACTCCCAAGGCCTATTAGGTGTGGGTAATGGTTGATAAAGTCCTGCATTTGAAGAGGTACCCTTGGATTTTTGGAATATCACACACTGTTCTACATATCTCCTTACATCCTTTTGCATTCTAGGCCAATGATAGAATCTTTCCAATAGATCTAAGCTTTTATTCAACCCAAAGTGACCACTTAGGCTGCCATTATTCTTCTCTTGGATGAGGTTTTCCCTCATGGATCCCCTTGGAACACACAATTGTTTTCCTTTAAATAAAAAACCATTCTATAGGGTGTGTTCAATAAATTTACTATGAAAGTGATTATCAAAATTAATGCATACGTTGTGAATCTCTGAGAAATTTGCATCCCCTACATATAAGTCCTTGAATCCTTCAACTCCTATGCTTTGCAATTGGATTTCTTAGACAGTGAGAAATATCCTACTAAGTGCATCTGCAAATTTATTGTTTAACCCCTTCTTGTGTTTGATGGTGAATGTGTATGATTGCAGAAATTTCATCCATTTTATGTGCCTAAGACTAAGATTTTCTTGAGTGTTTAAATATCTTAGGGCTTGGTTGTCTATGTATACAAAAAATTCCTTTTGCAATAGATAACTTGCTTCCATTTATTGAGAGCTTGGACCAATGTATAAAGCTCTAAATCATAAGATGAATACCTTGGCTTAGCTTCATTTAACCTTTCACTGAAGAAGGATATTGGACTTCCTTCTTGACTCAATACTGCCCCCACAACTATATTTCTTGCATCACACTCCACAACAAATAATATTTCAAAACTAGGAAGCACAAGGATGGGTTGTGTAGTGTTAGGATTAGGATCACTGAGAGGGGGGGGGGGGGAATCAGTNTCAATACTGCCCCCACAACTATATTTCTTGCATCACACTCCACAACAAATAATATTTCAAAACTAGGAAGCACAAGGATGGGTTGTGTAGTGTTAGGATTAGGATCACTGAGAGGGGGGGGGGGTGAATCAGTGATCTATCAATTAATATTTTTTCTTATTATCTAAATCTTTACTTAAATGCTTATGTACTAAACTTGAATATCAATGCAAGTAAGATAAATATACAAAACACATAACACCATATATGATTACAGGGAAACCCAATGTAGGTGAAAACCCTGGTGGGAATTAGTACCCAAAAATATTGTGTACTAGTGTCTTATGATCCTTGTTAGAAGTTCCTTAACCCTGTTAGGAGTTGTATTTACAATACATGAAGTACAGTGACCTTGTTAAGGGTCACACCCTGTTAGGATTCTTTTACAATAACCCTGTTAGGGGTGGTGGACTCACTATCCAAGGAATCACTATCCAAATGGTGAAGGCTACAACCTTCTAGATATTTGATACACACGGTATCTGCAAGATGAACTGCTGCTGTGACACTGCTTGTCTGATCAGTTCCTTTTGTGCACTGATGCTTTAACCTCTTGTAAAGAAATATAAAAATATTATCTTCACTCTAAAATCTTCTACTTCAATATCTTTATCATAAACATATGATAGATATATCTCTGCTACTTTTACACTCTGCTCTGCTTTTCTTGTCTCTGGCTTCCGCAACTTTTCCTATCATAAATGACCTTCTATAAGTACTTCCTCAAAGGGAATGAACATGTCAGATTTAGGAAAATTTTTAACATCTATATTGATCACTTACATAACCACACAACCCTTCATTAAGTCAGCTTAACATAAATTATAACTGCTTTACTCAAACCAAACAGACACATCTTTTCACATAGTCCGCTTCACTAAAATAGCTCTAACTAATTATCCCGGATGAATCAAGTCATGCATTTTTAACCATAGGTTTTTAGGTCACTAATAATCACTAATACAAAGGCACAAGTCCTGGTGATGAGTGCAACATCCACGCCAAAACAATCTCTGTTGGCTCTTTCCATGATCTCTGTCATGTTCTATCATTCACTGGCTATACCTCTTCAACTGGCTATATCTTATTCATACTTGTAGATCTGATCATTCTCTCTTAGAATTAGAATTTAAACATACTCATAAGATTATCTTAAAAGGAACATATCATTTGGATAATAGATGAACACACGCTAATCAAAACTATAATAGTATGTTCCTTGCTTTATCCTATTTTCTGTACTTAGCCAATTTCTGATCTTCTGATAATGTGTGCTGACTCCAAAACTTAATATGACTTTGTTTCCATAATGAAAACACTAAATAAAGTCATATACTTTAGTATAGTCAACTTTCCAACAATCTCCCCCTTTGTCATTAATGGCAACAAAGGAATATGGTGAAGTTACTATCTGAACTTTTATACAAAAACTCTCTATCTTATATCTCCCTTATATCATATACCAGGCTCCATATTCTTCATACACTACTCCCCCTTTGACATTAATGAAAAAGGTGCTCAAAAAAAACTTCTATGTACTTACTTAGCATACATGTTAGGATATGCAATATGCAACTTCTGGATCTCTTTCTCCCAAAATGCAATCAATGAATTAACAATCTGTAGATGGGCGCATAATGCATATTGTAGCTTTTCCATTTTATCCAATTCTGTACTAGGACCTTGATCATATGAAATACTCCATATTATATAAATTACTTTATTACAAACTTATAACCATAGGCGCTTAGCCATTACATTACAAAATCATTCATGCTGACCAAAACTGTAGTCGGCTTCCATGTTCTGTTTCCTGTACTGTTGGTTCATTGATCAGTCTGTAACTTTTCCGTACTGATGTTCCATATTGTGCACATCTGGATATATGATGTATACACCATAGATTATATACCTAAGCACGCATGTTCTGGTGTGATCTCTAACACGTACGCTAAAGTACTGATCTCTGTATGTGTCTGTCTGCCTTTTTTATCTATCTGTCCTTGTTACACATTGCTGCATATGTTAATATCTATGGTGGGATCTTCTACTAATATCTTTATCTTTTCTATCATAGCCTCTACCTCCTAGATCTTCTTTGTAATGATGGGTACTTAACTTTCCTGATTCATACATTCAGCAATAGTCTTTCTGCCTTTTGCTGCAAACTCTTTCAAGGATGCTTGACCAATTTTGAGTGAACTAAGATCAAGAGTAAATTTGCTAACCAATTCACTAAGTCTCTTCTTCATATACTCCTCTTCTGCAATATCTGATCTATTTTACATGACTTCTTTAGATTATATACTCCCACTTACTTATTTAATCCCCATGAGTCTAAGTCTGTTATGGGTGTCAAACTTTACAACAATGATGATGAATTATCCATCACTTTAGTCTTCTATTTTTCTGCTTCCTTTTCTATGATATCTTAAATCAATATATCTTCTTACTGATATTAAGACTCTCAGCTTCTTGAGTACTCACACATGTTTCTTCAAGATTATCTAGATTAATTTCCATTTCTACCATTGATACTTCAACATTATTAATCACGAATGTATCCTCCATGTCCTTGGCCATGGGCGCATAATCCTGTGGACCTATCATAATAGTTTCATCTACTTCTTCACATGATATTTCAAATTGTATCTTCAATCAATTATTCTCTTATATGAATTCTCTTTGTAAGATCAACAATAAGTATGTACTTCCAAGGATAACATCAGGTCGGCTCCAAAACAAAATCTCCAACGGCTATGTGCTTCCAATGATAACATCATGTTGGCTCCAAAACAAAATCTCCAATGGCTATACTAATACTCTCACATAGAACACTGCTCAACAAGATTCCGCTTCATGAAATTCACACGCTGAAGCATACTGATAAATCACTTCCGAGATGTTTCAAAGATTTCTTGATATCAATCTCTACTAAAGAATGTAATTGTGACATTTTGCTACTTGACTGCAAGTTCTCCTTTTATTATCTAGCCGCTTACTCGATTGTTAAGTAATTTTTCAACTAATTTCTGAAACGATGTGTCCGTGCTTGGGCTTCATTTCAAACTCGAATTACTTTGCTTAACAAATGACGATTATCAATCTCCTTTCTTTGCTGGTGAGAACAACTGTAATGCATTAATAATACAACTACTAGGGCTTCTATGATCTCCAATCATTTATTCTGACCATAAGTGAGGACTTGGTGATTGCAAAGTAGATTTCTGCCATTGATACTTCTGTGTAGACACAGAAAGCAATTGTAACTTTCATTCTTGCTCCTGATAACAATTTAGATTGTGTTATCTTGCATACTTCATCACAATGTCACCAAATAATTGTAATCCAAGGTGCATACTCGGAGGTGAGTATACTAGCCACGCAGGGGTTCAGAGCTCGAATAGCTCCCCCTAAGACCATGAGGGTCAACTATTCAGAAGTAGAAGGTGCGTCCACTGAGGATGCATCTGCTACCTTGTTCTCTTCCTTGTCCTTCTTTACTTTGACCCATATTTTATCTGATTT
>MU225116.1:5620-58001 GCA_018584345.1 Thuja plicata | reverse complement strand
AGATCCTTGCTTGTGTGTAACTTGTCAATATGATTCTTTTCTACAATCAATTCAGATTCCATCTTCTCTTTGTTGTTTCTTAGCTCCAAGATTTCCATGTTTGCTTGTCTCAGTTCTTCATCTAACTGCTTGTTTTCTTTGACGTGATCATCATAGGCATCTTGATTGTTACATAGCTTTTCATCCAATTCTATAATCTGATCCGTCAGAGATGAATTTTCTTCATTCAAATTTTTGACTACTTCCCCCAAATCATTTGAAGAACAATTCCTTAATTGTTTTTTTAGTTTCTTGATAAGTATTTTCATGCCTTCAACTTTTAGTTTTAGATCTTCATTTTCTTTTTCATATGTGTCAAGTTCTTCAAGGGCTGCTTCAAGATTATTTTTTAGGTGTTTCATTTCTTCCTTCTCCATGATCTCCTCAAGTGGTTAAAATTCTTTGCTGAGGACCAGAGCTTTGAAACCAATTGTTATGATTAGGATCACTGAGAGGGGGGGTGAATCCGTGATCTATCAATTAATACTTTTTTTTATTATCTGAATCTTTACTTAAATGCTTATGTACTAAACTTGAATATCAATGCAAGTAAGATAAATATACACAACACATAACACCATATATGATTATGGGGAAACCTAATGTAGGTGAAAACCTTGGTGGGAATTAGTACCCAAAAATATTGTGTACTAGTGTCTTATGATCCTTGTTAGAAGATCCTTAACCCTATTAGGAGTTGTCTTTACAATACATGAAGTACAGTGACCTTGTTAAGGTTCGGATCCTATTAGGATTCTTTTACAATAACCCTATTAGGGGTGGTTGACTCACTGTCCAAGGACTCACTATCCAAATGGTGAAGGCTACAACCTTCTGGATATTTGATACACACTGTATCTGCAAGATGAATTACTGCTGTGACACTGCTTGTCTGATCAGTTCCTTATGTGCGCTGATTATTTAACCTCTTGTAAAGCACTATAAAAATCTTATCTTCACTCTGAAAGCTTCTAATTCAATATCTATATCATCAACATATGATAGATATATCTTTGCTACGTTTACACTCTGCTCTACTTTTCTTATCTCTGGCTTCCGCAACTTTTCCTATCACAAATGACCTTCTACAAGTACTTCCTCAAAGGGAATGAACATGTTGGATTTAGAAGACCTTTTAAAATCTATATTGATCACTTACATAACCACACAACCCTTCATTAAGTCATCTTAACATAAATTATACATGCTTTACTCAAACCGAACAGACACGTCTTTTCACACAGTCCGCTTCACCAAAATAGATCTAAATAATTATCCTAGATGAATCAAGTCATGCACTATTAACCATATGTTTTTAGGTCACTAATAATCACTAATAAAAAGACACAAGTCCTAGTGATGAGTGCAACATCCACGCCAAAACAATCTCTGTCGGCTCTTTCCACGATCTTTGTCATGTTCTGTCATTCACTGGCTGTACCTCTTCAACTGGCTATATCTTCTTCATATTTTCAGATCTGATCATGCTCTCTTAGAATTAGCATGTAAACATACTCATAAGATTATCTTCAAAGGCACATATCATTTGGATAATAGACAAACACACGCTAATCAAAACTATAATAGTCTGTTCCTTGCTCTATCCTATTTTCTGTACTTAGCCAATTTCTGATCTTCTGATAATGTGTGCTGACTCCAAAAATTCATATGACTTTGTTGCCATAATGAAAACACTAAATAAATTCATATACTTTAGTATAGTCAACTTTCCAATAGTGTAGCTATCTCCTTCTCTTCATATATGAACAACTTCCTTATGAGTGGGGGAGTAGTTTTAGGGCGGGAAGCGAATGGGTTCACTAAAGTAGGTGAAGAGGAGATTAGTTTTACACTATGAGAAACCTCCTGTTTCTCTCCACCTCTTTTATTTGATTCTGTAGAGGTACTAGGGCTATCCTCTCCAACTTCAACTATAACAAGGGATACCCTCTTTGGAGTTTCTTGGGTTGAAGTCCCGGCCGAAGTATCTACAACAATAACATTAATCAGTTGTTTGGACTCTGTAGCTTTAGAAAGCTCAGACGTTGACTTAATTTGGTCTGTCAGGACTACTTCTTCTGTAACTTTGATATCTGGAAGAGGAACCTCTCCACAGGTCTTTTCTAAGAGAGAAGCTTTCTTTGGAGGCTCATCGCCTCCTCCCGATGGTTGAATTGATCCCTTTGCAACAATAGAGATTTTTGTTGAGGAAGTGGTTGCGACACCAGTAGTTGACTTCACTGGAGTTCACTAAGAAGGAGGCTTCCTTTCTGACCTCTTCCTTCAGCCTACAGTCCACTCAACCCATTGAATTTTTCTTTTGTAAATGCCCCCCATCAGAGCCTGCAAGTCACTTACTGCCTGGTCTAGCATAGGCTCTGAGCTGATAGGGGTGGACTTTACCTTCTCCAAGTATGTGTCATCATATAGATGATTGCCGTCATCTTCTAGCCCTTCTACTGCAATGTTAACATTGAAATTTTTGATCTATTCAATGGTTAACCGGGCATAGAATCTTTCCCTACTCTCCAAGTCATCATTGCAATCAGTCCAATAGTTCTCAATATCAAGTACATCGTGAATGGCCCTGCTCATCTGTAGGACATCTCTAGCATAATTAAACGAATCATATTGTGGCCTCAGAACATCATATGTTTGCAGAGAGAACTTCTTTGAGAATGTTTTAAGAACATTCTTCGCCTCTGACCGAGATGCACAACTGTAAGCTTCGATGGTCATTGGGAACTTGTATCCTTTCTTCTTAGCCTCTGAATAGATCAGGTTCACCTGGGGCACTTGCCTCATTACTTCAATCAACACGATCATGTCAGTAGGGTATCTGGACAGCTTCAAAGGAAAATCATCGAAACCTACAAGATGAAGATATGAGAAATCTCCAAACTGAATGAAATAGCATCCGAATTGGCTTATAAAAGCCATGGCTTCAAGAGAAAATCTCCTTTCTGGACAACCTTGTAGCTCCCTGCACAGTCTCATTGTAAAGGCATCATTAACTATGAGATAATTAGCATAACTATTTTGTAGTTGTAAAGAAGGGAAAAACTTATATCTTTTTACATCATCTGGGAATTCCTCTAACCTAGGAAGCCCAGGCCAGATTTGAATCATGGCTAAAATATAGAAGAGGACATAAGACATGTAGAATTCATTCTGAAACTTGGCCCTATTGAGGGCATCTGAGAGATTCTCACTCACCATCAGGGCCCAGTCAATGAAATGGTGCTGAGAACAGATTATCTGAACTAGGAAGAAATGTTGTTCAACAAAATTAAGAGCTTCACTCTCACCTCTAATAATACTAGTATGTCCACAATCTCTGGCTTTAGATTTGTGCCAAATAATGTTTTGGGCAACTTGGCCTTGGCGCTCTTGGGTTATTTAAACCATGACTTCATAATCTCTCTGTTCCACACCGGTCTCTTCATTGAATATTTGAAAACCGCCCAGCTATACGTCATCTTAGAGCATCCCGCCTGCTCTAGAATGCAGAGGGAATTCTAGATAGATTCTCTATCAATGGAGAGGAGCACCGTGTTGTCTGGTAGGAGAATTTTCTTGGTGTCTAGGTTGTATCAGGATATACATTCCCAGACCAACTCAAGAGCTTGAACGGCTATAGGAAAACTGGTGGCTTTGACTAACCCACTCTCCTTAAGCTTCTCTGTGATAGGGTGTATCTACTCAGCTCTCAATCTATTCTGAAAGTTCTGCATGTCGAAGAACTTTAGCAAGGTGTCTTAGATTTTGTGCCACTCGGAGATAATGTCGTTCATTCCATCGAATCCCACAAATCTAGAAGCCATGTGATTATGATTTAACCCAGAGATTCAAATTTCTCTTCAAAAAATAGAGGCAATGAGAAACTGGTCTTAGCTACTTCAAATTCAAACAATTTGGTGAACAATGGTGGTTCCAGTTCAAAATCTTCAACTGATTTTATACTTTTTGAATTCTTACCGTTTAACGGCCTACTACACACAGCACACAAATGAAAAGACCTTTACATTAATGAACAAGTCCATTAAAAAGTAAAATGGCCTTATTTGAATTAATTACTTTGCTTTATATGCTGTTAGAAAACACTTTTTTACTTTAGTAACCGTAATGGTAACTTTCTTGAAGCGGCAAAAAATTACTTTTCTGCTTCTCCTTTGGGCAGAAAAATCCTTTTGGAGTGCTCTCTGTCTGAAAATCCACCAAAGGAGAATTCTGTCCTATAGGGGTGCCAAAACAATATATATTGATTCCATAGGCTTTCTTATATGTCAGATCTCTTATGGGATGGATTATATTTCAAAACTCCTTCACCTTGATAGTTTGGCAGAAAACACATCTCGTGAGTCAGAACCCGCCGGTAGGAGTAGAGGAGAAGCCACTTTCCACTCTGTCTATGGAAAATTCCATGAAATCTTCTTCGTTTGATCATTTCTTTTGTTTCCCATAGGTTTGATACGACTGCTCGAAGCTTTCTTGTTCCTCACTTCCTCATTTTCCATCTTTATTTACCTCTGATGTTCTTAATTCTATCAATTGTAGAAAGCGCACCCCATATGTGATTTTCCGCCATGGAGAAGCCAAAACTTGATTTCTCGCCAATGCTGCAACTTGAAGATATGAGGCAAAGTATTTCATCTGTATATGATTTTGAAGTTAGAATCTTTTTTAAAACATGGCCTTTACCAGATTAGGGACTTAACCTACCTGATAAAATATGATTTTCAGACCCAAAATCCCCCCGGCTTAGGAAGGAGAAGTTAATTTAGGGAAATCTGATAAAGGCCTTCTTTCCTAAGGGGGTTTCTAGACTTAGACTTCGGACTTTCATGAAACTTCCATGACTACTACTACACATAAAACATCCATTTTTGTCTTGAGGTATAAAGAACAAAAGTGGGGTAACAACTGGCTCTGTGTGGGGACTTGGACATTCACATGTCTAAGAAAGGAAATCAAATCTCTGGTTTCACAAGGTTCAACAAAAAGGCAGCTCACAACAAAACTAAAGCAAGACGTAGAAAGGAAAGTAGAAAGGAAACCTAACTAGGAAAACAAAAATAGGAACTAAACGTAACTATTGTACAACACAGGGGTTACCTGCTTTCAATTTAGATCTTATAAAGTTTCAGATCCTGACCATTATCCATCAGGGGTAGTGCCTCTCCATCTGGGTAAGTCAATTTGAAAGAATTTTTTATCAAACACCTAATGGATTTTGAAAGGTCCTTTCCACAGTGTTTCAAATTTCCTGTGCATGCCTTTGGGTTCCCTGCACTTGTCCCACAATAACACCATGTCTCCCTCCATAAATTTCTGGGGCTTGCTTTTTTTATCAAACAAGTTCTTCACATGCATCTGATGACGTGTGATATGATCAACCATTTTCTCCCTTTCTTCTTCCAATTTGCTCTGGTACAGAATCCTCTTCTCCAAACCATCTTCATATATGCCATCTTCTACTACTGTCTTCAGTTTGCAAGTTGCTAAATCCAATGGCAATGGGAGACTAGCTTCTACCCCATAGACGAGTTCAAAAGGAGATATGTGAATGGCTCTTTTGGGGGTCACTCTATCCACCCAAAGGGCTTCATAGATCTTTTTATGCCAATTTCTTTGGTTTTCTGCCACGAGATTTTTCATGATGTTCACCAAATTTTTGTTGCTAGACTCCGCTTGACTGTTCCCTTGAGGGAAATAATCAGAAGAATGATTGATCATGATGCCGTACTCAAAAACAAAATTCAGTAATTTCTTGAGAAGAAAAGTATGTGGCATTATCCATAACCAACTTAATAGGTATACCAAATCTTACCAGAATGTTTTCTTTGACGAACTCACATACTACCTCTGATGTAGTTCTTTTGGTTCCCTTGGCTTCCACCCATTTCATGAAGTATTCAGTTGTAGTAATTATGTAAGTATGACCTGCACTGGATGTATGGCTTATAGGACTGATAAAATCAAGTCCCCACTGTTGGAATGGCTCTTCAATTATCACTGGTCTGAGGGGAAACGCTGCTAACTGTGGCTTCCCAGTGAACATCTTGCATTTTTCACATCTTGCCACCCACTAGTATGCATCTTTAAACATTCCCAACCAGTAATAACACTGTCTCAAAATCTTGAACGCAGTGACTGATGAGGAGAAGTGTCCTCCATAGGCTTCATCATGTAAAACCTTTAACAACTTCTCTTGCTACTGTTTATCAACACATTGGAGGAATGTTCCATCTATAGATCTTTTATATAGTCTATCCTCCTAGATTACATATTTAGAAGCCTTCAATTTTAGGTCTCACCTTTGCTTTGAAGTTAATCCTTCAGGACATTCACCATAGGTCAAGAAGTACACAATGTTTTCAAACCATGGATCTTGCATACTTACCGCCAAAACCAACTGTGTAGCTCTTGGGCCTTTGTCTACTTGATTTTCTGCCATTGCTTTGCACAAGGTGTTCCCTCTTACCAACTTGGTAGGCTTGATCTCTATGTCATATTCTTGGGTTTTGGATACCCATGATCCTCAGTTGTTACATCCCACATCTTGTTGAGTCAAAATACTCTTCACTGTAGCATCAAGTACATACACCAAGGAGTGGGAATGTAGGATATAAAACCTAAAATTTTTAAGAGATTTTACCACCGCAAAAGCATGCTTTTCATTCTAAGAATATCTCAGCTCATGTTTCTTTAGAGGTGTACTCATAAAAGTGATGGGGGCTTGAATTCCCTCTTCATTCTCTTGCATCAGGATGGTCGATAATGTATGTTCAGAAGAATAACAATAGATTACAAAATATTTCTTATAGTCTGGGTGGCATAATACTGGGGCATTAGCTATGGCATCCTTGATGCTTTTGAAAGCTTGTTTACCAGGATCATTCGATTTGAAATTCACATTCCCCTTCATCATATCAACAATGTGTTTAGTAATTTCAGAGAAATCAGGGACAAACCTTCTAAGGAAGTTGACTTGACCAAAAAAGGACTTCACTCCAGTTTTATTCACTGGTAAACTCAGTTGCTGACTAGCTCTCTCTTTTGGGATCAATCCTTATACCTTCTTGGGAGACTATGTGACCCAATAGCTTCCCTTCAGTTACGCAAAACACTAATTTCTTGGGATTCAATGAAATCCCGTCCTCTCGGCACCTTTTCAATACTCTTCTTAGATCATTTATGTGATCTACTCTCTTTTTAGAGAACATGGTAAGATCATCTAGATACATACCAATGATTTTTTCCTTCATATCACTAAAATAAAGATCCATACCTCTCTGAAAAGTAGCTCCAGCATTGATCAATTCGAACGGCATCCTGTGATATGCAAAGGTCCCCCACGGAGTAGTGAAAGCCGTTTTATGCTGATCTTCCTTCTCAACTTCTATCTGATTATACCCTGAGAAGCCATCTAACATAGACATCATTTTAGCTCCATCCATGATCTACAAGAGATGATCCATGTTTGGGAGGGCATAGTTGTCTTTCAAAGAAGATTGATTTAGATTTCTGAAGTCAACACAGGTCCTTATTTCTCTGTTCTTCTTCCTCACAGGTACTATATTCGCAACCCAAGTAGAGTGATGGATGGGATATATGATCTTTACTTTGAGCATTTTATCAAATTTTCTGAATATGGCATCAGCAACTTTGGGGTTGTAGTTTCTTTGCTTCTACCTGAGCGGAGTAGCTTCAGGTTTTAAGGGAATCTGGTGTTTGAATTTCCTGTTCATAAAAATTTTCAAATCTTCGTAGCTCTAGGAAAAAACATCTGAGTATTCTAGAAAAAGCTTCTTGGCCTCATTCCTTTCTTTTTCTATACAACACTTCCCAATATTGATCATTTTGGGGTCTTTCTCAGTTCCAATATTCATTCCTTCATATTCACCAGTGGTAGGCCGTCTTTCAATTCTTTTCTTCTTCACAAACATGTCATGTCTATTGAAGAGCTTTTCAAGAGTGACCAGATGGGGTAGAATGATATTACCTCACAATTGAATAACATCTGACTTATCTTCCTTCAGCTCATCTTGGCTGCTTCCTTTACGGTTGCCATGAACCTCTTTGTGGAAGTCACCACCGCTCTCTAGAAAGAGAAAGAGATTTTTGTCATCTTCAAAAACTTGGCAATCTTCCACGTTATCGGGCATAGATGGTCGATATATAACTTCCACTTGGTATTTTTTATCTTTGAATTCTGGGTGAGGAAGTAGTAATGAAGCTGAGACAACTAAAGAATCAGCTTTGGAATTCAACTCTCTTGGCACTGATTCAATAAAGAAAGCATCCAATGCTTCTATTTCATCCCATACTCTATTTCTGTAGTTCTTCAACTTGGGGTTTTTTATAGAGTACTGATTCTTGACTTGTCATACAATTAGCTCAGCATCACCACGAGCTCTCAACATTTTCACACCTCTTTCTTTTGTGGCGATAATCCCTAACAGAAGGGCTTCATATTCGGCGGTGTTGTTAGTGTTTCCAAACTCGAATTTGTAAGCCAACGGCTGACATACTCCATCTGGTGATATCAAAACCACACCTGCACCAGATCCTGATGACGCACAACTACTGTCAAATTCAAGAGTCCACATCTATGGTGGTATTTCTTCAGTGGAAAATTTCTTTTCCTCTTCGACGGTTTTCATTTCTTTCTCAGGTTCATCGATGAACAACATATAATTGCCAAACTCCAATTCTTGATACAAGATTTGAGCTTTAGGGTCATTAGATTTCAACACTGTAAACTTAACCTTTTCCTCGGGAACCAGTTTAATATTTTATTACCTACTGGGATTAAGGCTTGGTACCAATCCATCTTTATCTCTCCTCCAAGGTCTCTGCAAAAACTCATGCTTAACAACAAACCGTAGCTAGCAGGTATATCAACAATGAGGATGGTTAACAACATCTTCTTCTCGGGATGTACTGCTAAGGCCACTTGAGCATCCTTAATCTGCCTTACTAGGGGTACTTTCTTGGAATCCATGGAGTAACACCTACCATGGGCTTTAGTGAGAGTAAGTCCTAAGGCTTTGGCCACAGTAGATGGCATTACATTTTTTGATGCCCCAAAGTCTATTACACAATTTATCAACCTACAGCCGTTAATATATAAAGACACATAGAATGGGTCAGGCTTTTGGCCTGGGAAGGTGGCTAAGACAGATGATTCCCTTTGTTCAAATGGGTCTACAAATAAGGAATCATTTTCTATGGTAGTCATGACATTTTGATATAACTCTTGGTTCCCTCCTTTACAATAATCTACTAGCTTTTGCAGCTCAACAGGATTAGACTTAAGATAGTCTATGGGAGAAATCTGAATTTTGGAATCTCTACAGAATTGAATAATGTCAAAAGAGTTTTGTTCTTTACCTAGTTGAGGAATCCCCATACCTTGATTGGGCTCCTTTGAATTGGAGGTAGATGCCTCATTGTTTTTGGGTAGTGACGAACCATGGCCTTTATCTTTCTGACTCTGAGTTAGGACCATATAAGAGGTCCCATCTATGGTGGCATAACATGTTGCTTCTTGCTCTAAATCTGATTCATACTCTAAATATAAGTTTTTAGAGTCGCCATGTGAGTATGAATCTGGTTCAGCTCCAGATGCTCCAACATTCCACTCGTTGGTCTGATGCATTTGCCAAGCATGGGCTACATTGGGACAACTTTCCCCATCATGATCTGTGGTTAAGTGGAAGGCACACATATTCCCTCTTTTAGGACAGGCCTCTATAGCTAGCCTCTATGGTGGAGTAGTTAACTATAACATTTTTCCTTTTGCATTCCTCCCTTCGTTATATCTTCCAGGCTGCTCTTGAAAGTTTTGCTGGTAGGGATTATTGAATCTGGGAAGTTGTCTCTTGAAGGTAGTGAATTCATTAGACAATTTTTGGAGCATCTCATTAGATGACGTAGTATTGCTATTGCTGGCTCTAGACTGTATCTCCCTTTTCCATTTCCCAGATGAAATCATGTGGTCCTTGAGTTCTACAACAGTTCTTTGTATGGCATCCAAATTTGCAATGTTCATTCTCCTTAGATCATAATTGATGTCTGGTGGCATAGCACTTATGAAGAAAGTTTTCAAATTTCCTGCTGTAGGCCTGTCAGCTGCTAGGATACGGTTTACCAGCTTATTAAATTTAGCTATAAAATCTCTCATGCTGACTGATGGCTCTTTCTTGATAGAAGTCAATTGAGTCAACAGAGCATGTTCATTTTTAGCAGTCTTAAACCTTCTTTTGAAGGTGACTCTCATAGTAGCCCAATTGGTAATAGAAGAATTAGGTAAATGATGAAACCAATCAGTGACACCTTTGATGAGATTCTCAATGAATAGTTTGATGGCCACATCTTCTTCTCGGACCACTAGAATGTTAATTGAAGTGAAGAATGCGGTGATATGCTCATCTATAAATACCTTCCCATCTCCAGAAAATTTGGGAAAGTTCTTTCTAGAGCCTGTGTGGAGAGGGTTATATGCAGCTAGTTGCAGAGGCCCAACTGCAGCAGCCCAAGGGAGTGCCATATCTACTTGGGGTAAGTAGGGTGTTAGATTGATGATGGGAGGAGAAACTACTACGTGCAATGTCAACACTTGGCCAGTGGTGGATAACTGGGTGGTTTGTTTAGGAGGTGAAGAAGGTCTACTCTGGCTCCTTATGGTGCTATTTCCCTGATGAGGTTCTTCTAGGAGAGAAAAGTTAATATCTGCAAGTCTCTCAAAGACTGGGTGTGTGCTACCTTCTTTCCTGGTACTTCTGAGAAATCTTTTAGGCTCCAGATTTTTGCTTAATGCTGTGGCCTAACTTCACGCTCTGCCCTTCTCAGATTTCTTCTCTGTATGGCTCTCTCAAGTGCTTCTTCTCTAGCTTCTTCCAGTTCAAGCACTTGACTGGTGTTTCTATAGTGTTCAATGCTTCTCCTATATCTCCAGAGGAAAGTGTTTAATGAGGAAATGAGATTCTCTTGATCATCTTCAAACCCAAGATTAGGTTGGAGCATAGGGATTATATTTTCATGGGGAAGCACCATCTTTCCTCATTGTATGCTTTCTAGTAAAATGACTATTCATTTCCCTAGTAGAGTCACCAAAAATCTATTGGTAAACAGATTGTTCTTTTGAATGTAACTCTAAAATACCCAAAAATGTTTAAGAACAATTGAATACAACAGTTGGGAAATAGTTACTTGAAAACCTATTTTCCCTCATAATTGGAAGGTATAGCTCCCTTATATGAATAATGTTCAGTGAATTTTAATCTTTCCTAATCTAACAGGGGTATGCTCTTAACCCGAGAGCAGGAGAGGTATCAGGTAAATGATGAAACCAATCAGCAACACCTTCGATGAGAGTCTCAACAAATAGTCTGACGGCCACATCTTCTTCTCGGACCACTAGAATTTTAATTGAAGTGAAGAATGCAGCGATGTGCTCATCTGTAGATACCTTCCCATCTCCAGAAAATTTGGGAATGTTTTTTCTAGAGCCTGTGGGGAGAGGGTTATATGCAGCTAGTTGCAGAGGCCCAACTATAGCGGCCCAAGGGAGTACAATAGCTACTTGGGGTAAGTAGGGTGTTAGATTGACGATGGGAGGAGAAACTACTCCATGAAATGTCAACACTTGGAAAGTGGTGGATAATTGGGTGGTTTGTTTAGGAGGTGAAGAAGGTCTGCTCTGGCTCCTTACAGTTCTGTTTTCCCGATGAGGTACTTCTAGGAGAGAAAAGTTAATATCCGCAAGTCTCTCAAAGACTGGGTCTGTGCTACCTTCTTTCCTGGTACTTCTGAGAAATCTTTTAGGCTCCAGATTTTTGCTTAATTCTATGGCCTAACTTCACACTCTGCCCTTCTCAGATTTCTTCTTTGTATGGCTCTCTCAAGTGCTTCTTCTCTAGCTTCTTCCAGTTCAAGCACTTGACTGGTGTTTCTATAGTGTTCAGTTCTTCTCCTGTATCTCCAGATGAAAGTGTTTAATGAGGAAATGAGATCCTCTTGATCATCTTGGAACCCAAGATTAGGTTTGAGCACAGGGATTATATTTTCATGGGGAAGCACCATCTTTCCTCATTGTATACTTTCTAGTAAAATGACTGTTCATTTCCCCAGTAGAGTTGCCAAAAATTTGTTGGTAAACAGATTGTTCTTTTGAATGTAACTCTAAAATACCCAAAAATGTTTAAGAACAATTGAATACAACAGTTGGGAAATAGTTACTTGAAAGCCTATTTTCCCTCTGAATTGGAAGGTACAGCTCCCTTATATGAATAATGTTCATTGAATTTTAATCTTTCCTAATCTAACAGGGGTATGCTCTTAACCCAAGAGCAGGAGAGGTAAACCAAGCTAAAGCTAAACAAAAAATAGCTCAGGCAAAGTAAAAACAACTCTAAATCTAGCCAATTCTGAGACTACATCAATCAAATTCACTCCCACAACTGGTGATGCATGGAGAATTACTAAAAATGCAGATGCAAGACTGAAAGTTAACAATGCAATTATATTGAGTCGATCTATATCGTAAGAAAATTCCCAAAACTTAGAGTAGTGACTGATTTCCCCTTTAATTAGCCATATCAAATCATAATACAGAATTCTAGTTCAAATACAGATTATGAATCTAACTCAAAAGAGAAGTTTGAATTCAACAGAAAGATAAATGAAATGCAATGGAATAGTTAAAGAAATGGCATTCAGACATACACAATCGACTCAGCAACAATGATATTCTTCACACTAAAATTTAGCCAACCCTTGTATTAATTTTGGGAAAAATGCATATAGATTTCCAGATTGGACCATTACAAAAAGGGGTAACCGAAACGGTTCAAATTCCCCAACCAGAAATGATAACCAATGGTTTATCCGTTACAAAAATTTAACAAAAATAGCACAAGGGGAGAATATATTTATGATTCAGTTTCCTTCCCCTTATCTAATTTGGCCCTATAGGCGATCACAATAGTGATGACTTGGATGAGCTCTTCATGTCTATTGATGTGGACATTGGTGTAATGGACGAGCCATCTAGAATGTTCTTTGGCTAGAGTCTTGATTGCTTCAGTCTGGTCTTTTAGTTCCTCCATAGCCCTAAAGATGCATCCACTCAATTGCTGGAGTTCTGGCACCTTGTCTAAGTGAATCAAAGACTACTCTGCTAACTTGTGTAGATAATCTATGAATGACTTTTGCATGTTGGCCACTCCAACTATCACTTTTCCTTCACCGCTGGTTTGTGATTCCACATGAAGGCCTATGAGGAGTTTATAGTCTTTACTTTTATCCTCTTGCACTTTAACATCTATTTGTTGTAGTCCAGTCTCGGCCTGAATGATCATCTCGATTTTGAACTCCAAACTTTGGAGCCATTCGATCAAGGGCTCATCACCCTTCTGTAGGATCTTAGCTTTCAGGGCCTCCTTTGTCTTCATCTTCACTACCACATGCAACATGACTATGTATTCTTGGCATCTTACTCTTTCTGTAGTGAGAGTCTGTAAATTCCTCTTGATTTTTCTCTTCTCTATTTCTAGCCTTAGAACAACATTACCTAATTGCTCAATGATTGCTAGACCTTCTAACTTGAGCCTCTCAATCCACCTCTTACCAATTTTCCCATAATGTCGATCCTCTTGCAACTTAGCCAGAATGGCTTGGTTCTCGACGGTGCTGGGATCAAAATAAGTTTGGGTACTGGGAGCGCTCGCAATAGGAGTTAGGAGCTTCCTGATGAAGTCAATTGGCTGGGCTACTTCTACCTTAAGCTAAATTTTGGAAGTCTTGAGATCTTCCAGCTCTTCCTCTATTACTACATTAGTGGACTTCCACCAGTCCACCTTGGTATTGTGTCGAGCCAATCCTATATCAAGTGACTGCAACTGAAAGTCAGAAGCTGTCAGATCTTTGAGTCTGCCTTCTTTAGTGGGCTTGGCTACTTCCATGGTGAAGTGCCCTATCTCGGGATCATGACCTAGATTAGACATTATCTTTACACTCTTCTTCTTACTTGTAGTAGCCTTGGGCTAAAAATCCTGTGATAGAGTGTCTTGGCTAGGAATTTCTTCTCCCACTCTCTTCCTCTTGCACTCTAGAGTGTTTTCTATCCATGACTCTGCACTGGTGACCTTGTTGGAAGAGACCAACTCTTCAATCAATAGCTTCCTTATGAGTGGGGGAGTAGTTTTAGGGTGGGAAGCTAACAGGTTCACTGAAGTAGGTGAGGAGGAGATTAGTTTTACACTTTGAGCAACCTCCTGTTGCTCTCCACCTCTTTTATCTGATTCTATAGAGGTACTAGGGCTATCCTCTCCAACTTCAACTATAACAGGGGATACCCTCTTTGGAGTTTCTTGGGTTGAAGTCCCAGCTGAAGTTTCTACAACAATAACATTAATTAGCTGTTCAGACTTTGTAGCTTTAGAAAGCTCAGACGTTGACTTAGTTTGGTCCGTCGGGACTGCTTCTTCTATAACTCTGATATTTGGAAGAGGACCCTCTCCACAGGTCTTTTCTAAGAGAGAAGCTTTCTCAGGAGGCTCATCACCTCCTCTCAATGGTTGAATTGATCCCTTTGCAATGGTAGAGATTGTTGTTAAGGAAGTGGTTGTGACACCAGTAGTTGCCTTCGCTGGAGTTCGCGGAGCGGGAGGCTTCCTTTCTGACCTCTTCCTTTGGCCTGCAGTCCACTCAACCCATTGAATTTTTCTTTTGTAAATACCCCCCATAAGAGCATGCAAGTCACTTACTGCTTGGTCTAGCATAGGCTCTGAGCTGATAGGGGTGGAATTTATCTTCTCCAAGTATGTGTCATCATACAGATGATTGCCATCATCTTCTGGCCCTTCTGCCGCAATGTTAACATTGAACCTTTTTATCTGTTCAATGGTTAACCAGGCATATAATCTTTCCCTACTCTCCAAGTCATATTTGTAATAGGCCCAATAGTCCTCAATATTAGGTACATGGTGAATGGCCCTGCTCATCTGTAAGACATCTCTAGCATAATTAACCGGATCATACTATGGCCTTAGAACATCATATGTTTGTAGAGAGAACTTCTTTAAGAATATTTTAAGAACATTCTTTGCCTCTGACTGGGACACACACCTGTAAGCTCCGATGGTCATTGGGAACTCATATCCTTTCTTCTTTGAATCTAAATAGATCAGGTTCACCTGCAGCACTTGCCTCATTACTTTGATTAGCATGATCATGTCAGTAGGGTATCTGGGCAGCTTCAAAGGAAAATCATCAAAACTTGCAAGATGAAGATATGAGAAATCTCCAAACTAAATGAAATAGCATCCGAATTGGCTTATAAAAGCCATGGCTTCAGAAGAAAATCTCCTTTCCAGACAACCTTGTAGCTCCCTACACAGTCTCATTGTAAAGGCATCATTAACTATGATATAATTAGCATAACTATTTTGTAGTTGTAAAGAAGGGAAAAACTCATAGCTTTTTACATCATCTGGGAGTTCCTCTAACCTAGGAAGCCCAGGATAGATTTGAATCATGGATAAAATATAGAAGAGGACATAAGACATGCAGAATTCATTCTGAAACTTGGCCCTATTGAGGGCGTCTGAGAGATTCTCACTCACCATCAGGGCCCAGTCAATGAAATGGTGCTGAGAACATATTATCTAAACTAGGAAGAAATGTTGTTCAACAAAATTAAGAGCTTCACTCTCACCTCTGATCCCATGAAGTAATACCAGTATGTCCATGATCTTTGGCTTCAGATTTGCGCCAAATAATGTTTTGGGCAACTTGCCCTTGGTGCTCTTGGGTTCTTTAAACCATGAATTCATAATCTCTCTTTTCCACACTGGTCTCTTCGCTGAATATTCAGAAACCGCCTAGCTATACGTTATCTTAGAGTATTGCGCCTGCTCTAGAATGCAGAGGGAATTCTGGATAGATTCTCTATCAATGGAGAGGAGAACCATGTTGTCTGGTAGGATAATTTGCTTGGTGTCTGGGTTGTATCGGGCTATAGATTCCCAGACCAACTTAGGAGCTTGAACGGCTATAGGAAAACTGGAAGCTTCCACTAACCCACTCTCCTTAAGCTTCTCTCTGATAGGGTGTATCTGCTCAGCTCTCAATCTATTCTAAAAGTTTTGCATGTTAAAGAACTTCAGCGAGGTGTTTGAGATTTTGTGCCACTCAAAGATAATGCCATTCATTTTGTCGAATCCCAAAAATCTAGAAGCCATGTGAGTATGATTTAACCTAGAGATTCAAATTTCTCTCCAGAAAATAGAGGCAATGAGCAATTGGTCTTAGCTACTTTGAATTCAAACAATTTGGTGAACAATGGTGGTTCCAGTTCAAAATCTTCAACTGATTTTATACTTTTTGAATTCTTACCGTTTAATGGCCAAATTCCCATGCCACACGAATGAAAATACCTTTACATTAATGAACAAGTCCGTTACAAAGTAAAACAACCTTATTTGAATTAATTACTTTTCTTTACATGCTGTTAGAAAACATTTTTTTACTTTAGTAACCGTAACGGTAACTTTCTTGAAGCGGTAGAAAATTACTTTTCCGCTTCTCCTTTGGGTAGAAAAATCCTTTTGGAGTGCTCTCTATTTGAAAATCTGCCAAAGGAGAATTATGGCCTATAGCAGTGCCAAAATGATATATATTGATTCCATAGGCTTTCTTATATGTCAGATCTCTTATGGGATGGATTATATTTCAAAACTCCTTCACCTTGATAGTTTGGCAGAAAATGCATCTCGTCAGTCAGAACCCGCAGGTAGGAGCAAAGGAGAAGCCACTTTCCACTTTTTCACCTATGGAGAATTCCATGAAATCTTCTTTGTTTGATCATTTATTTTGTTTCCCATAGGTTCGATATTACTTCTTGAAGCTTTCTTGTTCCTGACTTCTTCATTTTCCATCTTTATTTACCTCTGATGTTCTTAAGTCTGTAAATTGCGGAAAGCGCACCCCATATGTGATTTTTCGCCATGGAGAAGCCAAAAATTTATTTCCCACCAATGCTGCAACTTGAAGACATGAGGCAAAGTATTTCATCTATATATGGTTTTGAAGTTAGAATCTTTTTTAAAACTTGACCTTTACCAGATTAGGGACTTAACCTACCCGATAAAATGTGATTTTCAGACCTAGAATCCCCCCAGCTTAGGAAGGAGAAGTCAAGTTAGGGAAATCCGATAAAGGCCTTCTATCCTAAGGGAATTTCTAGACTTAGACTCTGGACTTGCATGGAACTTCCATGACTACTACTACACATAAAACATCCATTTTTGTCTTGAGGTATAAAGACCAAAAGTGGGGCAACACTCTCATAAATGCAGTAGGTGCATTTGTAAAGCCCAAATGGCATTACTAACCACTCATAGAGTTCCTCTATGGTTTTAAAGGAAAAATTCCACTCATCCCCCTCTTTAATCCTAATTTGATAATATAAAATGTTAAGGTCTATTTTTGAAAAGTACTTAGCACCCCCAAGACAATCCATCAAGTCTTCTATTCTAGGAATAGGAAATCTATACCTAATTGTTATCCTATTTATTGCCCAAGAATCAGTACAAATCCTCCACTTACCTCCCTTTTTAGGTGCCAAAACCACTGGAATAGTACATGGGCTGATGCTCTTTCTGATTAGTCTTTGGTCCAACAACTCTTTGACTTGCCTTGCAATCTCCTTGTTTTGTTCTGATGTCATCCTATAAGCATCTTTGTTAGGTAATGTTTCCCCTGGCACAAAATCAATTTGATGATCGATTTATCCTTGTGGAGGTAGAGTGGCTAGTGTCCCATCACAAATGATGTCTTGGAATTGATCTAGCAACTTTTTGACTTATGCAGGCATAGGTGCTTATTTTTGTGTCTCTTCTTCCTTTGGTTTCACAATGATGACATACCCAATCCCTTCTTATTTCTTCATATCACTTATGAATACTTTCCCACTCATTAGGAGTGTATTGGAGTCCATAGTCTTTACTCTTTCTTCTTCTATTATGGACTGTATTTTATAGGTGACTCCATTCTTCCTGAATGAGTACTTATTCTCCTTGCCATGGTAGACTGCTTCGCTGTCATACTGCCATGGTCTTCCTATCAATAGATGGAAAGTGTCCATAGGTAAGACATAACATAGTATCTTTTCTTGGTACTCTCCTATGGTGAATTCAACCCACACTATCTCATTAACCAGTATGTTTTTTCCTTTGTTTATCCAAGTTACCTTGTAGGGATATGCATGTGGTATCTTGTTTAACTTCAAATTTTGCACTTCTTCCTCTGCGATTACATTATCTATGGACCCAGTGTCTATGATGACTCTACACACCTTGCCAAGGATCTTTCATTTGATCCCGAAGAGGGCTCTCCTCTTCTCATGTTCTTCTTTACCAGGCTCCTTGATTAACACTCTCCTAAGCATGAGACTCTCACCCTTCTCTGAATCAAGAGTTATCTCTAATTTCTTCACATGACTATCTTCTTCTTAGACATATGCTATATTCTTCTCACCATGTGAGGATGATGCCTTGTCTGGACATCTATAGGAAGGTTTTCCTATTTGTCCACAATGGTAACATTTCATACTATAAAAGTATGAACCTCTGCTAAAGCCACCAGGCCTACCTCTTCCACCACTGTTGTAACTCCTACCTCTACCATAGCCACCTATATTTTTTGGCTCACTTCCTTGTTCAATAAACTTGGAGTCTCCTTGACTATTTTTCTCATTTCTCCTACCACTAGAACCTCCTCTATGTCCACCTTTGAAATCTTTTCCTATTCCTATGCCTCTAGAGTTAGATTCTTTCTTCTTCTTGTTTCTTTCCTCCACCTTGAGGGCCATTTGCACACAACTATGGATAGTAGTGAGGGTAAAGAGGCTTATCTCTTCTTGAATTCTCCATCTAAGCCCATTGAGGTATCTTTCCACTCTGATGCTTTCCTCTTCATGTACCTTAGACCTAAGACATAACTTTTGAAACTCCTTTGCATAAGAGGCAACATCCATCTCCTCCTGCCTAAGGTTTTGTCTATTTTTATGTAGTTAAATTTTGTAGTCATCTGGTAGATAGATTTCTTTTACCTTAGTCACCATAGCCTTCCAATTCACTATAGGTCTCTCTCTCTCTCTCTCTCTCTCTCTCTCTCTCTCTCTCTCTCTCTCTCTCCTTCTAGGAACTTCTACCAAGTTAGGGCTTGTCCCCTCAATCTAGACTTGGCTATCTTCACTTTTTGGGCTTCCGTAATCCCATCATATTTGAAGTGATTCTCCATGCCTTCAATCCACTCCATAACTAATTCTACATCCATTCTTCCAGTGAACACATGGATTCCTTTAAGTGCCTTACCACTCAATTCTTTGAGGGATTTGAGGAAAGGTTCCTCTGGTAATGGTGGGTTTGGTTTTGGCTCTACATATTCTTCCTTTTGTGCTTTTCCCTTACCGTTATCATCCTCTAACAACTCCGTCACTTTGTCTGCAGTCTCTACAAATTCTTCTAGTCTTAGTTTAATTTCCTCCATAGCTTCCTCTAGAAGTCTATTCCTATCTTGATTCTCTATCAAGTCCCTTGCCACCTCTTCATTTTTCACCATGGTACTTTCTCCCATTGACTCACTCACCTCTGACATACACAACACTCTTCCCAAGCCTTTCAGTGGCTCTGATACTACTTTGATGGGGAGATTCCACTAAAAGAGATTTATTGCTCTTCCTAAGGCTATTTATTATCCTTCCTAGGGAAATTTACCTTTACCCTAACTAGGGGATTCTTCTATCAATCCCCTACTCCACTGAATCTCTCCAATCTATTTCAAACTATCTTCACTCCTTCACAACCTTCTATGCACTCATGGGTCCTATCCAAGAAAATATGTTTCAATATTTCTTTGGTATGGAAATTAGGTGTCCATACTCTTTATCCATCATTTTCAATAGGATTTAGAACCCCTTTCACCAATCCTTCATGGGATTTTCAATCGAGTTCTAGATTCCTATGTTTTAGGCCTTGTAGCCTTTTTGCTCAATTACGCCTCCTAAAACTTGAAATCTTGGAATTTCTTCTAATTTCCCTTAACAATCCTCAAAATTAACTTTGGATTTTTTCTAGGATCAACCTAGGCTTCAAGATTTTCTAGGTCTTAGTTCCTCGAATTGTCTGTACAGTGTACTTCCAGGAAACCCCTATTTTTAAGGGGTTTTAGGGCATATATACCAGTCTATCTTTTGGTGGCTCAAAATGTGCTTAAATGAACTCACCTTCATTTCTCTTTTCAACCACATGACCTTCTCCCATGACCATAAAATTCCCAACTCAACATTGGCACACACCAATCTATATACCCATTTTGTAAACCTCTGCAACTCTACAAGCTCCTAGCCGGATGGCTCTGAACCTGCCTAGGGCTTGCTTGTAAAATAAGCCCCCTTGCTAAACAAAAACCTAAAATACCTATTTACATAGTACATAGAGTTACCTTCTTGATTCCAAGTGGCCATATGGATTCAACTATTGGAATTCAAGAAGGGCCATATTTACATAACTACCTTTGTTTAGGACAGTGAATCAATGAAACTAAAAGAATTTACAAAATGATAAAGAAATGTACAAAATGCCCACACCAAGTCCACACAAGGTATCTAAATACAAAAAATAACCCTTAAATACATAAAAAAATACCATTCAATCTATTTTAGTGTCGTCGATGAAGGCTTAAAAGTGTCTCTGTGTTACAAAACTAGTCAATTACTTGCTTCTTCCAAAATAGTCCGTACAATCTGACAACCAACCCCTCAATTAGGGTTTATTTAGTCTTATATAGTCCTATTACACATGTTAAGACCCTAAGGTCAGGATTTAGACCCATTTATGGCTATTTGCAACTTTTTAGGAAAGTTGTCATGATGACTTTTCAAAGTTGTAAAGTTGTCATGAGCAACTTTTGCAATTTTTGCAATCTTATCTTGTCATTACTCCTGACTTGCATAGTTTTGACTAAAAATCAACATATTGGGTCCAAAACCATGTCTAGACCTCATCCAACCTTTTACCTCTCATTTTGGAGTCTGGTCCACATTTTGACCAACTTTGACTCTCCTAACACTTAGTGCAAAAATAGACTAACTAGGACCTTTTTGGATCAAACCAAAGATATGAAACTCAAAACTCCTATTTACAAGAAACTCCACACTCCTTGTGACTTTATCATAGTATTTATTCATTGGTGGTTAGATAGAACCACCTACAAGCCAAAATTGAAATAAGATCTTTCCTAGGACACTAAGGTGCTGTTAGTAATAACTGAGATGGGGGGGGGGGGGGNTGGGGGGGGGGGGTGAATCAGTGGCCTAAAAAATTAATCCTGAAAACAACCCTTAAAAATTATAACCAAAAATTATGACTCTAGTTATCTTCTATCCTACATGATGTATTCCTTGAAATACTTTTATGAATTTACTACTTGTCATATTGCTTTGTTAATCTCTCTTTTGTATGATTACCGATAAGCAGTTAACTATTTACCGAAATACAGTAAATATGCAGAGTATACCGATCATTCCAGAAATGCATATGTGAGATGTAAAATAGTAAATTAATAAAACATAAACACATAACACATGGATTTTTAACATGGAAACACTATTAAGGGAAAAACCACTGGGACCGGTACCCCAAATTTTCACTCTTCTGAAGTGATCCCTATTAAGAGACAACCCTGTTAAAGGTTACAAACACACTGTTAGGTGTGACCTTGTTAGAGGATTTAGAAATAGTTTGTCAACTAGTATCTGACATCTAATGCTACCATCCTTGATCAAACAGTCACTTGGCCTGTCAATAGGTATCGGGCATATCCAATGCTTCTTTTGTGATCAAACTTTTTGATACTCCTTGGGATGTATCTCAATTGTAAAAGACTTTTAAGTCTTGCTTGGTTAAGAGGCTTTATTCTTAAATGGTTAAACTAAAAAACTAATGATCTGTTCATACATACAGCTCAATTATAGATTTTCAAATCTATTGTAAGTCCATTACCTCTCTGATCAATATAATCACGTATACCTTTGCTCCACACTTTTCTGCTCTGTGATGCTTGTCTCACTGTTCATCGATGTCTGCAGAATCTAGCTCTTCCTTTAGCTTATTGATCAGGACTGAATGAAGACTCTCTTCTCCTTCAAATTTTCTTTAGCATCTTTCCTCTTCTCTTTTTCTTCTCACATAATTACCCCCTTTGTAATGAATTGGGTTTGTCTTTATATAGACATGATTTCCCCTTTTCTTGGCTTTCTTGATTCTTGGTGTGTTCCATAATTCTCGCCAATAGATTTAAATGAAAACTCCAGTTTTATCTCAAAGAGGTTTTCTTACCAACTAGACAAATCAGCTTTGAATCAATTACTTATCTTTAGTTTTATCTGGATGTTCAAAAAAATGATAAGTATGTGTTAATTCTATCTTTAGCTTCTTGATAGCTAAGCATTCTGTCATTTTATGAACTCTCTGTTCTGTCGGTCAACACTTCAGTTAGTCATCAGTGATAACTAAATGTTCTATCAGTGTGACTTTAGTTTTCATCAAGATCTTTGTCCTTGTCTTCTCCATTGGGCAACATTGAAATTCTTTCCATCGGGTTACTCTGTTCTTTTCTCATCGGTCAACACTATAACTTTGTTCGTCAGTAATGCTGTGCATTAGCTTGTCAAGTAACATTGTGACTCTGCTCTTTTAGTTTGACCACCGGTGTGCACTCCATCAATGTATGTAGCCACTTAGTGAATACTTGACTTGTATGCATTAATGATAGCATAGCCTTGATTCATCTATTCTTTGGAGTCTTTGGCAGTATTTCCATGACCATACAAATTATATTAAGTTGACATCAATGACAATACAATACATTAACTGATTTTAATTCCTTGCATGATCATCAACTTGACATCTTCAAACATTTAATCAGTTACATGTCATCAATCTCTCCCTTTGGCATTGATGGCAACATACTACATTATCATACTATGCTATTGCTAATGTAATATGAAATATACAGTTTCATCAAGCTTTTCTAATGTAACTAATACAAATGTCTGGATTTTGGTAATCTCAAAATATCTTTGATTTGATTCTTACTGCTTTCTTTCTGTCTACAATCTCTTCACTAGATAGATGTGGAATCTTTCTTTCTCTGATGTATTGTGTTCTCCTTCTATGTCAAACTCTCTCCCTTTGATTGTTCTCCTTTCTTGTGATGTCTTTTGTCAACAATTCTTTTCTTTTGTGTTTACTTTCCCTTTATCTTTATATATTTCCCTTTGGATACTTCGATGGATATAATCTCTTCCTGAGATGATAATGGATAAACTCTCTCCCTTTGATAGCAATTTCAAACAACCATCTTTTTCAAATAAATATTTTTCAGTAATGTCAAATGGATCCTTTCTATCCATAATATATTCCTTGAATTTCCCAATCCATCGATAATAACTCTAGTGCTCAGAGTAGATAAATACCCTACTGTGTATATATGTATCTTTGAAGTTCATCTCTATGCTTGCATCAACATGAATGATATTCTTATGTAATACAGGCTGATGTAGCCTTCTAGTCAATTTATTGACCAGTAGACAAGGGTCTGACGCCTAGTCTCTTTCTCAAGTATTCAAATGCATCCTTGGGAAGTGGCTTGGTGAAGATATTGGCCAATTGTTCCTTTGATTGCACATACTCAAGTCTCACCTCCTTTGCCTAAAATTGTTCTCTCAAATAATGATACTTGATGGAAATATGCTTTGTTTTAGCATGCATGAATGGATTCTTGGAAATGTTTACTGCACTTGTATTATCACAATAGATAATTACTGGTTCTAAAATTTGCATATGCGTACCTTCCAGTAACTATTTGATCCATGCAATATTTGAGCAGTTTGCAATAGCATCAACATACTCTTCCTCTACAGTAGATTGAGATATGCATCCTTGCTTCTTGCTGATCCATGTGACAAGTCTGTCACCCATAAAGAATGCTCCTCTAGTTGTTCTCTTCCGGTCACAAATATTTCCATCCCAATCAGTGTCGGTAAAGACCTTAAGTTCAAATTTTCCTTTTCTTCTATACCATAATCCATATTCCTCAGTATTCTTTAGATATCTTAGGATTCTTTCATAGCAATCATATGTGATTCCCTGCGATTAGCAAAAAATCTTGCAACTATTCCTACTGCATGTGCAATATCTGGTCTAGTATGTACAACATACATGTGTTTTCCAATCATTGATCTGTACAAAGTCTGATTTACCTCTGATGACTTGTCCTCCTTTGTCAATTTGCATCTAGTTTCCATTGGTGTTCCAACTAGTTTGGATTCTTTTATCTTGAATATTTTCAGTACTTCTTTGATGTACTTAGATTGTGTAATGAAAATACCTTCATCTTGTTGCATGATCTATAGACCAAGAAAGAAATTGATCTCTCCAAACATAGACATCTCAAACTCTTTGCCTCATTTCATTAGCAAATGATTTGCATAGCATATCATTGCCTCCAAATATGATGTCATCAACAAATATCTCAAAAATCAAAATGTTAGCATCAATATCTTCCTTGAAATAAAGATTATTGTTTTCAACAGTCCTTACAAATCCAATACTTATAAGATAGGAATGAAGTCTTTCATACCAGGCTCAGGGTGCTTGTTTCAATCCATACAAGGATTTGTGTAGCCTACATACCATGTTCCTCTTGTCAAGATTAACAAACCTTTTTGGTTGTTCAATGTATACCTCTTCTTCAAGTATTCCATTTAGGAATGCAGACTTGACATCCATTTGATATACCTTGAATCCTTTACATGTAGCATAAGAAAGTAATATTATTACTCCTTCTAGCCTAGAAATGGGTGCAAAGGCTTCTCCATAGTCAATTCCTTCTTCTTGTGCATACCCCTTGCATATTAGTCTTGCTTTATTTCTTGTGACTTCTCCATTCTCATTCAAATTATTTCTGAATATCCATTTTGTACTGATGACATTCTTGTCATCTGGTCTCGGTACAAGTGTCCATGTCTTGTTTTTATCTATCTGCTCAATCTCTTCATTCATAAAACTTATCCGTTCATCATTATCTAGTGCAACATTAATAGATTTGGTCTCATAATCACAAATAAGACATCTTGTATTTAGAGACTTACTTCTGGTTCTCATACCAACCTTTTTATCTCCTATGATCTGGTTCTATGGATGGTTCCTTTTGACATATCTTGCAAGTACAGGTTTAGCTCTTTGTCTATCAGCTTGATCATCAGTTTGTTCTTAATTCTATTCTCCATGAC
This sequence comes from Thuja plicata, assembly GCA_018584345.1. NCBI lineage: Eukaryota > Viridiplantae > Streptophyta > Pinopsida > Cupressales > Cupressaceae > Thuja > Thuja plicata. Next base: position 32,596 of record MU225116.1, on the reverse strand, counting down.
TTTGTGTATCATTTTGAGCAATATTCTGATCATCGGTATTTGCAGCCTGATGCTCGGGTACAATAATCTGTTGCTTGGGAGCTCTACATTTTTGGTCAAGTAGAGTGTCAGGTTCCTCATTGTAAGTAAACCTATTGTAGTCCTCTGATTCTTTAGTGCTTTCCTTTTCATTCTTCTCTGCAAATTTATCTATCTTTACATTTGCACTTTCAACAATTTTGTTAGAGGCCTTATTTAGACATTTATAAGCCTTGGTCTTGGTAGAATACCCTAGAAAGATTCCTTCATCACTCTTGGAGTCAAGTTTTCCATTTCTATCATCTTTTAAGATATAACATTGACTGCCAAAAATTTTGAAATAACTTACATTGGATGTGTATCCATACCATAGCTCATAAGGTGTCTTTTTGGTGTCTTTCTTCAATTGTACCATGTTCAATGTGTAAACAACAGTACTGATAGCTTCCCTCTAGAAGATTTTCTCTATCATCATTGTCCTTGCACAATACACTATGGATCTATTCCTTCTTTCAACAATTCCATTTTGTTGTGGTGTTCTCAGTGCAGAGACCTATCTTCTGATTCCATGCTCATTACTAAAGTCAGTGAATTCATCTGAAATAAATTCCCCTCCTCTATCTGACCTTAATCATTTTAACTCCTTACCACTTTGTTTCTCAACCATTGCCTTATACCATTTAAACATCTTAAATGCTTCTAATTTATCTTTTAGAAACATAATTGTCATCATTCTAGAGTAATCATCAACAAAGAGAATAAAATATTTATCTCCATAATAACTCTTTTTCCTCATGTATTTTTTGTTGTCATGGAGAGTGGAGACCGGGCGTGAGTCCAAATTCAAATTTGAATCTAGGCGGGACTGGTGTGAATGTTACAGGTGTTGTAGGACACAACAAGTCGGAGGATGTTGTTGACAACAACAAGAAAGGGAAGGATCCTGATGCTGGACTCACGCCTGGGGACCTAGGGGGCCCAGTTCAGAAGCATTAGGAGACAGGTAGGAGTGCATCAAAAAGTGGACCTCCCTCTTTGGGGTCAATCCTGGTAAGTCTTCTTTACCACCGATCAATAAAATATCAAGTCCTTCACATGGAAGTTTTTCTTTGGATATCCCGGACCAGATTATTGACCATACCATTACCAGAATGAAAAAGTCCCTAGTTGGAAGATTCATGGGGGTGAGACCCAACATTGAAGTGGTTAAAGAATATGCCAACATAAATGGGATCTGAAAGGGCAAGTTGATGTGGTTTCTATGTCAAAAGGGTGTTTGTCCTTCTTCTTCTCTTATGAAGAGGATAGAATGAAAATTCTATGCAATGGGCCTTGGATGATAGGTAAAAATACTCTGATACTCCAAAAATGGAGCCCTAATCTGGTCTTTGAGGAGGATGAGCTCAATCAAGTTCCAGTCTGGATAAAGCTCCATGGTCTACCTATCGAGTATTGGACGGAGGAAATTTTTGTGGGGATAGCTAATACCTTAGGGGAGCTCCTATTAATAGATAATGTCACTGCTTCAATGAGGAGACTAACATACACTAGAATATGTGTGGGTATTACATAGAATATTGATATGCCAGAAAAAACTAACTTTTGCTCTAAACTGTGGTCATGGGAACAAAAAATAGAATATGAATCAGTCCCTTTTTCATGTTTTCATTGTAAGAAGGAGAGACAATGGGCTAAGAAGTATCCTTCAAAGATTGTCCAGAAAAAAAAAAGTAATGGGTCCCAGTGGGAAGAGTGAAGAAAGTTGGAGAGGAACCATCTTTGGAAGCCCTTATTAATAACAATTCTTCAAACCTTGAAATAAATCATGATGGTAGAAAAAGATATTAATGCAAAGTGGGGATTCTGAAAGTAAGGAATGTCAAGAAAGCCCTAAGAAAAATGCAGAAGAACAAAGGGAAGAAAGGGAGATCCAGGAAGAAAACCAGCAAGAGACTATTGATATAGTGGATATAATAGTAGAATAAGGAAAAGAACAACCCAGTTCCCAAAATGATCAGAATGAACGGAGATCAGAGGGAAAAAACTAAAAAATGGAGGAGGAAAAATCTTGGAAGGAAGTTTACCAGGGGTTAACTGGTCAAGGATCATCAGATATTCCACATGAATCTCCTCAAGGGATTAGAAAGATATCTTTTGAATTTAAGACTCCTAAATGGGGGGATGTTGAAGATATAGGTCATGCTCTGTTAGGTATCCAGAGTGTTGCAGAAAGTCATGGGGATAAGAAAAAATCTAGGAAGAATAAAGGAAAGCAAAGTAGATCTATTGAAACAAGGAGTAAAAAATTAGGGGATGTGGGAGGAATGCTGTCTTCCCCTGGACACCCTTCGAACCAAAAGCTTAGAGCCAAGGAGACCAAGAAGAATATTGCAGATGGAAGCCAACCTACTATAATGGAGGTGAGATCCTTTACTAAGCTATGGAGATCATTTCTTGGAACATCAGGGGACCGAATAATCCCCATAAACAAGATATTGTTAGGAATAGGATAAGAGATAATAGACCAGATATTTTATTAATTCAGGAAACCAAAATGTTGAAAGAGAAAGTGGAAAATGTTAGATTCTTTAAAAATGGCAATATTTGTGGGGGAGACTCAGAGGGTGCTTCTGGGGGTATCGCTATTGTCTAGAATTGTGATGTTATTAATGGGGATATGATTTATCAGGGGAATAATGTTTCTTGTATAAGATTTAAGCATCTAAAAGATAATACTTCTTGGATTTTAACAAATATTAATGCCCCTAATTCCAAAAAGGGTAGAGAGGTTTTTTGGAATAAGTTGTCCTCCCTGAGAAACAGTTTTAATAATGAGGAGTGGCTTGTTATGGGAGATTTCAATACTCCCTTAAAAGAAGATGAAAAAAAAGGAGGAAGCCAAACTAATTTGGATAGTAGACTAGATCTGATGGATTTTATTGACAACCATTCTCTCCATGATATTGAGTTGCAAGGTGTTAACTATACCTGGACTAATAGAAGAAGTGGGTAGGATCTTATCCAAGTTAGACTTGATAGAGCCTTGATCACTAATGATTGGTTTTCCCATTACTATTGCTCATTATCTACTCATTTGAGGGTTGGATCGGATCATAACCCTATCACTTTCCTGGCATATTTTATCTCCAAGAAAAGGAACTTTCCTTTTAGATTTGAGAAAATGTGGACTATGCACCCTCAACTCCAGCATAAGATTGAGGATTGGTGGAGTATTAAAATTAATGGTACTGCCATGTTTATCCTGGCTAAAAAACTTAAACATGTTAAGGATAATATTAAGGATTGGAATAAAGACAGTTTTGGTAACATTTTTTCTACAAACGCCAATATCAATATGGATCTGAAGGACATGCAGGATAGTATCCAGAAGGAAGGTTATGTAAGGGTCACTAGAGAATAGGAGAATGAGAAGTTGGTGGAGCTCCATGATATTATTGCTAAGGAGGAAACCTTCTAGAGATAAAGGTCCAGAAAGATTTTCCTTAATGAAGGGGACATAAATACAAAGTATTTCTTCATGACTACTCTTAAGCACAGACAGGCTAATAGAATCTCCCATCTGAATATCAATGACAGTATTTTGGAGGATGAAGAGGTTATTCAGATGGAAGCTAAAAATTATTTTCAAAATCTTCTTACAAAAAATAGAGATCTGAACAGGGAGGATCAAAGGGATCTGCTGGGATGCATTCCCCATATGCTAAATGAGAATCAAAATTCAGATCTCAATGCTATCCCCTCTAACTCTGAAATAAAAAAAGGTTGTCTTCTCCTTTGAAGGAGATAAAGCTTCGAGACTGGATGGCTACCCTATCTTCTTCTTTCAGATGTATTGGCAGATAATTGAAAAAGATGTTACGAATGCTGTCAAGGAATGTTTTGGTTCTAGAAATTTGCTGAAGGAGTTAAATGGAACTTTTGTTGCCTTAATCCCTAAAAAATAGGGAGTTGATAAAATGGATCAGTTTAGGCCTATAAGATTATGCAATTCTTCCTACAATATCATATCTAAAGTCCTTACCTCTAGGATCTTATCTATTCTCCCCTCTCTGATTTATTGGCAACATAATGGTTTTGTGCCGGGAAGACAAATCTTGGATTCCATAATTTCCGTCCATGAGAATGTGCATTCTCCGGTGATGTCTAGAAAGGAAGGCCTCATCCTTAAATTGGATCTCTCTAAAGCCTATGATAGGGTGGATTGGGAGTTTCTTCTAAAAGTCTTGTGTGCTTTTGGTTTTAACAAGAAGAGTACTGATCTTATCTTTCAGCTTGTTTATTCTGCCACCTTCTCTATTTTGGTCAATGGGTCTCCTACCCCTTTCTTCAAATCTTCTAGAGGGTTGAGGCATGGGTATCCCCTTTCTCCTATCCTTTTCATAATTATGGCTGAATGCTTGGGTAGGTACATGGAAAACCATGTGAGGGTTGGGGAAATTAAGGGATTATGTCCTTCTGCTAACCAAGTGTGTTCTCATCAATAGTTTGTTGATGATTCAGTTATTATGGGAGAGGCCTCTGTTAAAAATGATACTAATATTAAGAATGCTTTGAGAAAATATGTGAATGCTTCTGGTCAAACTATTAATTGGGAAAAAAGCTCCATGTTCTTCTTTAATGTTCCTGAGAAGAGAAAGATTAAATCATGAGGATTCTGGGGTGTGATTTGGGGACCCTCCCTGGCACTTACCTCAGGCTACCTCTTTGTTTGGAACCCCCTGACACTTTCTGGAGCTCTCTTGTTGATAGATATCATAGTAAATTTGTTGGATGGAAAGGGCTTATGTTGATCCAAGCAGGCAAGATTCAAATTCTCAGATCTATCCTCCAAGGTCTTTCACTTTATGCTTTATGCATCTTCAAAATCTCCAAAAAGTTTGGGGACGCTATTGAAAAGATTCAAAAAAATTTCTTATGGACAGGTATGGAGAAAAAGAAGAGGATATCTCTCATAGCTTGGGAAAAAGTCTGTAGACCTATTATTAAAGGGGGGCTTGGTCCTCAACAATTATCTCTTGGCTAAATTAATCTAGAGATATTACAATTCCAGGGGAGAATGAACTCTCATTTGGGACAATAAATACAATAAGGACCACCCTAACTTATTATATTTTCCTGATTATGATAGGGTCTCTGGAGGATGTTTTATATGGAGGAATTCCATGAAAAATGGGGATGTCATTAGAAAAGGAGTAAGATGGAAAGTTGGAAATGGCAGGAATGTTCTCTTCTGGGAAGATGAGTGGATTTTACATGCTCCCCTTAAGGACTATCCCAGATGGTAGAACTTTTAAAATATCTACAAACTTAGATTTGGAAGGAAAGTGGAGGATTACTAGGAAGATGATCACTAGAAAGATATGGCTATTATTGAAATTTCAATGGGACAACTTAACCAAATTCTGGAAATGACCACCCTGATTGAGGATGAAGATAAGATTATCTTGAAGTATAGCTCGAGTGGTAATTTTTCTACTTCTTATTTGTATAATAAGGAGTTTGAAGATCTGATTAAGCCATTTTGGGCTAAGGCCTGGATAAAGGATCTTACTCCTAAGATCAATTTTTTTTTTCTGGATCCTTTTACAAAATAAATCCCTCACTACTGACAACCTTATGAGAAGAGGGATGACTGTTGTGAACAGATGCTACCTTTGCCAACAGAATGAGGAGAGTGTTGATCATATGATTATTCATTGTCATTTTGTTACGGTGATATGGGATAAATCTCTTATTCTTTTTAATATATAATGGGTTTTCCCTAAAAATTTGAAGGGTCCTTTTAATTCCTGGAGACGTCATTCAAAAAATGAAACTGTTATTCAAGTTTGGAAATTTGCTCTTCCCTATATTTTCTAGGGAATCTGGAGAGAAAGGAATGAAAGAGTTTTCAGGAATAAAGAGGCAAATGCCAAGATAAAGGGAGCTATTAAAGAAAATGTAGTGTTAAAGGATAGAATTATGGAACCAATCTTGGAGGAGGATACTGTCTTATTTCAAAAATGGAAGATAAAAGGGAATTTTAGGAAGCAGAACAAAAAAGTTATGAGAGTTGATGCTAGGTGGGATTGCCCACCTAGGGGGTGGATGAAAGTTAACTTTGATGGGGCCTTGAATGGCAACCCAGGGGTGGCAGGATGTGGGATTGTCATTAGGGATGAGAACGAGGTATGTAAGGGTATCAAAGTTGTACCTATTGGTTTCCAAACCAACCACCTTGTTGAGGCCATGAATGCCCTTCATGGTCTCATCATGGCTAAGGAAAAAGGATGCAAGAAAGTTTGGATTGAAGGAGACTCTCTCAACATTGTTAATTGCATGAATTGTCTTACCCCTGCATCATGGACTATTTACAATATTATGCAAAAGGGTAAAGCCTTAATTCATTCTTTTGAAAAATGTATGGTGACTCATAACTAGCTAGAAACCAATGGGGTGGTTGATTGGGCTGCCAACGTGGCATGTAAAATGAAGGCGGTGACTCAATGAGGAGGTGATGTTGAAACACCAGTTCAAGTGCAGTTATTGATGAATAATGACCATTTGCAAAGCAAAAAAAAAGCGATCATAAATGGTAAGTTTTAATAATTTTTTTATGGTGGAAGTGACTTGTCATCATTACCATCTAAGGAGAATGTACTTAGTAGCAATAATTAGCTGGAAGTGGTATGTTTTCTGGCTGCACTTCATTTTTATGAAAGGGAGGTGGGATATTTCAAATGGCATTCGTAAAATTATCTTCAGAGAGAGTAATCTTAACCAGAGAGCTGATATGGGAGGTAACAAGAAGCAAGTGGAACCTACAAATTGTGATGAATGGTGTGAAAGGGATGATGTGTGGAAGATTTTGGTGGAGGGTGGTTTGGTGGTTTTCCTGGAGAGGCTTCATGGGTGCAACTCCACTATCACAAGAATCTTCTCAAAGAATTGGAAAAAATGGGAAGGTTATGGTTGGAAACCAGTATATGGAAGTCACCGAGGAGGTTATTGTAGAGGTGACTGGTATGGGGATGGAAGGGCTTAAATTTTATAGAGATAGGATTATTTTGGATAGGGCATGGGAGAATTTTCTTGAGGAAGACAAGGAAAGGGCTAGGCTGGTGAAGGTGGGCACCTCTTATCATGACCCTATGTGCATATCTAGACCTTGGCGATATGTTCTATCTGTACTCATTAGCTACATCATTCTGGATGCTAGGTTCACTAGGGCCTACGACGACCACTTCATGCTTCTTAATCACTTCAAACACAACATGAAGGTCAATTTTCCTTTCTACTTTCTCAGCTCGCTTGATTTCACCATTAATAGTATGCAGAAGAAACCAAAGGAGGATCATGCCTCTCACTAGGGGCTTATGGTGTTAGTATATGAAGTTCTTGAATCTAAGAAGTTGGAGAGACCTTTGGTTAAAAGGACTCAAAAGGATGAGAAAGATATGGAAGGAGATGAGGAGGAAAGTATGTATGAAGAAGACACTGAGGATGAGGAAGAGGATAAAAAAGGGTATAAAACCCCTAAGAAGGGAATAAAAAAGGGGTCTTCTTCCTTGAAAAGCCTGAAGAAAACCCACATCAAAATTTCTGATACTGAGAAGGATACGAAGCATGATAGCTTTGAGGAGAGTGATAGAAAAAAGAAAAATGGAAAAATTAATACTAGGGATAAGAAGATGAATCTAGCAGAGGAAACTAAGATTGAAAAGGACACCGAGGATGAAGAGAAGGGGACTAAACCCAAATCTGGGGTTAAGAAAAGAAAGAGGGGTGATATGAAAATTAGCAAAGGGAAAAATTCCAGCGAGCGGAAAATCATGCTTTCCTTGGATGAGGAGGATGACAAGGAGAAGGATGAGGGAAAGGATGATACTAACCCTACTAAGAGCTTGGAGAATAAAGAGCAGAAGGAAGAATAAACTATGAAGGAGGATTCTGAGAAGGGACTTCAAAATGAGAACATTGGGAAGGAGGATACCCACCACAATGTTGATATAGGTAATACTTTTGAACCTAAGGATTTAGTCTGTGGTAAAGCTTGCATTACAGATTTTGCTGGTTTAATTAGCAAACTATTAGGTGATAATGCTAACCTAAAGAATCAAATTGAGGGTATGAGGGGGGAAATGAACATCTTAAAATGTGTTGGTATTGGGGAGAAATCTATTGTTGAGTGCCTGGGTGAAATGAAAGAGGTCGTTCAGAATTTGGAAGCACAGGTTGAATTGGTGAACAAAGTCAGCAAATTGGAAAAGCAGTTCAAGGATTTTGAGGACAAATTTGCTAAAGAAGAAAACATGAGGTAGATCAAGAACTTGAAGGCCAAGGTGGACAAGCTGGAGGACATGGTTCGTAAGATTGGGGACCAATCTCTGAAGAGTCTCAAAGCTTATACAGGGCAGGCTAAGTGTTTAATGGAGAAGCTGGAGTAGGATACTAGAGATAAGGATGGCCAAGCTGTCAAGGATCTGTCTTGCCTGGGAACTCGCACAAGGGCTAGCACCAAAAAGATGAGCACAAGGGAGGAAAAAAAGAAGGACAAAGGTGACCTCAAAAATACTATCAATCAGATGGAGCTTATGGTGATTCAGGCCTAGGAAATGGTTGATGGAATGTAGCTATATTTTCTTGTGCCCTCCCCTTTTTTGTATTGTCCCTATTTTTCATGTTTATCTTTAGGACTATTGCTAGCTAGTCTATCTGCTGGCTTTTTTGTTGGCTATCTCTTTTTGGTGCCTTGGCACAGTTGTTGCTGTACTTTCTTTGAATATTTGTTTAACTTTGTTTAAAGGTTTTGGGTCCTTGTAAAACCTATTTTTACTTAATCAGAACTCTTTGTCCTCATAGGTCCACATAAATCAGTATGGAATAATTCTAGAATTGCATCAGATGTATGGATTTTTCTTTTAAAACTAGACTTTGTCATTTTACCTTTTGACAATTCTTACACATGATGTTGTCAGGCTTGGTCATCGTCGGTAAGCCTCTGACATTTCTCTTTTTGCTAATCTTTATCATGCTATCAAAATTCACATGACACAATCTTTTGTGCCACAACCATATGTCTTCATTTTTAGAAACCAAACAAGTGGTGTCAGTATCATTCAGATAGAATAAGTTACCTTTTGTCTGCTCACCGATACCAATCAGATTTCCTGATTTATTGAAGATCTTTGCCTTCTTATTTTCAAATGCTACTTTGTGACCTGAATTATTCAACTGAGAAACACTCAATAGATTATAATTCAATCCATTTACCCAATAAGCATTTTCACATTTTATCTGGTTATTTAACATTATGGTTCCTCTAGCTTCTGCTGGACAAGATGTGTCATTACTCATTCTTACTGAACCACCTTTATAGTATTCAAAAGTCTCATCAGTCATATGGTGAGTGAAACCACTATCTATGATCCAGACATCATTTTTACTAACTTTAGATATGAGTTTTATTTCTACATACCTTTCTTCATCATCATCTGAATCATCTTTTACTGCCACAAACACCATCTTGATGTCTTCATCAGATTCGGTGTCAGTATCATCTTCTTTGCATTTTTCTAGGTAACTTGTCTTATTTCCTTTGTCCTTGTAGTCTTGGGTATCTCTTCTTTCTGATTTTCAGTAGCTTCTATAATCACCTCTATCAGACTTTTTTTCAAATGATCTATCATTACTTCTGTCATATTTTCTTTTGTTAGGACATCTTGCAGAAAAGTGTCCAATCTCTTTACAATCAAAACAAGCAAGTGGTAATTTACCTTTGTATTTACCATTTCCTCTTTGCATCCTTCTAGCCATAAGTACTTCAATTTCATCAAGATCATCCTCCTCACTTTCACTATCACTATCTTTTCTCATAGTGTTTTTATGACTTGATTTACTTATTCTCATAGAAGTTTTGAATGTAGACTCTATGTTTGGTAAGACACTATTATCAAAGTTATTCATCTAAAATGAAATCAGTCTTCCAATCAAACTATCTAGAGTAACATTGCTATTTGCTACTGCTCTCATTTCTTGAATGGTAGATACTCTAATAGCATAAGTAGGCAGTAAGGTTCTTAGAATTTTACTTACCACCATATCTTCTTCTCATACACCTCCAACTCCTCGGATAGCATTGACTACCTCTTTGATTCTTGTGCTGTACTGAGTGATGTTTTCACCTTATTTCATTTTGAGATCATCAAAATTTCCTCTAAGGATTTCTTCTTTTTCTCTCAAAAATTTTTTGTCACCACCATGTACAAGCATCAATTTGTCCCACAACTGCTTTGTAGTTTTGGAGGTTTTGACATCTTCAAATTCAGCATTGTAGAGTGAGGAAGCAAGCTCTATCATCATGTAGTTATGCTCATACTTCTCTCTCAATTGTTCAAATGTTGATGCTCGTGTAGGCAACACATATTCAACATCTAAGTATTTAGTAACATCATTACCAATACCAGATAAGTGGAGTCTTATTCTGCCCTGCCATGAAGTAAAATTATATTTTTTCAACTTGTGCACATCTCGTCTATTCATCTTGTGATCTTTAGCTTAGGTCTTGAAACCTTCCTTCCAAGAACACAAGCTCTGATACCAATTTTTAGTAATAATTGAGAGGGTGGGGGGGGGGGGGGGAATCAGTGGCCTCAAAAATTAATCCTTAAATCAACNGGTGGGGGGGGGGGGGTGAATCAGTGGCCTCAAAAATTAATCCTTAAATCAACCCTTAATACTTATAACCACAAATTATATCTCTAGTTATCTTCTTTCCTACAAGATGTATTCCTTAAAATACTTTTATCAATTTACTACTTGTCGGATTGCTTTGTTAATCTCTCTTCTATATGATTACCGATAAGAAGTTAACTATTTACCAAAACACAGTAAATATGCAGAGTATACCAATCAATCCAGAAATGCATATGTGAAATTTAAAATAGTAAAGTAATAAAACATAAACACATAACACATGGATTTTTAACATGGAAACCCTGTTAAGGGAAAAACCACAAGGACCGACACCCCAAATTTTCACTCTTCTGAAGTGATCTCTATTAAGAGTCAACCCTGTTAAAGGTTACAAACACACTGTTAGGTGTTACCTTATTAGAGGATTTAGAAATAATTTGTCAACTAGTATTTGGCATCTAATGCTACCATCCTTGATCAAACACTCACTTAGCCTATCAATAGATACTGGTCATATCCAATGCTACTTTTGTGACCAAACTTTTTGATACTCCTAGGGATGTATCTCAATTGTAAAATAATTTTAATTTCTACTCGGTTAAGATGCTTTATGCTTCAATGGTTAAATTGAAACACTAATGATCTATTCATACATACAACTCAATTGCAGAATTTCAGATCTATTGTAAGTCCATTACCTCTCTGATCAATATAATCACTTATACCTTTTCTCCACACTGTTCTTCTCTATGATGCTTGTCTCACTGTTTGTTGGTGTCTATAGAATCTATCTCTTCCTTTAGCTTGTTGATTAGGACTGAATGAAGACTCTCTTCTCCTTCAGATTTTATTTAGCATCTTTCCTCTTTTCTTTTTTTTCTCACCTAATTCCCCCCTTCATAATGAATTGGGTTTGTCTCTATGTAGACATGATTTCCCCTTTTCTTGGATTTCTTGATTCTTGGCATGTTTCATAATTCTCACCAATATATTTAAAAGAAAACTCCAGTTTTATCTCAAAGAGATCTTCTTGCCAATTGGACAAATCAGCTTTAAATCAATTACTTATCTTTGGCTTTATCTGGATGTTCAAAACAATGATAAGTATGTGTTAATTCTATCTTTAGCTTCTTAACAGATAAGCATTTTGTCATTTTATGAACTCTATGTTCTGTTGGTCAACACTTCAGTTAGTCATCGATGATAACTGACTATTCTTTCAGTGTGACTTCAGTTGTCATCGGGATCTCCATCCTTGTCTTCTCCATTGGGCAACACTCAAATTCTTTCCGTCGGGTTACTCTGTGCTTTTCTCGTTGGTCAACACTATAACTCTATTCATCGATAATGATGTGCATTAGCTCGTCGGGTAACACCATGACTCTGCTCATTAAGTCTGACCGTTGGTGTGCACTCCATCGGTGTATGCAGTCACTTAGTCAATACTTGACTTGTATGCATTACTGATAACATAGCCTTGATTCATCAGTTCTTTGAAGTCTTTGGCAATATTTACATGACCATACAGATTATATCAAGTTGACATCAATGACAATACAATACATTAACTAATTTAATTCCTTGCATGATCATCAACTTAACATCTTCAAAAATTGAATCAGTTACATGTCATCAGGTGCTCCTGCACCACAACATATAGGATAAACGTTTGAGATCACAGTTTACATTTCACCGAGTTGATTTATATGTTTCAAATTGTTGTTGTACACATCTGGGAGAGTTTGGGACTGTTTGATAATTGGGAGCTAACTGATTCACCCCCCCCCCCTCTTAGTTATTCTAACAATTGGTATGAGGGCATAGAGTGCTTAGAAGGAAAATTTTAAAGGACTTAAGCTAAAGATCAAGATGTATAAGAGAGACGCACCAAAGCTTAACAAGGAGAAATTCTCAACATGGAAAAGTAGAACAAGACTTTACATGTCAGGGATTTGAGATGACTTAACACTATACCTGGATGATGAATTCATCCTACCTACTGGACCTTTGACTATTACTCATATGAAATAAAAACATGACCACAACACTATGATGGTTGAAATTGCTTCTTCACTCATTGATGCTGAATTTGAGGATATCAAGACATGTACATCATCCAATAAGATGTGGGACAAGATTACACTATTTTGTGGAGGAGATGCAAATTTACAAAGAGGTAAAGCTGAAAGTCTTCGAGGAAAATTTGATGACATCAGAATGAAAGAAGGAGAGAACATAACATAGTACAATACCTGACTCAAGGAGGTTTTGAATGCTATTCATGGAGCAAGTGGAACTATTGATGAAGACACTATTGTGTGCAAGATTCTTAGAACTTTATTTCCTATTTATTCTATAAGAGTCTCTGAAATACATGAAATGGGAGAAACACCTGGAAACAATATTTATATTGATAGTCTTGTTGGTAGACTAATTTATTTTGAGCTAAACAATTTTGACGATAATGTTGTACCTAATATGTAATCTGCATTTATGTCTTCTTTGAAAATTAGCAAATCTGGTAGCAAACACATGATAAGAAATAATAGTGACAGTGACAGTGATGATAAAGAACTTGATTAAATTGAAGCATTAATGGTTAGAAGATTTTACAAAGGTAAATGAAGGTATAAAGGTTAACTACCTTTAATATGCCTTAATTGTAAATAAATTGGACACTTTGCTGCCCGATGCCCTAACAGAAATCATGATGAAAGAAACAAAAGATCTAATGATAGAAAAGATGAACAAGAATATAGAAGCAACCAATAGTATGATAGAAGGAATAATCGAGATTACAAAGACAAAGGCAAAAAGGATTGTTAGATTGCTGAAGATAAAGATAATGACACTGATTCTGACATTGATGAAGATATTGAGACATTATTTGTAGCTTTGAAAGAAGATTCAAAAGAAGATGAAAGGTATGTTGAAACATAACTTATTTCTAAAGTTAGCAAACATGAAATTTGGGTTATTGATAGTGGCCATGCCCATCACATGACTGGAGATAAAGGAAAATTTGAATTTCTTAAGCATTATGATGGTGGATCTGTTAGAATGAGAAATGATACACCTTGTCAAGTAAAAGGAAAAGGTACTATATTTCTAAATAATAAAATCAAATGTGAGAATGCATATTGGGTGAAAGGAATTAATTATAATCTATTGAGTGTTTCATAGTTGAATAACACAGGTCACCAAGTTGCGTTTGAAAGAAGAAAAGATAGAATCTATGATGAAATAGGAAAGTTGATCGACACTGGTGAACAATCAAAAGGTAATCTATTCTATCTTGACACTACTGAAACTACTTGTTTGATGGCTAAGAATGAAGATGTATGGTTGTGGCATAAGAGGCTTTGCAATGTAAATTTTGACAGCATGGTTAAGATTAGTAAGAAAAGAAAAGTAAGAGGCTTACCGAGCTTATCTAAACCTGACCATGTAATGTGCAAGAATTATCAAATGGGAAAAATGTCAAATCTAGTTTTAAGAGAAAGAATTTTTCATGTAATGATATTTTGGAGATAGTTCATACAAACCTATGTGGACCAATGAGAACACAGAGTTATTATGGTGACATATATTTTATTTTATTTGTTGATGACTACTCTAGAATAATGACTATCATGTTCCTAAAAGAAAAATTTGAAGCATTTTAGATGTTCAAATGGTACAAAGCTAAAGTGGAAAAAGAAAGTGGTAGAGAATTGAAATGTTTGAGATGTGATAGAGGAGGTGAATTTATTTCTAATGAGTTCACTAACTTTTGTAATGAGTATGGAATTAAGAGAAAAGTCTCTGCACTAAGGACACCACAATATAATGGAATTGTTGAAAGGAGAAATAGATCAATTATGGATTGTTCTAGAACACTGATGATTGAAAAGAATATTGGACAAACATACTAGAGAGAAGCTGCAAGTACTACTTTATACACACCAAATCGATTACAACTGAAGAAAGATACAAACAAGACATCTTATGAGTTATGGTATGGTTATACACCTAATGTGAGTTATTTTAGAATATTTGGAAGTCATTTTTATATTCTGAAAGATGATAGAAATGGGAAATTTGATTCAAAAATTGATGAAGGAATATTTCTTGGATATTCTACTAAGAGAAAAGCTTATAAATGTTTGAACAAGACTTCTAACAAGATCATTAAAAGTGCAAATGTAAGAGTTGATGAATTTGCTGAGAAGAATGATGAGGAAAGCATGAAAGAACTAGAAGATTACAATAGATTTGTCTACATGGAAGAACCTGATACTTTTCCCATGTAGATACCTAACGTTACCATGTAACAGGGTAATGTTACTGAGCAACAGGAAGCACCAACTGAGAATTAAGAAAATATTGCAACTGAAGATCATAATCAAGAACACAATGAAGAACAAAGAATTGAACCTGTACTTGCAAAATATGTAAGAAGACATCATCCACAGATTCAGATTATTGGAGATAAGAGAGCTGGCATGATGACACGAAGTTGAAAGAAAACATATGTTTGATTTGTGAATTTGAACCTAAAAATGTTAGAGATGAACTTGAAAATGAAGAATAGATTATTGCAATGAATGAATAAATTGAGAAGATACAACAAAAAAAAGCATGGACATTAGTACCCAGACCGAGTGGTAAGAATGTCATTGGCACCAAATGGATATTCACAAAAAAATTGAATGGAAATGGAGATGTAACCAGAAATAAAGAGAGACTAGTATACAAAGGGTATGCACAAGAAGAAGGTATTGACTATGGAGAAACTTTTGCACCCATTGTTATACTTGAAAGAGTTAGAATATTACTTGCATATTCTACATATAAAGGATTCAAAGTATATCAGATGGATGTTAAATCTACATTTTTGAATGGAATACTGGAAGAAGAGGTATACATTGAACAAACTGAAGGATTTTTTGTTCCTAATCAGACAAACATGGTATGTAAGTTACAAAAAGCTTTATATGGTTTGAAATAGGCATCGAGAGCATAGTATGAAAGACTACACTCCTATCTTATTAGTATTGGATTTATTAGAACAAGTGATAATAACAAATTTTATTTAAAAGGAGGAAATGATGATGAAACTCTTATTGCTGAAATTTTTGTTGATGATATTATATTTGACAGAAATGACAGCCTATGCACATAATTTTCTCATGAAATGAGGAGAGAATTTTAAATGTCAATATTTGGAGAGATCAAATTTTTTCTTGGCTTGGAAAATTTACAACAGGTTGAAGAAATCTACATTACTCAATCAAAATACAGCAAGGAACTATTGAAGACATTCAGAATGGAAGAATCAAAACCAGTGAGAACACCTATGGTAACAAGATGAAAATTGACAAAAGAAGAAAAGACACTTGAGCTAAATCAGACATTGTACAAATCTATGATTGGAAAGTTGATGTATGTTGTACACACAAGACCAGACATTGAACAAGAAGTTGGAATTACAGCAATATTTTCTTCTAATCCCATAGAACCACATATGACTATTGTAAAGAGAATTTTTAGATATATGAATAACACTGAAGATTATGGATTATGGTACAAGAGAGATGGAAAATTCAAATTGAAAGTTTACACTGATGTTGATTGGGATGGGAACATTGATGATTGAAAGAGCACTACTAGTGGAGAATCCTTTATAGAAGAAAGATTAGTTACTTGGATAAGTAAAAAGCAAGGATGCATATCTCAGGCAACTACAGAAGTAGGATATGGTGTTGTTGTTGCAAACTGTTTGAACATTGCATGGATAAAATAACTTTTGAAAGGTATGAATGAAGAGATCACTGAACTAGTGGTAATTTTTTGTGATAATAATAGTGCAATAAATATTTCAAAGAACCCTGTGATGCATGCAAAAATACAACATATATCTATCAAATATCACTACTTGAGGGAACGAATACAAGAGAAACAAGTAACAATGGAATATGTACAATCAAAAGAACAACTTGTAGACATATTCACTAAACCCTTACCAAAGGATACATTCATGTACTTGAGGGGTAGACTATGGGTTTGTCCCTTATCTATCGGTCACTAAGCTAACTAGGAGGTTGCATCAACCTACATATAATCATAATATCAATCATGTTGATGCAAAGATGAACTTTACTGACACGAACATATTAGTACACTGCAAGGTACTTATTCTATTGAACTGAAAACCAGAGACATCTTTTTGGCTACTGAAGAGGTATATATTTTTCTTTTTGGCATTGTTGTCAAAGGGAGAGAAGATTCAATGAAATATCTATCCATTAAAGGGAAAGAATGATAAAGGGAGAGAATGATCAATGAAATATCTGTCCATTAAAGGGAGAAAATATTACAGAGAAAGGGAGAGAAATGACATATCTATCTACAAAGAGATTCAAAAACAAAAGAGTCAAAACTGCAGGGACAGTCTACATGGTAAGTTATTAATGTTGAAACATTTTATCTATTCAAGCTAGGGAGAGCTACAACATTTTGCAGTTGTAGAATGAAAGTTTGGTATTTTATGACATTTTCATATTGCATATTTCATATTGTGTTGCCATCAATGCCAAAGGGAGAGATTGATGAACTACAACTAATTGTATGTTTGAAGTCATTTTTTTGATAGTCAACTGACTTACAAATGTGATGATAGACATTAATCAGTTAATTTGTTGTCATTAATGTCAACTTATTTGTTTATCATGATGGTGAATTTTTCTTTTATGGAGTAAAGATTTGGAATAAACAAATTTTATGTGTTCAGTAATTAAAGAGTTCTATATACACCGAGTACTAGTGAACACCGAGTAAATATAGTGTATACCGAGCACAATGATAACCGAGCTAGGGATCACTAACACATAAGGGTATTGACAGAGTAATTAAATCAAATTGAGGCTGACTAAAATGATGAGCTACAAAAGTGATGATTCCGAGGTAAATGATAAGATTTGTTATGATGATCAAGTGGCTATAAAAATTCAAGGAAGATCAGATGATGAAGATTGAATTGTGTTTTTTACACAACTGTCGATGGAGATTAAGCGGAAAAACCAATGATGGAGATTAAGAGGCAAAATATAAAGGATGGAAATTTAATGAGTTATGATGTCTATATAAGAGACAAAAGTTTCATTATGAATCATGATGCTATGATGCACACACAAGAAAATTTTATGCATGACTAATCAAACTGGTTGAAGATAGAACCGAGCATTTTATGTAGACAACACCTAGCGACAAAGGAAAGAGCATTAACCGAGCATAACAGAGTATGAAGAAAAAGATGAACTGAAATGAAAAAATTGATCAGAGGTACTATGTACTTAGAATATATCTAAAAATCTGCAAATAGAGTTGTATTTGAATCAGATCATTACTGTATCAGTTTAACCATTGTTACAGATAAATCTCTTAACTGTGTAGGACATGAAAGTATTTATTATGACATTCTAATGAATGTTGAGTGTTTTCTTGTTGACCCAATAGTGAATGATTGGTCAAGAGAGAACTATTAGTTTTAAATCCTCTAGCTAGGTCAAATTTAACAGTGTGCATTGCAACCTCTAACAAGGTTGGCTCTTAATCAAGCTCACTATAGAAGAGTGAAATATTTTGGGTTACCAGGCCCAAGTGGTTTTTCCCTTAGCAGGGTATCCACATTAAAAATCTATGTGTTGATGTGTATGATTCTTTTGGATTATTATTTTATTTTACACATTACTTTATCTGAATTGATCGGTAATCACAATATTGATTTTCTGCTACCCGGTAGATGACTAGACAACGTATAGGACAAAAGTTTGAGATCACAGTTTACATTTCACAAAGTTTATTTATATGTTTGAAATTTTTTTTATATACATCTGGGTGAATTTGGGACTATAGAATAATTGGGAGTTAACTGATTCACCCTCCCTCTCAATTATTCTAACATTGAAGAAGGTCAAGCCCTTGATAAGAACAAAGAAAAGACTCATCAAATTCATGGCAAGGAAGTATAATGAGATAGGAAAAGAAACTCAAAAGTAAATAGAAAAGGTATTGCTTTATGGAGGAATAGAACCACTAAAGCCAACCCATGTAGCAGAAAATCCTAATGACATTAGAATTGAGGATTCAACAAAGTCTACTAAAGTTGTAAAGGAGCAATGTAAAGAAGATGAAGGAAATAATCAGTTCTTTTGTACTTTGAAACAACCTGAATTTTTATTGCAGGAGTTGTAGTTACCTTGGATACAACCTTATAAGAGAAGGACACTTTTGAGAAGACCACTGTTTAGGCCTTGGAAGTTGTTGAGAAAGTAGAAGACCAGATTGAGGAGCAGAATAAGGTAATTGATAAGGTCACATAAGTAGTAAAGGATAGTATTGAGGGACAATAAACTGAACTAAAGGAGGTTAAGGTTGAATTAACTGTAGAGGAGAATAAGATAGAGGATTAGATAAAATTCCTTGAGAAGATTTCTCTTTCACCTCCCAACAAAACATTGTTGGCAAGTGGAAGTGGGAAGAATCCTATAACAACTAATGTAGATGAAATGGATGAGGATGATGTCATATAACTGTCACTGATGGCCTTTGCTAAAGAAAAATAAATATCTAAGAAAAGGACTGAGAAGAAAGCTAAGGTGGTGGACAGGGAAGTGGAAATAGTGAACACACTTCTACCCATGCCTCTAATTTGTCAACGAAAATATGTAGTCGACAATCTAAACAAAGTCCTAGATTACTTTGATACACATTTCACCTCCTTGGAGAAGGTTGCAAAAAAGAAGGCTGAGAAAGAATACATAAAGAAGAAATTGATTGAGGTATGAAATTCAATCTCTTGGGATATCAACGTCTTGGACTCTTCTATTAAAGAGATTAAAGCCTGCATTAGTCATGGAAATAAATTATATAGCCTTTGCATCAATCTTGTAAAACATGTCCAAAACATTATGGATTTTATTCTTAATAATGAAAATTAGTCGGATACAATGGAAAAGGACCGTGAGTCATCCATACAACCTATTTATGAGTTTGACAAAGAAGTGTCAAGAATTTTGGATAAGATCAATGTGTTGGAGATAGAGAAACAAAGAGTACTCAACATGTTCTCAGAGTTAAGGAGTTTAATAACTCCTAAACTATCTATTTTTTAGAAGAACTTGGGGGATTTGGAACTGACAAAGAAGTCTTGTACTGGAATTTCACCTACAAAGCTAAAGAATGTAGGGATCTCTTCATTTTCACTAAGTGGATCAATCCATGTTTCCCAAACATTGATGAAGAAATGAGAGATTGATGTGCAGGCCTTGGAAACCAATTTACAAGACATACTTTGTTTGGTTTGATGGTATGAACATTGAATTTTTTATATATGTATATTTACCTTTATCATTTATGTCAAAGGGGGAGTAGTTTAGGTTAATAATGTAATATATATATGGGTGTGAATACGTAGAATCTTTTGGCATAGAAGTTTTTTCTTCGCATTGGACACTTAGTCAATTTTTACTAAGTGTTTCCATCAATGTCAAAGGGGGAGATTTTTGGCAAGTGGCTAGTATATAATTTATATGTTGTAATTTATGGAAACATAGTCTACTGGTATGGTTGCTTGATGTAAATATCAGTTTTGGATACTCTTCTAGTGAAAAATTTCTAAGTCCAAAAGATAGTTAACAGGGTACAGTCAACTTGTTATGATTGGAGAGCATAGGATATGCATCATGATGAAATGTGAGCTTGGATGTATGATGTATGGAGTAAAATACAACTTTTTTTATGGTTTCTAAAGTTTTGATGATGTCTAGCAAAAGTTACAATATGGCAAAGGTGTGCGAGTACAATGGACAGAGTATAGAGGGTATGTGAAAGGTCGCAAAGTTTAAGGGTGTAACATGTGGCATCTTGGTGATGGAATTTTGGGTTTATGATATGTCATCACCTATCTTGGATAATTAATGGTCACATGATATATATTTTCTTATGATTCATGGTTATACACGTTTCATGAAGTGTTTGTGAGCCAACTATAATTTTTTTGAGATCTGGTATATATGTGAAGATGATTTTGAGATGTGAAGATGTTAAGGAGTGAAACAGATGAATTGTGATGTCAAAATATTGTAGATGGTATTGTGAGCTACAACTAGAACTACTTGAGCATAGTTGATGCTTGTATTGTTCATCTTTGGTCATACTTCATTGTAAAGTGACAGTCTTGTATTGTAGAGAAGTGAGCTCCATTGTATCACGCCTAACAGGTTTTATCCTTTAACAAGGATTTGTACTAAATTTAATATTCATCTCCTAACAATTCGAGGTCTCCTAATAGGGACATTATACTCTCAGTGCATAATTTTTGGGTTCCATCCCACCGATATTTTCGCTTTGGCTAGGGTTTCCTTGAGAACAAATATGGTATTATTGTGAGCTCCATTGTAGAGAAGTGAGCTCCATTGTATCACGCCTAACAAGTTTTATCCTTTAACAAGGATTTGTACTAAATTTAATATTCATCTCCTAACAATTATAGGTCTACTAATAGGGACATTATACTCTCAGTGCATAATTTTTTGGTTCCATCCCACCGATATTTTCCCTTTGGCCAGGGTTTCCTTGAGAACAAATATGGTATTATGAGTTATTTACTTTATATATTTTTGCTTCTCATTTTAGTCATTGTATGGTTACGTTTAAATTGTTTAAGTTTAATAAAAAAGTGTTGCAATACCGAGCCACTCCCCCTCTCATTATTTATTAATCCTAACATAGTTATCCTTCAATGAATATATGTTCAAATTTATAAAGTCAACACACAATCTGATGTCTCCATTTTTCCTCCTTCGAGGAACTAAGTTAGACACCCATGATGAATGCTTGATAGGATTAATAATATGAGCATCTCTTAGCTTCATAAGTTTCTCCTATATCTTAGGTGCTAAGGTTGGGTTGATTGGTCTTTTCTTTTGTTTGAAAGGCTTGGTATTTCCCTTCAAAGGAATCTCATGCTAGAAAAAATATTCCCTATAATTCTTTAAGTCATCATATAACCAAGAAAAAAAATGAATGGATTTTATTTGTAGGTCAATCAACATTTTCTTAACTTTAGGTGATATTTTCCTGCCAACATACACTTTCTTTTGTGCTCCTTCAGTTCCAACATTTATGTTCTCTAAATATTCAATATGTGGGGCAGTAGCTGTAGCTATTTCCCTATCATGATTATCACACACTCTTTCCAATACAACTAAACCCTTGAGAACTTTATTTTTCTTTAACTGAATAACTTCATTTCTAAAAATTGTTTCCTTTCCATCCACTATTTCTACAAATGCATTGAAATCAATCTCTTGACCTTCATATTCATCTACACACTTTAAGAATCTCAAAGTATCATCATCATCATTGAAAAATTTCTAGGTTTTAATTTTATAAGGAATTGATGGTCTTGTTTGAACTTCAACCTTTGAAATTCTTGCAAAAGTTATATTTTATGGCCTTAATGCTATATTGGCCAGTAGGACTGACACCCTATTGTGGCTTATCTCCATCTAATTAATCCTAAATGTATCCAAATTTTATATCTCAACCAACACAACATTTCTATATTGTTTCAATCTCTTATTCTTTGACGCATAGCTTGATCTATCCTAAGATATGACCAGCTTTGAATCTCCAATAACTCTAAGATTCTTTATCCTATATTTATCTTTAAGTATCAACCCCAATAGAAATGCTTCATACTCTGCTACATTATTTGTGCATGTAATAGAAAGAGTAAGAGAAAATGTAAATGTCTTTCCCTGGGGTGATGTTAATAATATCCCTGCACCTGAACCTTCCTTTGTATTGGATCCATCAAAATACATGGTCAAAATTTTTTCATCATCTGATGACTTCTCTATTAGGATTAGGATCACTGAGAGGGGGGGGGGGGGGGGGGGGGAATNTGGGTGAATCAGTGATCTATCTATTAATACTTTTTCTTCTTATCTTGAATCTTAACTTTAATGCTTAAGTACTGAACTGAATATCAATGCAAGTAAGATAAATATATACAAATCATAACACCAAATATGATTATGGGGAAACCCAATGCAGGTGAAAACCCTGGTGGGAATTAGTACCCACAAATATTTTGTAATAGTTTCTTATGATCCTTTATTAGAAGATCCTTAACCCTGTTAGGAGCTATCTTTACAATACATGAAGTACAGTGACCTTGTTAAGGGTCAGACCCTATTAGGAGTCTTTTAAAATAACCCTGTTAGGGGTGGTGGACTCACTATCTAAGAGCACACTGCTCAAATGATGAAGGCTACAACCTTTTGGATCTTTGATACACACTGTATCTACAAGGTGAACTGCTGCTGTGACACTGCTTGTCTGTCAGTTCCTTTTGTATGCTGATGCTTTAACCTCTTGTAAAGAAATATAAAAATCTTAACTACACTCTGAAAGCTTCTACTTCAATATCTATATCATCAACATATGACAGATATAGATTTGTTGCTTTAACATTATGCTCTGCTTTTCTTATCTCTGGCTTTCGCAACTTCTCCGATCACAAATGAACTTCTATAAGTACTTCCTAAAAGGTAAAAAACATGTCGGATTTAGGAAACCTTTTACCATCTATCTTAATCATTTAACTAATCATGCAACCCTTCATTAAGTCAGTGCAACATCAGTTACAACTGCTTTACTCAAACCAAACAGACACATCTCTTCACACAGTCCGCTCCACCAAATTATCTCTAACTTCTTGCTCCAGATGAATCAAGTCATGTGACTTTAACCAAACTTGATTAGATCACTAAAAATAACTAATCCAAAGACACAATTTATGAGGATATGTGCAAATTCTATACCAAAACAATCTTTGTTGGCTCTTTCCATGATCTCTGTCTTGTTCTGGCATTCACTGGTTGTACCTCTTCAACTGGCTGTATATTCTTCATACTTGTAGATCTGATCATGCTCTCTTAGAATTAGAATTTAAACATACTCATAAGATTATCTTCCAAGGAACATAGCATTTTAATAACAAATTAACACACGCTAATCAAAACTATAACAGTATGTTCCTTGCTCTGTCCTGTTCTGCCCTTTACTGTCTCAGTCACTTCATCTTGTTGTAACTTCTTCATACTTGCAGATCTGATCATGATCTCTTAGAATTAGCATGAATACATACTTACAAGCTTATCTTCAAAGGCACATGCCCTAATTCGGTCGTATTCTCATGCATTGATGCTCTGTTCTTCTGGTACTCTGCTAACTGTCCAGCCTTCTGTACTTAGCCAATTTTTGATCCTCTGATAATGTGTGCTGACTCCAAAACTTCATATGACTTTGTTGCCATAATGAAAACAATAAATAGAGTCATATAACATAGTATAGTCAACTTGCCAACAATCTCCCCCTTTGTCATTAATGGCAACAAAGGAATATGGAAAAGTTACTATCTGTACTCTTATACAAAAACTCTTTATCTTATATCTCCCTCTTATCATATACCAGACTCCATATTATTCATACTCTAGTCCCCCTTTAACATTAATGACAAAGGTTCTGAAAAACACTTCTATGTACTTACTCAGCATACACATCTGGATATGTAATCTGTAACTTCTAGATCTCTTTCTCCCAAAATGCAATAATCTGTAGATGGGCGCATAATAAATATTGTAGCTTCTCCATCTTCTCCAAGTCTGTGCTAGGACCTTGATCATATGAAAGACTCCATATTTTATATGTTATTTTACTCCCCCTTTGTTATTATCTTCTATGCCTTTTGCTACAAACTCTTTCAAGGATGCTTGACCAACCTTGAGTGAACTAAGATCAAGTGTAAAGTTGCTAACCAATTCACTGAGTCTTTTCTTCATATAATTCTCTTCTGCAATATCTGATCTATTTTCCATGAATCCTTAAATTATATACTCCCCCTTAATTATTTACTCCCCATGAGTCTAAGTCTGTTATGGGTGTCAAACTTGACAACAATGATGATGAACTATCCATCAATTCAACCTTCTCTTTTTCTGCTTCCTTTTCTGTGATATCTTAAATCAATATATCTTCTTTTTGATATAAAGACTCTTAGCCTCTTGAGTACTCACAAATGTTTCTTCAAACTTGTCTAGATCAATATCCATTTCTACCATTGATACTTCAATATTATCAACCACGAATGTATCCTCCATGTCCTTAGCCATGGGCACAGAATCCTGTGGACCTGTCATAATAGTTTTATATGATATTTCAAATTGTATCTTCAATCAATTATGTTCTTACAGGAACACTCTTTTGTTTTATTCACTCTCTGATGATCAATAAAAAGTATGTGCTTCCAAGGATAACATTAGGTCGGCTCCAAAAAAATATCTCCAACAGCTATACTGATACGCTCACATAGAACACTGCTCAACAAGATTTTGACCCGTTCCACTTCATGAAATTCATGCGCTGAAGCATACTGATAAATCACTTCCAAGATGATTCAAAGAGTTTCTTGATATCAATCTCTACTTAATAATGTAATTGTGACACTTTGATACTTGACTGCAAGTGCTCCTTTAGTTATCCAACCTCTTACTATATTGCTAAGTAAGTTTTCAACTAATTTCTGGAACGATGTGTTCATGCTTGGGCTTCATTTCAAACTTGAATTACTTTGCTTAACAAATAACAATTATCAATATCCTTTATTCACTGATGAGAACAACTATAATGCATTAATAATACAACTGCTAGGGCTTCTATGATCTCCAATCATTTATTCTGACCGCAAGTGAGGACTTGGTGATTGCAAAGTAGATTTCCGCCATTAATACTTGTTGCATAGACAAGGAAGCAACTGTAACTTCCATTCTTATTCCTGATAACAATTTAGATCGAGTGCTCTTCCATACATCACCATAATGTCACAAAACAATTGTAATCCAAGGTGTATACTTAGATGGTGAGTATACCAGCCACGTAGGGGTCTAGAGCTAATCGAGCTCCCCCTATGACCATGAGGGTCATCTAACTAGAAATAAGAGATGTGTCTACAACAGATGCATCTACTACCCTGTTAACATTATTATCCTTCTTTACTTCTACCCAGATCTTGCTCGTATCTTCTATAGCTTTCACAAATTTGATTTCTCCTACCTCATCCCATAATGAATCTTCTGACTTTTTAGGGCTTTCCTATTTATGCGCTCTAGATCTGCAATGCTTAGATATGTGTCCATCTTTTCCACATGAGTGAAAAATGATAGGAGGTTTGATGTTAGTATTCATCATGTTGCACTGCTTGGCTGTGTGTCCATTGTAATTACATATCTGACATGTAATGTTTTGAGGGCTTCTAACATTTTGCTGAGGATAACTTCTTTGTCTTTGCTGATTCTGATTTCTTTGATTATTCTAATTCTTGTTCTTATGACTTGTTTTACAATTCATAGCTTTATGAACAAATTTATTGCATGAATAACAGTAACCATTGAAGGGTCTTACCTCTTTACAATTCCTTGCAATATGTCCATTCTTGTTATAGGCATAACAAGTATGGTCAACTAGCTTGCATTCATCCTTAGGTGGTTCAACATTGTCTTTAGTCTGATTTCCAATCTCCTTAGTATCTATGATGTCCTTTGGTGCTTTCATTCTTTCTCGCATGGTATCAATCTGAATTTATGCTTCATTGTATCCTACACCGCTAGTATCTCCTTTAACCTTTTGAGCATACAACTAAGATTCTATCAGATCCTTGCTTGTGTGTAACTTGTCAATATGATTCTTTGCTGCAATCAATTCAGATTTCATATTATCTTTGTTTTTTCTTAGCTCCAAGATTTGCATGTTTGCTTGTTTCAGTTCTTCATCTAACTTCTTATTCACTTTGACTTGATCATCATAGGCATCTTGATTGTTACATAGCTTTTCATCTAATTCTTCAATCTGATCCTTTAGAGATGAATTTTATTCATTCAACTTTTTGACTACTCCCAAATCATTTGAAGAACAATTCCTTAATTCTTTTTTCAGTCTCTTGATAAGTATTTGCATGACGTTAACTTTTAGTTTAAGATCTTCATTTTCTTTTTTAGATGTGTTAAGTTCTTCAAGGGATGCTTCAAGATTCTTTTTCAGGTGTTTCATTTCTACCTTGTCCATGATCTCCTAAAGTGGTTAAACTTATTTTTTGAGGACCAGAGCTCTGATACCAATTGTTAGGATTAGGATCACTGAGAGGGGGGGGGGGGGAAT
>MU225115.1:1077522-1106066 GCA_018584345.1 Thuja plicata | reverse complement strand
AAACTATGAATTTTATATCATGCATCTAGTTGTGTAGCCATATATACAAGTGTAGGAAATAGAGAGGAAAGGAGAAGTGTATGGCTTGACTATGCACATGTGTAATAGTTTAACATTCTCTACTTAATAGGGCCAACCACGTGAAGGTGGAAGCTCATCAATGGCATCAAGCAGTGATGCAAAATTTACTATCTGTAGTCGTTGCAAAAGCATTAGGTGCCAACTTTAGCACAGTATGATCACTAGACATGGCTGTATGTCTTCTACTTTTAAGTTGCGTTGTCTAGTGATCAGTAGACAGCACAACTTAAAAGTAGAAGACATACAGCCATGTCTAGTGATCATATTGCGATGAATTTGGCACTTGATGCTGTTGCAACGACTATAGACAGTAAATTTTGCATCACATAAAAAGGATAGCTAGGAAACATAAATATAGATATCACAACAGCTAAGAAACATAAACGGAGATATCTCAACAGCTGAGAAACATAAACGTAGATATCATGGTCACAATTGTTTGGAGACACAACATAATTTAGTGGTATACCCAGACGATGCAATGCAACCACTACTCCTCCAGTTCAAAGTTGGCACTGCATGATCCAAAAACCATAGATAAGGAATAAACTTTATCTATGGTTTTTGGATCGTGCAGTGCCAACTTCAAACTAGAGGAGTAGTGGTTGCGTTGCATCATCTGGGTATACCACTAAATTATGTTGTATCTCTAAACAATTGTGACCATGATGCCTACATTTATGTTTCTCAGATGTTGTGTCCCAGGATCCCTTTTGACCCTTTATGACCCTTTACGTTCCCTAAGAATACATCTTAGAGACCTTAAAGTGTTGTAAAGGGTCATAAGAGTGTCCTAGGAGGGGCCAGATGAGCTTTCACCTTCACGTGGTTGGCCTTTTTAAGTAGAGAATATTAAAGTATTCTTGAAACCAAGTGAAGCTCAAACTAACATACCTTCATTATTTAATCAATGCTAAGAGACACATGGAAGATGTGTGATTACTGAGGGGGTTTTCATTGATTGACTGCATAGCCAGGGAAGCACACGTGGCACCATAGGAGATTTCATATTTGGGGATTTTATCATTCTACCTTTATGAGATCAAAACATTGAGCTTGTGTGTACCATTTTTATATTTACGCTATGTAATTTTTTTTATTTGGATCATTCTATAATATATATTTTTTTAACCAAAAATTAGTATTGGTTTCTTTTTCGACGTTGCAATATCAGTAGGCTCGACGAGAATGCTATGTGATCAACGTCAATTTTGACAAACTTTGGTTGCAAAAGAGAAACAATGTGTTTGATGTTTCGATGAGACTGCTATGTGTTCGATGTCAAATCCAACCAACGGTGGTCGCAATTGCGATGAACGTTGGGCGCCTAGATAAAAGGTTTGATCTACAATTCTTCCAGCTTCAAGCAATTTTTTAGACAAAGATTCGGTTGATAATTCAACCACTGTGAAGGTCGATATCTCAACCAGTGCTTTGCTTGTCGAATAAGCGACACAAAAAGTTCAACGACAGTTTTTGTCATTGGTTCGACCAATGGGTCTCAAAAATTTGACTAATCCTCGTTGAAAAATAGGGTAAAATTTACTAGTGAGGTTGGCTACCAATCCATATGAATTGGTCATGAACCCAGCTCATAAGTATTTTAAACCATTCATTTTCATCGAAGTCACACAAGTCTATAATATTCATTATAGTTAACTGACTAATGTGTTTCCATTCTTCCTTCATGATTCCATTTTCAGACATGTTTTCTATTTTTGTGAGTATATCATCCTCTCCTAATGTGTCATACTTACAGTGTATGTAAGCCGTAATATCTTCAACATGAAGTACGCCACGTAGGGTCTGTGAAAATGCTCCTTTCAGATTCTCTTCACATAACTTATAAGGATGTTTCTTGAATTTGTATCTAGGATGATCAACAACATAAAAAATTACAGGTGCATCCATAGATTAGATAATGTAGAATACCTTTCACATGCAGAAATCTGAGTTTATGCTTCGATCAATCATGCACGAAAGGTTTAGAAATGGTTGAATACTTCTACTCTCTGATCTCCTTGGCTCGCTCTTTGTCAAATGATATAAAAATAGATCATAACACGGTGCTTTATACAAGTTAGGTTATGAATTTTCTTTTTCACTTCAAACGGTTTTGTTGGCTGCTGAATCTTGTGATCAAAATATACAAGTCGGTTGATGATGCGCTCTTAGATATATGATCCATAATGTCGCCTCAACATATTCCCAAGCTCGCATGAGCTCACTACATGTTTTGTGGGGCAGGATAGATTCTTATGTGTTGCATTTAATGCTCCCCTAAGGCCATGATTGGCTAATTAGGTCAATTCTATCTTGCTACCTTCAGGTGAAGATCCAGTAGCATCTACTGACTCTCCCTGAACTGATGTCTCACTAGTTTCTTTAATCTTCCATATCTTGCCACTATTTTTGTCTTATGCTTTCTTAAAATAATTTTCAAAATCATTCTTCACATCTGCAATACTCTTGCCAGTATCATTTCCATTCTTCTGTGAATTTATAGGAGGTGGTGTTCTATTGTCTACTCCATTATACCTACAAAACTTTGCTATATGTCCTGGATTATTGCATTTGTAACATATAGGAGGTCTTCTTTCTTGATTAAATTGTAATTTACAGTACTTCACAATGTGCCCAATGTTGTTACATTTGTAGCATGTAGGTTTCAATGTAGGTTCTCTTCCATTGTCTTATCTGTATCCAGATTGATTAAGTCTTCTGCATCTAGTCTTCTTGTGCCCATATCCATTACAGTTAAAACAATAACCAAAAAAAGTTCTAAAAGGGGCATTACCTATGAAATCTCTCTTCATGTGTCCAAATCTATTGCAACCAAAGCATCTTCCTCTAAAAGGTCTGATCTGCTCTTTAGGTTCTTCAATAGATGGTTTCTCAGCATCAATCTTCTCTACTAATTTCTCTTCCTGATTCTTTGAACATTCAACTTCATTGAAGCCAATACCAGTCATGTCACCTTTAGGTTTCTGCTTGTCTAACTATTCATCAATCAAGTCACTACTGGTGTGAATTTTCTCAATATGTTTCTTTGCTTCAGCTAGTTCACCTTTCACAATCTAATTGTATTTCTCCAGTTCCAAGTATTTGTTCTTGTAGCTGTCAGCTTCATCTTTCATTTGATTCAATGCATTGTTAAAGGTTTCTTTAGCTTTCTTCTTAGCATCCTCATGTATCTATATTTCTTTAGCCATATTCTTGTTCTCAAGCTTTAGAGTCTCAATCTCTTCTTTCAGTTGCTTCACCTGATCTAAATTGTCCTCATCTAAATCTTCTTTTATCTGAACCACGAGATCTTCTCTCTGATTTCTGGAAAGTTCAAGCTATTCTTTCAGTTTCTTTATGAATTTCTCAGCTCTTCGAAGGTTAAATTTTAATTCTCCATTTTTTTCTTTATCATTGTCAAGATCTTCAAGTGCAGCTCCAAAGTTCTCCTGCAAACCATTCAAATCCATTATGATCTCCCTCAAGTTGTTAGTCTTTCTCTCCAAGGGCCAAAAGCTCTGATACCAATTGTTAGGATTGGATAATACTGAGAGGGGGGTGAATCAGTATTATAACAGTTATTTAAATTCTTCAACCACTTGAACATTAACCATACAATTGCAGTAAAGTAATGAACATAAACAAATAACACAAAACTCATAATACCATGATTTGTTTACAAGGAAACCCTGGCCAAGGGAAAATCCCGGTGGGAATGATACCCACAAGCATGCACTAAAGTATAATGTCCATGTTAGGAGACCTAGCCCTGTTAGGAGCTGAATATTACATAGTACATTTCCTTGTTAAAGGAACAACAACCCTGTTAAAGGTTCACAACACCCTGTTAGGGGCGAATGAGCTTACAACTCTTACAATGTAATTCTGTTACAAAAGGTTCTTAGTGTTGAACAAAAACAAGAAACACAAATGCTTTGATAGTTCCTATATAGCTATGTCATTCTTTGCTCTGTCATTCGCATGTATGCTTTGCATATCCTTCCCTTTCTCACCACACTCAATCTTTACCAAAAAGATCTTACATCTATGGCCTTTGAACTTTACAAAGTTGGCTCTCAGAATAAATATTACAAACATTGTCAAGTCGGCCTTCATTACATAATACAATTAATATAGTAAACATTAAATGTATAGTCAGTTCTCTTGCATAGTCAAAGTGTAGACTATCAACAACAAAAATATGTCTTTGATTTCCAGGGGTCCAAGTCTTGCTCCTTTATTCTTTGTTGTTGTCCAACTGCTCTGTATCGCTATTCTCTGCTGTTTGTCAGTATTCAAATCCTCATAAGTCATCATAAACTTAACCAAATCAAAATCGATCTTAGGTGTATGCCAGACATACTTTATACTATATTTCACTAAGCTCACATGCCTTAATTCATTGATCTCTGTCTTCGACATCCAAAATAATACTGTATCTCTGTTTCTGTACTTAGTCAATTTTGGACATACCAAAACTTAACTTCAAAACAATCGATCTTAAACCTAGACGTGTTGCCGTAAATGACAACCAAAAAGTGAATCATATTTCCCAATTTAATCACTTGCCAACAAGTAATCTGTGTCCATTTAATGCAGATGATGCACCCAAAGTTTCTTCAAGTAAAGTATGCAAAGTTGAAGGTAAGGATATGTGTGAATCTTTAAATTTTGCAGGTACAAGTTATGATGTTAAAAAAATAATACTGGTTTGAAGATGATGCAAAAAATGGGATATAAAGGAGGAGGACTAGAAAAGAATGAGCATAGAATAAGAGAGCCCATCGATCTGATTATGAGGCCAAAGTATGAAGTTCTTGGATATGATAAGAAAAATTGATCTAATTTTGCTAGTGTTACAGGTTTGAACAAATCAGTTCAAAGTAAGGAATGTATGACATGTTCTCATTGTCAAAGAGAAGGGCATATGAAAAGACCTGTTGGGATTTTCATCCTTGTAGAATATGTGGGTTAAAGAATCACTCAGAAGAGCCATGTTGGAATAGACAGTGTAGGGGACATTATACCAAAGGTTGGATATAGGTTAATTATGGATGGATGGATAATGTTGGCAAAAGGTGACAAAGATGTTGACAAGGTTGTACAAACCTAAAAGTTTGCATGTGAAAAGAGATAGTGGTGAAACAAAGTTTAGATGTATGAGTGTAATAGTTAATGACTACTTGTTTTGGTTGACACATGGAAGTGTCATGACTCCTCTCTATGTTAGAGAAAGGAGGGGAAGTCTAAGCCCTATGATCTCTCACGAAGGAAAGAGATGTCTATCTGAATGGATAGTTGACTTCTATTTTAAGTATACTATGTGGGTCTATAAGACTATAGTGCTGAAAACTAGTGCTATGAGATGAAAGGATCAATTGAGTGCTTTGAGATAAAAATGTCAATCTTGGCATACGGGGAGAATGTAGACAACTGACGATAATACTCACCATCGCTTCCATGCATCCCAATTAAATCTGCAATTCACCATCGCTCAAATCAAATAGAGTTTCATACACCGCCAGGCTGTACAATTAGTGCCATGCATAATTTATAATTTTTAGACATAATTTACACGATTATTAACTTATAGCTTTAAAATTTCCTGAGTAATGCATGAATTTACATGAATAGCTATAGAGGTTGTAACCTCTGTAAATACTATTTAATGTATTCTCAGAAATTGCCCGCAATATGTAATCGGTTGTGAGAGATGAATAAAGTTTTTTTTCTGTGTTTGTGTTTCAAGTGTGTGTGCCCTGTTTTTCAGCTCTGTTTTTTCCCCTATATTCAGTTTTCATACTCTCGTCCGGTGTTCGCTGGTGTTGATATAATTCATTATGTACCGAAAAAGAAAACACTTCAAGAAGAAAAAATGGATGGATAGTCGCCCATCAAGTACGAAGAAAGATTTAATACTGTTCTTCCAAAACCTAAATTCTTAAGACTTACTTCTTGAAACACTCTAGTTACCTTATGTGCGACTGCTTTTTGTCAACAAAATTGCAGATTCAAACTTGATACCAACCTCAAATTGTCGAACATTCAACCTGCTGGAGATGAAAAAAAAACACAATCAATTTCAACCAAAAGATCGGAGAGGGAGGTTTCAGGAGTGTTTACTTTGCTAAGTTAGTTGATTGAAAAGATGTATTTGTAAAGCTGCTTCCCTCCTCCTTAAAACAAGGACTGGCAGAGTTTACGAACGAGGTAATGTCAATGACCTAAATGTTGATCGCTATAATAGTTCTGACTTAGGGTTGAAGAGATACAAATTTAAGTTTTATAGTGAATAGCGGGTGCGATCTAGCCAACATATTGTTTATGTAAAGAATTTGATTTGACCCTAATTTGTAGTCCAAAATCAGATTTGATGATCATATCAATCTCTTCTCTCGAGTACATCACAAGAATTTGGTGTCTTTGATTGGCTATTGCAACGAGTCAGAAAAACTTATGCTTGTCTATGAACATATGTGCAAAGGATCACTTAAGGAACTCGTCTATCGTAATTCATCATTCTCATTAAGATAATAGGCATGTTTCCTCATCTAGGCTCTTTATCCAATGCTTCTATACTTGATTGGAAAACCAGACTTGGAGTTTCCTTAAGACGCAGCAGAGGGTAATACCACATTCTGCCCCTTGAAATTTCTTCTAATGGAATTAAATCAGTACAATAATATCTTGATTATTCATTTTTCTTAACGTCCATGCAATTCCAATGGTTGTAATGCCTGCATGTAAGTTGCACACTGAAAATCGTTCATAGAGATGTGAAGAGCTCAAACATTCTTCCCAACGGCAATTTGCGGCCAAAATGGCAGATTTTGGTCTTTCAAAAATTATTGGTGATGAAGTAATCTCAAGTCACATAACAACTACCGTAAAAGGAATAATGGCATACTTAGATCCAGATTATAATAATTTGCACTTTAGTCTCTCCGATTCTTTTTTGTTTTCCCAGTTCAAGTAACTGCATAAACATTATTTGATTTACCATTTGCTTTTCTTGTCGAAAGGTATTTTCATATGAATAAGTTAAAGAGAGAAGCGATGTGTATAGATTTGGAGTGGTTTTGTTGGAAAATACATACGGGAGGAAAGCAATTGATCCAGAGCTATGCGAAGAAGAGCTAGGCCTTTTGAAATGGGTTAGATTTCTATAAATCATCCTCAACATCTACGGATGCTTTAATACAATCAATCTGTAGTATTATAAATCTAGTCAGATCTGTTAAAACTGTAATAATATATATGGATTTTATTTTACATTGTCAGGTAATCCTTAATGTTGAGGGAAGCAATGATGGTGGTGGTGCATTGATAGTGACAGGCATCATATACCAAAAGCTGAGTAAATCCGATATCAAGATGAAATCTCTCTATCATATATTAGTTCTTTCCAGGGCAGGAAATTATTGCAGAGGCTAAAATGATTAAATAGTGATTAACCTTTTCCTGGTCAACCAATCAAACTGCCAGAATTTGTTGTATTAATTTGGCTTTCAAAAATATGTGCAAGATAAGTTGCATATTTTTACCTATATTTTGAATAAAAAATATTTATACTATGTGTTCCTGGTCACTCTTTGTAGCTGCAGAAGGGCAGGAAAAGTTTTGAAATTTCCAGCACAAGAGAACGCACATTCTTCTAGACTGTATCCTGTAGGCGACTGCATATTGTTAGTAAACTGTTTATAATGTGGTACCAGATGATTACCAAGTTTGGCAATCTGACAAGAGTTTTAAAAAATTTACATCTGCGTGCAGAAATGGTGTGGACATCCAGTATATCGACAGGTTTTATTATAACACATGTGAGCTATTTTCAAAACTCAGATCCAAGGTGCTCTGTAAAATGTAGTTCAAAGACTCGCTTCTCTCCCGGTGAATACTATGGTTGCAGGTTATTTTAGAATGGGAAAGGTATGGATGCTTTTAAAAAAAAATTCAAATGCACGTGGAGGGAGTAGCTCCAAACCGGAAAACTACAGGAAATGTTGTCTCTACCTGCGCTAATGCACAAGCATTGAGACACAGTAAGGAGATTCATTGTTTTTTCTGAAAGCAAGGAATTGATTCGAATGGCTTTGTGGATATTGCTCTTATAGATATAAATGCCAAATGTAGGAGGATAGATGATGCAATCAAGTGTTTGACAAAATGTCCCTGGTGAATGTTGTCTCATGGAATGCCATGGTTCCAGGTTTTATGCACAATGGGTTTCATGTTGATGCCATGAAGTTGTTTCAGAATATGTATACCGCGGGTGTAAAAGTAAACTTATTTACGTTTGTCAGTGTTCTACCTGATTGTGGTCGGCTTGCTGCTATTTCCGTCCCCATGTCTCTCTACATTTGCATTCGAGATTGCTTCTTTCCAATTTTCTCAGCCTGCATAGGATTATAGTTGCTTTAAAGCCCGAAAAGGATTTTAAGCTTCATATAACTAAATGAATTTTTATCCAAGGAACAAATTCAGCTGTATTTCTTGGATTCTCATTTTGTATACAGATGTAGATCTGTTTTTATAGAATTGTGCTAAGTTTACATGTATACATCACTCTTTTGAAAAGCTAGGTCATGAGGATTATGGCCACATGCCTCTCGAGATATGTGGAAAATGGTGGACACCATTGTAAAGATATGTACAGATTATCTTACTCTGTCGAATATTGTAATTTGTGCTCTTTGGTTGGGCTTGGAACGGTCTTAAGTGTGGCAATTATCATTGAGGCCGCGAAAAATATGTTTTATTTAGTACTTTTTGTTTAGAAGCGATATGCTTGCTTTTTGGCAGTCAAAATGGTAAAGCAATCTATGTTCTGTAACATTCTTTTTGTCCTTTTTGAGCGATATATTTTATCTTACATCAAGAAATGTAATAATTATTTCCGATGAAAAATAGATGAAAACTAAAATATTTACAAAGTTTCAGTCTATACAGGTTGGAAGGAAAGAAACTAACATTTTAATATCCACAATCAAGAAGGCTGATCTTATCTTTCTTTTTGTGGACGTGGACTGGTCCCATCTCTCTCTGTGTCATCATATAATTTGAAAAAACATGACATGTTTATCATATTTTCTCTCATTCACATTAAATGAGGCTCTCAATATCTTGTGCCATGCTCTAGTTATTTTATATGAGGCCAGTACATTAACTTTTCTCTTCAGATTATCTTTTCTCTAGTAGAGCAGTAAATTCTTTTATTATTTGAGTGAGATGATTTTTACTTTGACTTGGTGTCCCTTATTTTATCCAATATCTGTCATATTTCCATCACTTTCAAATATTGAACACTGTTATGATGACTTTGACTTTTGACTTTTGCAGAAGTTTTTTCCAATCTTTTCCATTGTTTTCTTGCTCCACTACTGCCTTCTCTGTTAACAAAATCTCTCTTTACTTGGGCCCATGTTTATCCTTTTCCATGAACTTTTAATAACAAGGTTTGATCAAAGATTTTTATCTAATGTCCTTACTCTCTTTAAATTAGTCTTGAAGCTCAGACAATGAAACTTATCTAACATGTAACAACTCCAAATCACTCCTACTAGCATGAACAAGCACCAAACTTGAAACCACAACAACTACCTTGTGCCAATGATGTAAAATGCATTGACAAAGCTTCAAAATCTTTTATTCCTTGTTCATAATAACATTTCCATGGGTCGAAGATAATTGATGTAGGTTGAAGAACATGCAGACTCTGTTTGCATTTTAAACTTCAATATCAATATGGGTACGTAGAAAAGAAAGACTTTTATTCTTCGCGAGCATTGAAGGAAATGGTGACTTTAAAGTAAAGAAATGAAATGATTTAATCATTCAATCTAAATGTTCTTTTTATGCAAATATACTGCTTGTTTTCCAAATCTAAATCAGACAAGACCAAATTTTTTCTTCCAAATTTTGGCAGGAACTTAGCTGCCCTGCAACCCTTTTTAATGTTGGAAAGTATAAATTGCTATCACTAAACAGAAAGTTATTGTCAAATAGAGCATTAAAAATAGAAAATTCTCACCACCATTTTGGATACTCTACCTACCCGATTTATATTATGTACATGTTTTATTATTGTAATATTCGAGATCTCTCCTCTACTAATATCTATATTCATTAATGTAATATTCTAGATGTCTACTCTACCGACATCCATATTCAATACATTAATATTATGATTGTGGAGTATTCTAGATAGTCCTAAGTCCTCTATAAATAGAGGCAATGTATAAGGATTGAAACATCAGATGTTTATCTAATCATTGTGTATCATGAGTGGATAAAGAATGTTATACCATTCAAGGGAGTTGTAATAGATTTTAGTTTTATTGATTAATGAGTATGAAGTGTTGTAGTAGAATTTGGTTAATTTGTATGCTTTGCATATAGCTTTGAATGTTTATCTTTGTGTCTGTGTTTATGTTTTATCCACTCCATCCACCTCCTACAAGTGGTAGCAGAGCCTGGTTGAGCAGGGGAAAGTGATTGTTTGGAGATCCTATCACCATTTATGACAGATGTCCAAAGAGGAAGATCTTGTGACCATTTGTGATAGATGAAGCTAATTATGATTTATCCTCTCGTACTACACAAATATATGCAAAAATATACTCCAATTTTATCTTCAATTGACTGTCAAAGGCATATATAATCTAGTATTCTAACTACTATGCTTAGCAACTTCATAAATTATGCAATTCTGAAAAAATTTCCTTACATCCTTATCAATCTGAGGCCAAAAGTAGTTCTCACTCACCAAAATCCATTTTCTTATCCATTTAAAAATGTCTAGCTAACCCTCCACAATGTTTTTCCTTAAGAAGATTATCTCTCATTGAACTCCTAGGTATACATAACTGAATTCCTCTAAATAACAAACCTTCCTGAATGAAATAATCCAACCACTTTCTTTGTTATATTATAAAATATTCTCTTCAAGCTTTCCAATGTTCTAGAAAATCAGTGCTTTCCTCATACATGGTCTTCTACTCATTAAATCCCAATACTTCAATTCTCATATTTGTCAGAAAATTTCTTCTTCTACTCAAAGCATCAACAACTTTATTTGACTTACGACTCATATGTTTCAACACAAATGTATAAAATCTATAAGAATTCAACCCATCTCATATGTCTCTGATTCAACTAACTCCGATTGTTCAAATATTGTTGATTGGTATACAACACAAACTCCTCTAGCAACAAGTAATGTCTCCACTTCTTCAAGGCTTAAACCATGGGATAAAATTCTTGATTATAAACTTAATATCTTTTCTTGGCA
This sequence comes from Thuja plicata, assembly GCA_018584345.1. Taxonomy (NCBI): domain Eukaryota; kingdom Viridiplantae; phylum Streptophyta; class Pinopsida; order Cupressales; family Cupressaceae; genus Thuja; species Thuja plicata. The sequence continues at coordinate 1,094,692 of MU225115.1, read as the reverse complement.
TCATTCATCTTTTCATTGAAATAAGAAATTGGTCTTCCTTCTTGAGTTAGCACTTCTCCTTTATTGTATTCCTGCTAGCATCATAGTCCACTTGAAATACCTTATTGAAATCTAGTAAAGCTACCACAGGCTGTTCAATTACCTTTTTTTTCAACAACTCAAAACGCTTCTTATCTTTGTGTGTCTGTTTGAATACTTTTCTATCTCCTCTCATTTTTTATGTCATGGGACTACAAACCAAACTAAAATTCCTAATAAAATTCTAGTAGAAACTAGCCAATCCATGAAATGATCTTACCTCTCAAACACATTCAAGGGTAGATCATTCAATAGTTGCTTTAAATTTCTCACGATCCATCTTCAAACCATTAATAGATATCAGAAAACCCAACTACACTATCTCTTCCTTCACAAAAGAACATTTCTTGATGTTTATTAACAACTTCTCTTTCCTTAATCTTTTGAATACTTGGCTTAGATGCAAAAAATGATACTCTTTTCTCTTATAGAAAATGAGAATGTCATCAAGGTAAACAATCCCAAATCTACCCAAGAATTTCTTCAATAGTTCACTCATTGGCCTCATAAGAAGTAGTCGGTGAATTAGTCAATCTAAAAGGCATTACCAACCATTCATACAATCCTTCATTTTTTGTGAACATTGTCTTCCATTCATCACCATCTTTGATTATGATCGGGTGATATACCTTACTCCACTCAAGCAATCCATTATATCATCCATCCTAGGTAAAGAAAACCTATATTTCACTATAATCTTATTAATAGCTCTGGAATCAGTACACATCCTCCGTTCTCTATTGTTCTTTCGTCCTAACACTAATGGTATTGCACAAGGGCTCAAACTTTCTCTGATCAAACCCTTCTACAACAATTCTTTCACTTGTCTATTCAATTCCTCCTTCTCTATAGGTGCCATCGAATGCGCTTCTTTATTATGTTAACTAGCTCCAGGGATTAGATCCATGCGATCACTAATACTTCTCATAGGGGGTAATCCACCAGAAAAATTATCTAAGATTATGTCTTCATACTTAGTCAATAGTTCCCTTATCTCTTCAGGACATTCCTTTACCCATTCTAAACCAACCTTCTTAGAAAACAAGGCATAACACATACTATCATGTTCCAAACCATCCAATAATTTTCTCCCTTCAACAAAACAAATTCTGACTCTAGTGTAGTTCTCATTCTTAGGAGTCTCAACTAAGGGTAATAATACTTGCTTCATCCCATTGGCCACAATAATATACCTATTCCTTCTTCCAACATGCAAAGCTTTTCTATCATATTGTCATGGTCTACCCAAAAAGATATGACACACATCCATATGTATAATATAACAAATAAATTTGTCATGATAAGATCCAGTCTTCAATTTTACTAGTAATTGGTCACTTACCAGTACCTTATGATCATCCTTTACCCATGCAATTTGATAAGGCTTCGGTTGTTTCAACCTCTACAACTTCAACTTGTTCACCAACTCTTTGGAGGATAAGTTATCTAAACTTCCACTATCAATGATAACTTTGCTACACTTTCCTTCAACTTCCTATCTTGTCTTGAAAAAAATTATCCTCAGTAGTGATTCTTGATCTATTTATTAATTATGTAGGCCTCTCTTTACATTTATGGCTTCTCAATCTTTGGGTCAATTCAGAGGTTCACTAGATTCTTCTCCCACAAAACCATTTCGACCACTATTCTTAGTCTTCTTGTTTGAGTTTCCTTGAGTACATTCAAACTCTTGATGCTCTTCACCACTACATTTTAAACAAGTTCCTCTAAACATTCCCTTGTCATCTCTCTTGTAGCCACTGGATCCACCTCCTCTCTGAAAATTTATGTCATCCCTTCGGTATGAGTTCTCTTCCTTGAATTATGTCTTGTCTTTACTCTGATCTGAAGAAGATTTGCCTCCTCCAAAATATCTACCCTTCTAGGATCTTCCACCTCTTCCTCTTTATCTTTGTTCATGCCTTTTTTCAATTTCTCCTCAGCTTTTAGGGCATATTGATAAGCTTCATGTACACTTTGCAATTTAACCAAACTAATCTCATCCTAAATTGATGTCCTCAAACCATTCAGGTACATTGTAACCCTCTCAACATCATCATTTGTATTTCCAAATCTGATATCCAATCTATAGAATTATTTGGTATACTCCTTCACACTAAGATCCCTTTGATTTAGATTTTACAACTTTCTAAACAAACTTACATGGTAATCAATAGGTAAGAATTTGGCGTTCAATTTGGTCACCATCCAATACCATGATTTGATCTTGTCCTTTCCTCTTTGTTTCCTATTGGTCTGTAAATGTTCCCACCATAATGATGCATGTCCTCCTAATTTTGTGAAAGCATACTTCAACTTCTTATCTTCATCAGTTCCTTCATACTCAAAGTACTTCTCCATATCTTTGATCCAATCAAGTAGTTAAAATGAATCCAAGTTACCATGATAATCAAGTGGGTTGAAATGTGGTATGGATTTACTCTAGTTAGGGATTTTATACGTCTATCATCTCCTTGTTCAAGTTCAAGTTCGGGTTGGCATTCACCTTCTTTAGCGACTTCTTCATTTGTTTCTTCCTCTTCATTAGTTACATCTGCAATGTGTCGACCTTTTCTCTAGGCCGTTTCAACATCATATAAACTAGCCACAATTTTTTGCAACATATCCTATACAATTGGATCTACATCTATCCTTCCACCTCAAGAATTTCCTCTCAAAGCCATCCTTAAGAAAGTATTCTGCAATTACAAAAGGTTCTATGCTGATAAGTTTGCAGTGAAAAGGAGATCGCCACCCGGATCAACCAATAGACAAGGAAAAAGTTATCTCATGAAGCAACGGTTTCCTAGGTCATCACTATTAACATAAAAGAAAGTGAAATAGATCAGATAAAGACCATGTGAAGGGGTAGAAGTACAAACCTGTATCACACTTTTACAAAGGAAGAGGACCATGACATGCAAAACTGTTAAACTTTAATGACATAAAAGTGGCATTTGTGTTTAGAATTTGATAATGATGTAAACTAATGAAATGTGTAAAATTGGATGTAGTTTATGCCTATAATTTTTTTAAAAAAAATTTAATAAGAATTCACCTAGTTTTTTAAATTTTGAAGTCCATTTTTTAATTGCTCAAAAAATGTTGAAAATGTAGGGTCTAGTTCCCTCCAAATAAATATATGCAAATAATCTTTTTTTCCTCTAATTTCAGAATATGTTTTATATGACATGTACAGCTAGTGCATAAAAAAAGAAAGATTGGTTTTTGGTATATATTTTGTCTGTTATAACTATTCAAAGTTGGAGTTACCCAAAATTAACAATTTTTTTCTCCCTCCACATTTTCCCTAGAAAATCTAAATCAAATACGAAACAAATTACATATTCTTTAAGAGGACTCTCTCCTCTAGTGTTAAATATAAGTTGTAAATTTTTCTGACATGATTTGCTATTTTTTTTTATTTTTTCGAACTAGCGTGTTCTTCAATGTTAAAATACCTACTTAGATTTTTTTCAAATTATAATATATTATATATAATCAAAACACAATAAAAATTATATGACCATAATCTAGACTCCAAGCTCTACAAAAGGGTATATTTAGATTTTTAAAATGGTTGAGTTTTGATGAAGAAATCAGTTGTCTAAGTGAGAAGTTCTATAATTTTGAAATTTTTGCCTATTTGGCTGCCACATAGGATGCCACATAGACAGTTTCGGCCAAAACTAGTTCAGCCGAACCAATTCCGACTGAACCCCTCTATATAAATATATGCTAATTCTTCATCGGTAGAACATAGTTAGCTTATATTTACTCATGAATTTTTGGCCAAAATTGGTCTGGCCGAACTAGTTTCGGCTGAAACTCATTTGCCATATCAATGCCACATGGTGCCATGTTTGTGCCACATATGTACGGCCGAAACAATTTCAGCTAGAACTACGAAAATGGTCCTCAAGTACAACACAGCTTCATACTTTTACCGGAAGGCAACGCAATATGTCACAGTTTTAGTTCATTTACAGGATATTCCAAATTGAAGAATATTAAATTGCTAAGTAAGAAAAAGGAGGAATTCAGGTCAAAGATAGATGAACTCACCAATATTTTTAAAGCATATCAGCACAACATATGTGGAGTTTGATTACAATATTTTTTTTGTGTATGTTCTGATTAAGTTCAAATATGGTAGGGCCCGAACCCATATAAAAAAATCAAAGTCATTAAGATAGTATATTATGAAGGAATTCACAAGTAGTGAATTTAAAAAAAAAAAAACAGAGTCAAAAACTAAAACTATCAGCAACTAAATAACAAAAAGAAATGCAACTAAACAAACTAAGTTCAGAGACTAAAACCAGAAACTAAATAGAACAAATTTGAACTTCTTTCTATTCCTCATTGAGCTATTTCAGCGTATCCAGAAAAGAAGACTTCCTAGTCTGGTGCGTAGTGTCTATGATAGATCCCTCTTTATTTACACTAGGTCCCTCTTCTACTCTGCAGTAATCATCTCGCTCATGGTTTCCATCACATGTCCCTCATTCTTCAAATCAGGTCTCTCTTTCGTCTGTTGGGCGGTAATCATCTGGGTCTCCTCCCCTTCCATATTTTGGTCTTTCATCTGTATGTTGATGCTATCAAGGAAAGGTTTTAGCTACCTAAGGAAATTTGTAGGTGTTTTTATCACCAAATATAGGTTTTTAAGAAGGTACGATTTGGGTTTTTAATAAAGATGATCAAATTTGTAGCTGCACTAAGAAAATGTGAGGCACCATTGCCAAAGACCAAATTGTAAATATTCTTCTATCTCAACTTTCCATGTGATTGATTTTCATTGCAATCAAGGAAAATTGTAGGTAATTAACCAATAAAAGGTAATGTTGAGCCATTGATTGAGGGAAAAAACATATGGAAAGGGAACGTTACATTCTATTAGTCGATCATAAGTTAGAGCCATAGATTAGAAGATTGCAAAAAGATAGTTGTTGTAGTTTGAGAAGAAATAATAGTATGAATTAATCACTGTCATCACCAAAGGAGGATGAGATCAATGAAGCTAGGAAGGGATCACAACATTCAAAGTTGTTACACATGCTTTGACTAGTTCTATTAATATGATGTTAATGTGCTTCTAGTCCCTTGTTCCATAGGCCAGCACCCTCTTGTTGCTTTTTCTATCAAAAACATTCAAAGTTGTTACGTATTGTTTCATATAAGAAAGAAGATGTATAGCTATAGTCAATGAAAATCGCTCGCTAGAGGTAAGTCGCATGACATTTGTAAGGCTTTTTGTTGTTGTTCACTTTAAAATATAGATAGTGGGATTGTAAGTTCTAGACAAAATAAGGAAATCATTGAAAAGAGACTGGATTAATTACATATGAAATCTTAGTACATAAGGTGAGTTGGAATTTTGTAATTCAATAGAAAAAAATGTTAAAAAGTGTTAAAGAAAGTGCAAACTTAATTTGTGAGATAGATCTTAAAAAAATAATTAATAGAAATGAAGAAGACTAAATTAGAAATGATAGCAATTATAAAAAAGAGGTAAGAAGGAAAGAAATAAATTTCTAGATGAAAGTATGATCTGGAAAATGAATTGAGCAAAGTTGAAGATAAAAAATGAAGCATTGGGTAAAATTAAAGTTATTTGAGGAAATGAATATTTGGAATAAAAGATAAATAAATTAGAAGAGGAAAATATTTTATACAAAAAGAAAATATAAAAATTGAATGAAGAGAATGATTGTTTAAAGTCAAACGTTCCATTGGTTTATGATACTTCATATGGTACAAAAGATTTATGTTTGTCATTTGGTAAATCTAATTTTAAATCAAAGTTTTTGATATAAGTAACAGCAAGAGGGTGCTGACCCGAGGTACATAAGTGAGCTGACTAAACAAACTTAACAACATATTAAATCAGCATAGTCAGCATAGTAAAGCAAGTAAAGCATCATCTACCTCTATCAAAAACCAAAACATAGAAGCTAAACCAGTAACGTAAAGTATCTCACATATGAAAAGTATCAAAGTCCATCAGCCAAAAAATTAAACCATGCCACGCAAGGCCATTAAACACAATTAAAGTCTTAAGATTAAAACTAAAATTAAAGAAACTAGCCCAATGATAGGGCTTGGGGGCCCTAGTGTAAGAGCACCCCTTACTACCCTTCACCATCAGGTGGATCCTTTGTCATCCCATAAGCACTTTGACAACATTAGGTCCGCCCACTCCTCGTTCAGAAACTTGAAGAGTTCTCGGTTTCCTTCAACAGACTCCTTCCTAGTAGAGGCCTTCTCGTTAAAAAAATAGAGGGTAGTGGAAGAGGCATGCATTACCTTGAGGGTGAATTTACTAACATTCGTCAACATCTTATTTCTATTGGTGAGGTCCTCATTCAGTTTAGCTAGCGTATTTTTTATATTTACAATTTGGAACTTGATTTTTCCAACCAGTCCAATACCCACAACACCTTTCAGGATTTCCACCATAGTGACAGGGCCGATATCTTCCTTGCCCTTTGAGCAGCCATAGTGTCCTAGTTAGTGTCCTTTTCCACTTCATGATTAGTATTAGTCTGGTTTTCATCTCTGCTAGGAGATTCCACCGAGACATCCTCTTTATCAAATAACTCCTTCATAGCACGTTTCCCCTTCTCCTTGGCAAGCCAAGAGGACCGATAGGTATTGGTGGGCTCGGGGTCAATATTCTGAGGGCACTCTAGGTTAATGTAAATTTCCTCTCAATTTTTGGAAGGCACGAGAGAATCCTCATGGGTTAGGTCATGCTTGGATCCCGCCCATGAGCCAGGGGTAGGGTGGGTTTCAAAATACTTATGGTTGGAAACAGGGGTAGAGCCTCCAATAGAACCAGAAGGTGTGGGAATTCCCTGGTTGAGGGAGTCTGAGGGCGACAAATTTTTCTGGGTGGCTTAGGTAATTTCTATGATGGGAGGAGGGAAGAGGGAACGGTGGAAGTGGTAAATTCTTAAAATAAGCCCCATGGTGGAGGTAAGCAATTTTCTTATTGAGAGAGATTGACTCATTCATGGCAGCCACAGTTGTTTCCAAGGAATGCAAAAGATAAAAAGGCATGAAAATTAACAACTTGTGCCTAAGGTGGTTAAGAAAAGGGAGGTGGTAATTATAAAAAATACCAAAACAACCCTCCATAATGAAATAATTCATAACTAGCTTGCATATCTTTGGCCAGAACTCGGGAAGGTCAGTCATGCTATATCCGCCATTTTTTGACACCAGTTTGTGATCCTTGGCAAAGAAATTGATCGAATTATGTTTTTGCCTGAGTTTTGGTGGTTTTCTTCCATTTCCTATCCATGGTTGGCATACCAGTGGCTTTGCCAATTACCTCCTCATTAATCTTAAATGTGATTCCGTGTATGGTGACCCTTCTCTCATTCCAGCTTTTGGAAATTTGTCGAGAGATCATTTGGTCATGTCCATCTAGACATTTCATGGAGGGAAGAATCCTTCCTTCCTTGTAGAAATACATCACGATAGGGTCAAAGGAAAACTCCTCCTCTATCTTATCTAGTTCTATTCTATTTTGATCCCCACCCATTTTAGCAGAGTTTTTAGACATAGCCCACACCCAGAAATTTTTTTTCCACGACCAGCAAGAGAAGAAACCCTTCAAGACATAACACCAAGATAAACTAGAGAACATTAAGAAAGCATAGAAGTTGTGTGAAATGGAAAAATTGAGGTTGTGTGAAATGGAAATATTTGTCATTTCACGTGCGAAAACTACGATAATAATTGCTTTTAGGCTCAAAAAACACCGCCAAGGATGCCACCGGGGTTAACACATGGGAGCGGCATTGTAAGTCATAATCACCATCAAATAAATCCTTTCCATATATTTTATTAATCTCCTTAATCATATTTGTATCCAATGCCATGTAAAAACATAATGACACTTTATGGTAGGAGTGACGCCAGTAGCCCATGTCCACCGCCAAGAGGAATTAGGGAACCCACCATCAGAGGCCACATGACATTTCCAAATGTGACATTCAACCAAGCTAAAATGGATAGAGCCCTCACGTCCACCTTTTAGCACCCAAATAAACCTTTGATTTTTAAACATTATGATTTTTGTTATTGGCACCACTCATTTCCCATGTAAGTAGGTCCTGAGTATTCTTGGGAAACTGAGTAACAGCCCGCTAGCATCATAAACCATCAGTCTGCAATCCAATAGCCACCATAGAATCAGCCATTGAATTCCCTTCCTTGTAAATGTATTTTATGGTGGTCTTACTAAAGTGACCCAACATACCTTTTATATCAGACAGGATAGGGTCAACTCTCCACCCGGCCTTGGAGCTTCCACCAATAGCCTCAACAATAACCTTGGAATCCCCCTCGATTTCAATCCTGGTGCAGCCCAAGTTAAGAGAGAAATTAAGCCCCCATAAGAGAGCCATAGCCTCCACCTAGTTGACTGAGTGGTCAACGAGGGGGCTAGTATAAATGGCCGCCATTCTCCCCTAGTGATCCCGTATGATTCCCCCTCTAGCTTGTTGCTCACCCCAGATAGACCCATCAAAATTAAGTTTGTGCCAGGAGGCCTGGGGCGGGTCCCAAACAGTCTCCTTTTTAGCTCTTAGTTTAGTGTTGTCATAACTGGAAAACCCCTTACCCAATCCCCAATCTTTAGCAATCTTCCAATCAAAATCAGTAGGAGGGAAAATTAGGCTTTTCCAACTTCCCACCAACAAATTTTCCTGTAAGAGTTGGTACCTGAGATAGAAGACATCATTTATTGTGAGTTCTATATCTCTATATATCATGTTATTGTGTTCCTTCCAAATTACCCACCATAATATAGGGGAATTTGGTTCCATAAGAGTTTTATCAGTGGGTGTTGTGAAGGCGAGTGCCACTCAAGTAGCATATCTTGGATGCTATGGTTTGAGCCTATGGAAGGTTGAGTCTAGAGAGGATCTCCTGCCATATCCCAATAGTGAACTCATAACAAAGCATGATATGGTTAGAACTTTCCTCATCTTTCCTACAAATGTAACATCTGTTATCAAGGCTAAACCCTCTTTTCACAAGATTGTTAAGGGAGAGGATTTTCCCATGAAGCATTGTCCACCAAAAGAAGTTAACTTTAAAAAATTAATTGGGGCTGCCAAACCTTCCTTCAATAAGAAGTGTCATCATTGTCATTGATAAGCAGACCATAGGAAGATCTGACAGAGAACCCACCATGTTGAGTGTGTCTCCAAATCAATCTATCAAGTCGGTCTATGATAGGAATGCAGACCGAAAGAAACAAGTCACTAAGTTTTGTTTCAAGGTTGGTTAGGTCTGGTCTACCTTGAAGATACGGGAGGAGGTCAATCCATTTACCATTAGAGATAATTTTGGAGACCAGAAAACCAACATCAAGGGTCAAAATGTTCCTCAGCTGAGAGAAGTGAGAGTTCTTGAGAATAGCGTCCAATAGCTAGGGGTCATCCCAGAATTTGATCTCCTTACCATTACCCAACAACTAGATGGTCCGCTTTTCCATGACACCTCTACATTTAAGAATCCTATTCCATATTTTTGAGCCCCCACGGTGGCCCTGCACCATGAAGATTTTACAGTAGCGTCCCCCATCCAGATACTTAGCTTCCATGATTTTGTACCAACTAGCAGTTCCCCGAACCATGGGTCAAGCCACTTTGGATAGCAGAGCTCTATTAAGGTTGCAAATTTTCCTTAAACCCAAGCTCCCAAGGGATTTGTGGAGACAAACCTTATCCCACCAGACCAACAGGAGGAATTTATTTTCCTCTGACATAGACCAAAGGAAGGTGCGTTGAGTTTTTTCAAGCTTCTCAGCCATGAAATGAGAGATTTTAAATATAGACAGAAAATAAAATGGAATTCCTTGCAGGGAAGTAGCAAGGAGTTGTAGCTTACCAACATTACTGAGAAGTTTACATTTCCATCCCACTAGTTTCCTTTTAGTCTGTTCAAGGATAGAATTCTAGAATTCATTCTTCACATCTTTGACAGTCAATGGAAGGCCAAGATAAGTAGCAGGAAGCTTGTCAGCCTGACATCCCATAATCTTCAAAGTTTTTTTCTACACCAGGTCCTCACTGTTAAAGAACATTCGGCTTTTGTTATAGTTGATATGTTGACTTGAAGCAGTAGCGTAATTGTTCAGCAACCGCTTCCACATTCCAACTTCCCTAACTGAGGGGACCCCAAAGAAGAAGGTGCCATCAATGAATTGCTATAGGACCGCAGCTTGAAGAGTAGTGGACGACTTGATCCCTTCAATCACTTTGGAATGATCCAACTGCATCATGTTATGGCCAAGGACCTTAGAAAGGAGTATAAAGAGGTAGGGAGATAGGGGGTCTGCTTGGCGAAGACTTTTTCCTGGGGGAAATTATGCACTAGTTTTACCATTAAACAACACCGAGAATCTCATAGTCTCCAAGCAAACCTTAATAAGGGTGATAAATTGCTCTGAGAAACCAAAAGTAGACAAGACTTTGTAAAGGAAAGGCTAGTTGACTTTATCATAGGCTTTAGAAACATCCAGCTTGAGGGCCATCCCAGCCACCCTACTACGATCAATGGAATGAATAATTTCATGAGTAGTGATGGCAGCATCCATTATTTGTCAACTGGGGACAAATCCCTTATGATTGGGGCTAATAATTTTGTCAAGCGAAAGTTTGATGTGATTAACCATAATTTTAGAGAAGACTTTATATAAAGTATTGCAAAGGCTAATAGGTCTGAAGTCCTCCATGATTTTGGGCTAAAAAAATTTGGGGACCAAAACAATATAGGTATATTAAGTTGCTTAGTGATCTTTTTATATCTGATGAAGTCCCAAGTGTATGCACCCTAAAATGGTTGCCTGAACTATGGGCCCCATTTATCTTTTATCAATTTATCAAATTTCTGAATCAATGTTTTGCAACATTTTCATTTAAATCAATTTCCTTTATCAAATTGTAATTAATTCAATTATTTCAATATTTCCTAAGGTTTGATCATTTTTATTTAATTAAAATTTTTAATCTCCCTTTTAATTAAATAAAATTCATCTTATTTAATTAAATTATATTTCTCCCTTTTAATTAAATAAAATTCATCTTATTTAATTAAATTAAATTCCTCCAATTTAATTAAATAAAATTATTCTAATTTATTTAATTAAAAGAAAACCCCTCTTTTAATTAAATAAATAAAAATTCCCACTTAAAGCACTTTATTTGATGAAAAAGGAAATAAATTAAATAAAAATCCCTTTTTCTTCACATCTTTCTAAGTGGTGGGCTTTTTATTTTTAATGAGCACATGGATCAACCAAGATTTAATCTCCACCATTGCTCATTTCTTTTTGCCTCTTAATCTCAACCGTTCACTTTCCTATATAAGGAAATCTCTCCTTCTCATTTTAATATAGAATTTTTAGTTATTGTTATGCTACAGGTTTGGAGAGCAATTTTGGAGGAGAATTTGAGCACTCAAGCTTGGATATTGCAACTTCTCTCTTCTTGTCTTCTTCTTGCATCCATGGCTATTTATGTAGTTTAGATTCATATTCCCTTTCATAGATTAATCTTGCATTTGTATTTCTTTTCATAGAATAATCATCCATTGTTATCATTTAGATTAATTTCCTTTCATGCATTGCAATCACATAAAATAGTTTTCATTTCATTGCATATTGTATGATCATGGAGACTAGCATCCTTGCCTTTTCTCTTTGAATTTCCCATTTCATTGTGTACTTGCATAGGCACAACTAGGTCTATCTGAGGGCCTTCATCACACACCTTTGCACTCCATGACTGAGGAGCTATGAGTCGATATTTGAGGCCTCATTCTTGAGCAACCTTGAATGGAATGACTCATAGAAGTGTGACATATTTTTAGCACAAATTTTTGGCGCCCAACGTGGGGCATGATGCTCCAGATTTTCCTTCATTTTATTTAGATTTTTAGATTTTCTAATCTTTAGATGGTTATTTTATTGAATTTTTTCAAGCCTAACCCTTGTGCATGATGAGTTGAAGACATAACCTAGGGGTTTTTGAAATATTTGATCATATCTCTCGAACAGCTTGGATTTTTGGTTTGAAATTGTTTTTTCAGGTTGGCATTGGATCACATGCGTCTCAGTTTGAAAATTAGATTTTGCGGATCATTTTTCCATGATTTATAATTTATTTATAATTTTTCATGAAAATTCATTTCTGGTTGCAAATCAGTGAATTTTTTAGAAAAATTTACATTTCTGGAAAGGTCTTAGAATTCTACAGGGGGTATGTTCTGTGTGTTTTTTGTTTCGATGACAAATAATGGATTAAAAATCCAATCTTTAAAAACTGGTTTGTTTTGATAAATAGGGTCCCTAGGACACAAATCAAAAAAATTGCTAAAAAATTTACATTTTTGGAAATCTCTTTATTTTTTAATAATGGTCTCTTCTTTGCATTTATGTTTTTAGGACCGAAATCATAGAAAAAAAATCAGATCTTGTTGACTAGGTCAAAAATCAAAATTAAAAAAAGGGCATTTAATGATTAGCTTGCACTTATTTTTCACATGGTTCAATGCATGATGTGAGTTATCATTTGGATTATTTGCTGGTTATTATTGCTCCTAAAAATTGATTTTTAGATGTAACCCTAGGGTTTGCATAAGTTGAATATACATTGCATATCTTGTTTGTTTGTTTGCTTGTCTTTCTTGTTAAATAGTTCGTGGGGATTGCTTGGACTTGCATGGATAAACAAAAAAACACTCTCATTGCTTTGGATTTGAGGTATTTATTTGCATCTCTATAAAATTTGGATTTTGGAAATAATAATGAACATCTCATGTGTTTAGCTTGAGTGTTTTCTTGGTTTCATAGATCATATTTCCAATTGGTGCTCTAAAAATGGACATAGATTTTATTTCTTGCATATATGTTTCACATAGTAATTAGGCCCTATGAACACTATTTGTGGTGATCTTGAGAAAGTGGGCTTCATTCATTTGTCTTACATGTGAAGCTCTTCTTGACGGCCCTATGAACACTATTTGTGGTGATCTTGAGAAAGTGGGCTTCATTCATTTGTCTTACATGTGAAGCTCTTCTTGACGAGAGATCCCCTTGTAGGTAGGGATGGATTTGTCATTACTTCAAACTTGGTTTAGTCTTCAACTTTGATTGGTACTTTTTCTCTTGAGACTGGTGGTCATTGTTGTTGATTTACCTTGGGTGAGGTGATTTCAAATTAGTGGGTCAATTAATCTTATTTTCTATGTTTGGGTGAGGTGAAGAAGCTAGAGGATTATGCTCTTTTCCCTTTTGGGAGAATCAGAAACTTGAAACCCTTGAATCCAAACCAAGTCCCTATGTGGTCCATATTGTGAGTCTTCTTTGTTAGAGAGGGTTAACCGTAGTGGACACTCCCTTTATTGGGTAAACCACGTGGACGGAACCTCAAGCGATAATAGCCATTTTTCCCATGGTAGCAACAACTGCTATATAAATGTCCTTGTGGAAGAAATCTCTATGGGTGTAGTTTCTTGTGGGTTGTCAGATCTCCTCAGCAGCTCCTAATTGATTAAATTCTCAGACTGTGTCAAAACCTTGGGGCACCGGGATTAGATTTCACCCTCTTGAGATTGCAAAAGTTGCAGAGTCAAACCATTACTAAGAACCATAGTGCAACCAAATTTTTATTTTCTAGGACTATGTGCATGATTAAAAACCATTTTGAGAACATAAACAAGTAGCATTCTTATAGAGTAGAAATACTATGTCACTATCCATGTTCATGTGCAAGGTTGTTTTGTCCCTTGCTCATTGTTTGAAGACAATTGATTTCTTGAACTCACTGATTGTTGTCTTGTGTGCAAGATTCATGATAAAATCTGTTAATGCATCTAGTTGGACAATTAAAAAAAATGAATACTGAGTTATGTTGCCTTCCCTCATGCAAGAAAATTATTTCTTCGCGTGGCTCACTATGTTTCTTCACGCCGCTCAATGCTAATCATTGCATGATATTTTGCAAACTTGCTACCAATTTGCTGTCCTTTCTATTTCACCAGTCTGTTGTTTCCTCATGTAGCTCTATGCATTTCATCACGTGATCCTGTGCATTTCTTCGCGTGAGACAACATTTTTCCATGCAAATCTATCTTCTGTTGCTATTTGTTGTCATCTTCCAACTTGCCAAATCTGAGTTCCCGAGTTATGAAAACTTTAGTGTATCTCCCCAAAGAGTGTTATGACATGTTGCTCAACTTACAAATGAACTTAAATGGTATCCAATTGCACAAAATGACTCTTGGTATTCTTTCTTCCACATCTCCCATGTCTTCCTAGTCGTCCATTTCCATTCTTCTCTTCTTCTTTCATGATTCTTCCTCTTCTTCCTAAGATCTTCACATCTTCTTGATTATTTTCTTCTTATTATCTAGTGTATCTTCTTCTATTTTCATCTCTTCTTGATTCCTGTTCTTTTAGAACCATGAACTTCAAATATCTTGTTATCGAACCTCTCTTGAGAATAGATGATCTCGAACTTATTGCTCAATTTTAAGAGTGGTGTTCCTCCAAAAATTGCATGGATGATAAATTACAAAAAGAAAAAGAAAAAAGTGAGTGAATCAGACACCTTTTCTAGGATCATACACGTGATTTTCTCACAATCTCTTTCTTCCAAACGTCTTTCATCTTCTAAATCTTCTCATCTTTCATCATCATCTTTTTCTTCCACTAGGTCTTCACTTTCCTCTTCTTCACGATCTTGTTCTTCTTCTACTTCTCCCAAGATTCATAATTCTCTTTTCAAGACATACCATAATGAGAAATGTGACAATCCTTATGATACCTCTTCCACGAGGAATGACACGCCCATCTTTGATGACTCTAATGATCCCATCTATTGTGACTCTGATGATTATGATGACTATCATGATGGACAATATAGTGATATCTATGACACCTCTATTCCTAAGATTCCTCCTTGTCATGTGCTTTTTTATATTGGTAAGGGGTCATCCAATTGGATCGATTGTGATGGTGATCCATATGAATCTAATTTTGAAAGAGACTTTAATGAATTTTGTGAACAATACCTGGCTGGTGCTTCTATTGAGGAAGAGAAACTTGACCGCGCTGATTTTAAATGGAAATATCATAAGAGTTTCTCCTCTAAATATTCTCATGCTGAAAATAAAGATTGCACTCTCAAGTAAGATCATGTTAATGATGAACCTTTGTTTTGTGATGATTTTCTTCCATCCTCTACTTCCTCCAATACTCATACATCTCCTAAAGTTTCCAAATCTTTCACAAATCCTTCATCCAATAGAAGTCATAATGCTTTTCATGCGGTTGACTATAGTTGTCCTCAAGGGCTACCTCTTAAAGAAACTCAAGCTAACCTTCACTTGGTTGCAAATACTTTCAATAATGATAAACCTAAAGAGCCTAAGCCTTTATGCGCTATAATGCCTACTTCACCTAATCCTTCCCCATCTCTTCCCAAGCCTTCCATAAAATTCCAACATGCTTCCTTGCCCTTAGAAGTGGCTCCATGTCAAGAGGAATCTAAAAATGATAGAGAAAAGAACATAAAGAAAGATCAAGATCAAGAAACCTCCATGTCATTCAGTCCTTTTCATGATGTCTCTTATTCATTTCATGGTTCTTTTGATCCCTTACGCCCTTTCTCATTCATTCCACCATGTCTTAAGTCTTCTCCTAAGTAAGATCAAATTACTACTTACACCGTTGAGCTTATTGACAATGAAAATAACCTTACCCCACTTACACTTTCCAAAGATGATACTTCCATTAAGGTTATTGAAAATGGTGTTGTTAATTCCAATATTAAGCCTATTAAAATTCAAGAGGAACATTATGTGCTTATGCTATCCAAAGATCCTTGTCAAGATCAAAGTCTTCCATCTTCTTGTTCTACCACTCCATGTTCTCTTCCACTTTCTACTCTTCCTAAGTCTTTCCAAGATTCAAACAATCCTATCAAATAAGGTGTTCATATTCAAGATGTTCATGATCCTATTGAAAATCCTAATACTCACTCTAAAGATGCCAATGTCCCTGGTTGTCATATACATGCCGATAAACTTATTGATTATCTTTTTGTGTCTTCCACGTCCATCCTTGGACCTCCTCCACCAATACTAATGGCTTCACATTTTCCTTCCATCTTGGGTCCTTATGTCCCTTCACTTTCCCCTCCTAACTCTCCTAATTTGTCATCCATCTTGGGTCCTTACATCCCTCCATCTCCTATCTTTCCTCAATATCAACATAGATGCATAACCTTGAATCCTTTTCATCCATCCACCCATCTAAACTAGTCATATTCTTTTTCTTCCTCCACAAGTCCCAAGTCTTTTGGAAGAAACTTGAATTTTCAATACAAGAAAAAGAAGCAATACAAGAATCCATCAAAAAAAGAAGATCACCATGTCTCCTCTAATCGACATGGGGGCATAAAATCAAAAAAGATATATAAGAAGAAAACTACAAGACAATTATGGGTTCCAAAATCCATCATTGAAGATATCCTCTCTAAATCATCAAAAATAAATGAAAAGCCTACGACTATATGTATTCCAAATTCTCTCTTGAAAGATTCTCATGTTGAGAAACAAGTGAAGTTGACATTCAAGCTTCCAAAGGCTTCCACTTCATCTTCTTCCAAAAACATTCTTTCATTCCATGTGCCTAAACTGTAACCTTTGTTATCCATTCACCATATTCCTTCACATATTCCTTCATTCACATTTCCTCCATCCTCTCGCCACCCTTCAAGGTGTGTATTGATATTGATCTTTCCTTCCTTTCCATCTACCCTTTCACGGTTCTTTTATTCACTATCCCTCTACCTTCTACTCTTTTTCCTCTTTTTTCATTCCTCCTATCTTCCAACCTCACTCGCTTTGAATAGATTCTTATCCTTCATTTTCCTCTTCCATCTTTCTTTCCCTACCGACATCTTTGAGCATATCATTTTGAATCCTTGGAATATCATGGTTTATCCTTTCAAGGAGTATTATCTAAAAAGCTTGCCTTCTTCCAACAAAAAAAAAATATATATAT
>MU225115.1:1038846-1070483 GCA_018584345.1 Thuja plicata | reverse complement strand
GTTTTTAGTGAGCACATGGATCAACCAAGATTTAATCTCCACCATTGCTCATTTCTTTTTGCCTCTTAATCTCAACCGTTCACTTTTCTATATAAGAAAATCTCTCCTTCTCATTTTAATATAGAATATTTAGGTATTGTTATGCTGCAGGTTTGGAGAGCAATTTTGGTGGAGAATTTGAGCACTCAAGCTTGGATATTGCAACTTCTCTCTTGTTGTCTTCTTCTTGCATCCATGGCTATTCATGTAGTTTATATTTATGTTTCCTTTCATAGATTAATCTTGCATTTGTATTTCTTAACATAGAATAATCATGCATTGTTATCATTTAGATTAATTTCCTTTCATGCATTGCAATCATATAAAATAGTTTTCATTTCATTGCATATTGTATGATCATGGAGACTAGCATCCTTGTTTTTTCTCTTTGAATCTCCCATTTCATGGTGTACTTGCATAGACACAACTAAGTCTATCTGAGGGCCTTCATCACACACATTTGCACTCCATGACTAGGGAGCTATGAGTCGATATTTGAGGCCTCATACTTGAGCAACCTTGAATGGAATGACTCATAGAAGTGTGACATATTTTTAGCACACACCAAGTAGCATGAATGACATCATAACTGACAATATCCCAAAATTCTTGGAAGAAGGTTGGCGGAAACCCATCCAAAGCAGGGGCTTTGTAGGATCCCATGGAGAAGAATTCCCTTCAAACCTCCTCATTTGTAACCCTTGACATGAGCATATTATTGTCATCACTCATGATAGCCTTGGGGAGTTGAGCAATGAGATAGTCTAGGAGGCTTACAGAGTCCCAAAATCTTATGTTGGTGAAAGATGTGGAAAAATAATCAGTGACTAAGCCTCCAAGAAGAATAGGGCCAGAGATTTCCTGACCCCCTGAGTTTCTAAGGCTGAGAGTGGTGATGGAATTCCTTTTTATGTGCTTACAGGTTGATTGATGAAAAAAGGCAGTGTTACGATCACCGTCCTTCAGCCATAAAACCTAGGATCGTTGTTTCTAGAAAACTTCTTCATTGGCTAAGGTCTCTTTCCAGCATATCCTAGTATTTTCTTCCTCAATGTGTAGATAACTTGACAGATCACCCCCTACCATTTTCCCTTGGAGAGAATAAATTTTCTTAGTTAAAGCCTTCTTTGTGTGAAAGATATCTCCAAAGGTGATTTTTCTCCAACCTTTAACAGCTCCTCTGATGAGCTCAAGCTTGGAAGCAACCCTAAACATGGCTGAGCCTTTGATCGGTGTAGACCATTACTGCTAGATCTTCCCATGGAAGACTGGGTGGGAGAGCCACATAATATCACATCTGAAAGGAGAAAGATAAGGGTATTGAACATCCACCCATTTAAGAAGGAGTGGGTTATGATCTGAAGTCATCCTAGGGAGCGCAACCAAAGAGGAGACTGCCCCAAAATCCCAAGTAGAGGATAGGAAGACACGGTTTGGGTGAACTAGTATGAGATGATGCCCTTTTTTGTTGTTGGTCTAGGTGAAAGGGTTACCCCTTAGCTAAACATTATAAAGACCATTATCACCAACAAAGCTAGCCAGGTCTCCCATACTATTAGTGTAGTACATATTGCCTCCACATTTTTCAGAAGGGAATAGAGGAGATTTAAAGTCTCCCACCACCATGAGTCTAGAATCCTGGAGACTCAAGAAAGACAACTTTAGTTCTTCCCACAACTCCCTTTTCCCCTGGCGGGTATTAGGAGCTTAGATGTTAAAAGAGAGCCAGACCTCCTTTAGGGAGGTGAAGGCCACTGCCAGGTGGTGATGGGATAAACTGTGAGCATCATCCCTGAACTTGGAAGGGTTCTAGAGGGTGGCTATACCCCCCAAATCCCCTTGAGCCTCAGAGTAGAGAAAATTGGCCCCAGGCCATAGCCTTCCCACCAACACCTCAAAATTATCATAGGACATTTTAACCTCTTGAATTACAAGAATGTCAATCTTATAATAACAAATATATTGCTTGATAGTGAGTTGTTTTTGAGGCTTATTGAGCCCCCTTATATTCCAAGATAGAACAATAATTTCTTACCTTTTAGGTTGAGGTCCTGGGTTTGTTTCCTTCCTAGAGAAATATCCTTTATCGTACTCCTTTGTATTCTAGCTCTGTCCTTCGGCCGACCAAGTTTGGTGTCCACCCCCACATCAATTTATTTTGCCTTGTCTTCTTTTGTTAAGTTTGCCATTCCCAATCCTCGCTCTTCAGGGTCCCAATGGGTGTGGAGTATCCCAGAATCATCGGGGAACCAGAGGCCATGGGGTTGAGTACAACTTCCACCACAGGAGGAGGCGAGGAGCATCCAGATGTGTTTTTTGCAAGCGCAGAAACATTAAGTTTTGTCTGCACAAGTGTAGAACCTAGGCTAGTACTTTGTAAAGGCTTCATCTCTAGGTTGATGGTATCAGATTTTCTTTGTTCCATCTGTGGGATGATAGGAACAGGGGTGATAAATTGCTTGGTCTCCTTTTCTATAACCTGGTTCCCCTCATCATTCTCCTGCTCATTGCCCATGGGTATTTCACCATCTTCCAAAGCAAAAAAAGGTCAGCAACTGACCCAGTTGTGGTTTCACAACCATGTACCGCAGGCACCTCTACAGCCTTCAAGTTAGGGACCCCCACCATTGGGGGCAAGATGATAGGTCCCAAGGAAGAGTAGATAGCAATAACCTCAGGAGCCCTCGACTTAGGACCTGTTTGTTTTAACTTAAGCTCAGGCCTTCTAGGTGCCTTACAATCCTTCCTGGTGTGGCCCTTGGAGTTGCAGCATTAACATAAAAGGGTAGCATTCTCATAGACTATAGCTTGTGTCCATTTACCCAGCTTGGACTTAAGGACCACAAAGTTGGGGAGAGTCTTATTGATAGACACATTCACACAAAATCCAGCAAAATCGAGACAAAATTTGGAGAGGGTTACCAGATCCGCCGAGATGTAGTGCCCAAATGAGCTTCCATTCCATCAGAACACCTAATCGTCCCAAGGCTTGAGTGGTATCCTTGGGAGGCGGACCTAGACATGCGCCATCCTACTGAGATCCACAAAAGGGTCAAATCTCGGCTTCCAATTAGCTAGGGTGAGGAGATGTTTTCCATAAATCGATGAGATAGAAAGAACAAAAGATAGGTCCTCCACACCCGTGAATTGGAAGAGAAAGAGCCCCCCAGGCATAGCAGAAACCACAACACTCCCTTTTAGCTTCCAGTGGTTTCCCACGCAATTTTGAACCATGTCAATGGAGGGATAGAAGTTAACAAAAGCCCAACCAAAGCCTGATTAAGTTCCGCCATATTTTTTCCACTACAGAGTCAGGGAGAGTGATCTCTTTGCCTTCCTCCGAGAAGGTAGCCAGTGTTAAGGTGCAGTCCGATTCAACCTAGGTCGTAACCAAAACACCTTTCCAGTCAGCCTTGGGAGCAGGATGTGGTAGGGAATCTAAAGTACCTATCCTAGAATTAGAGATTAGGTTGGGAATAGGGTCTTTGGGATGGGGGGAGGTTCCCCCCCAGCGATTTCTACCATGACAGGAATTCAAAAAGACGTTTGGGTGGCAAGTTGCAGATCTTTTTTTGTTTCAAAGTAGTTTACGATGGAGATAAAAGATAATGATTTTGAAAATCTTAGTAGATATGATAATAATGTATTTGATTATACATATGTCACTAGTTACTTTTATGACAATGTAGGTTTAAAGATCATGAAAAGAATGGGGCATAAAAATCCAGGATTAGGAAATCATGAACAAGGAATGGGAAAGCCTATTGACCTAATAGTAGGACCAAAATATGAAGGTATTGGGTATGTCACATGTAAAGGAATGATGAATACAACTATTATAGGTTCACAGAAATCAATTCAAGGAATGCAATGTTCACATTGTAATAAGAAATGTCATACAAAGAAAAAATGTTGGGATCTACGTCTTTGTATAGAGTTATGGATCAATTTTTAAAATAATCACATGTATGATTAAAAAAGTTCAAGTATAAAAGTTTTTATGTGAAAATGATAGAAATCATTGAATGTTCAAAAGACAATTTTTTTGGGTCAAAGGAAAACATTGTATAACAAGATATCTACAAATAGTAAAGTTGTAGGAGGTTCCAAATTGAAGTTTTGAAGGTTCAAGAGACTGACGCAACAATTGGAGGAAGCCAATAGAAATGAATCATGATTGAGAAAATATCTAAAGGTCTAGACATCATTTGAAGTTATTAAGAAAGGAAATAATTTGAGTGAGTCTAAATACTTACTTATGGACACAACAATTAGACAAAAGAAAGACAACAATCAAAAGCATAGGATTTATGAATGCCAAGCATTCATGGTTGAGATTAAGGGGGAATGGTGAAATATAATTTCTCCCAACAAATTAAATGAAGAGTACATTATAGAGGGAAGACAAACATTAGGAAGCATTAGGGAAGAGAAGGTTGGCCTCAGATCTAGAAAGACCTATGTAAGTTTTAGTATTATCTAAATAACTTTATATAAATAGGTAATATCTTCAAGTCATTACACTTTTAAAGATAGTTTTAAGAAAACTATAGACTACCAAACTTTCTTCGAATGTATGTGACCCTCTGCGATTCACTCATTAGTAAGAACCCATTTTCTCTTCCAGGTTCAACTAGAAAAGTGTCATATGCATCAATCAAGGTTTCTTCACTAAGCCCAGGGATTGCTTGTAGTGAAACATATACTTGTTTATAGACACCATTCACTTCAGATGCATCCATTTTCATAGTTTGAGTCTCCCTCATGTCATCACCTATCTTACCTATGGTTTCACATATGGCATCTATGGAACCTGCCATGCTACAATGCTTCCTCTTTGGCCTCCTTGATGACATTGATGAACGATTCCCACTGCCGAATGTAGTAGATTGAGTGGGTACATGTGTAGAGATATCATCATCACTTTCAAAAGGTGCAGTGATATCCTCCTCATAATCGAGATCAAAGCTGTCATTTACAAATATCCCTTCTTCAGTCTCTAGAGGTGTTCTAGTTGCGTTTCCTTTGGCTATGTCATTGCCCACAATGATGGATAACTCTTTGAAGTAGTAAAAGGGCCGCCTCTTAAACACCTTGACATTTTTGAAATCTTTTCTCTGCATGTTGGCATAATGAATTAATAAATTAGTTGTATTTGGTTGGTAACTTGTCAAGATAGATTAACTTATAATGAAAAATTGTAAAGAGCATTTCACCTTCAAGAGCTCCTCCCAAACCTTTTCTTTAGCATCCATACATTGAGTACTCTCATTCCATTCAAAACCACTTGTGTTTTTCAACTCTTTCATAGTTTTGTAATCCCGTTTCCATGTTTTGAGTTTGTTCTTATAGTTTTCCTTTGTCAAAGTCATGTTCATTTCTTCATTGAACCTATTTTCAATAGCAGTCCAAGCTTCCTTTTTGAATCATCCTTTATCTTTTCTTCCTAGGTGAACTTGCTCATGGAGCAAGTCTAGAAGCTTTCTTTCCATATATTTGTTCCCTATAATCCTGGTACAAGGAGATGCATGGCTGGTTTGAACAATATCGTTGTCCATCCCATGGCTCATTTGAGCAGCATCATTG
The DNA here is from genome assembly GCA_018584345.1 of Thuja plicata. NCBI lineage: Eukaryota > Viridiplantae > Streptophyta > Pinopsida > Cupressales > Cupressaceae > Thuja > Thuja plicata. Next base: position 1,064,858 of record MU225115.1, on the reverse strand, counting down.
TCTATGGTTGTCAAAAGGTCTGTGAATGACATTGCAGAATCACATGAACATTTGGAGACAAAACTGAGTCAACAACTAATGCCATATTGTTCAGCATTGGTATATAATTATGGAAATTGGTATATAAAAAGTAAAATCTATCTGCTATAGCTTGTGTGCATCATGATATCTTACAACATGATTAACACACTGAATAGGAAAAGAATTAAGTGTCAGTCACTAACAAATTCTTGAAAACAAACTCAAAGTAACATCACCTTCTTACAAACTTTTAACTTTATACCAGCAAGAACATGTTAGTGAATTCTAGAATAATTCACAGTCGCAGTCCATAGTTGAGACATGCTCATTATGTCATTGCACAAGCTATTTAGGTTAAATAAAACAAAGCCCAAGTAAGCATTGATCCCTGGTCAGCTACTTTCTAAGCAGTCACCTTAAAAATGGTAAATTCATAAGAGACCATTCAAGTTAAAAGACCATTAAATTCAAGTAAATTTATAAGGTGACTGATCCTTGAATGGAGTATATAAGTTGATGCACAACTTAGATATTATATCAAATGCGACTAACTATTTTAAGAATCCTCTCTAAGAAAGATCAAACAATCAGGAAAAGAAATGAGTCCAAAAAACTCCTTATTTTGGTATATTAATCATAGCAATAGAAAATAGTGGTGTTGCTCAACATTTGTTTAGATGACCAATCCACATTTGTACAAGGGAGGTGAATAATGGAGTATATAGTACAAACTTAAGACAAACCATGGCATCCTTCTATCAAGATCTATATTCTTCCCACATCCTTCATGCAATTTCATCTCGAAACATCCCCCAGTCATCTCTATCACGCTGAGTCAAACCATATGTCTTAGGCAATGGTATATCTATCCCGTCATGACCGTCTTCTAGTTCACATTCTTCTACCAATGGAAGGCCATCCTCTCTCGTAATGAAGTTGTGTAAAATGCAACATGCCAAAACAATCTTGGTTTGTGTCACGGTTTTATAAGATGTCGAATGCTTCAATATAGGAAAACACTACTTCAAAATGCCAAATGTACACTCTATTGTATTCCTAAGTGACGAATGCCTATGGTTAAACAACTCCTGTGTTGTGTTTATGGGGCTTTCTCTTACAAGTTCCTTTCAGTGGTAACATGTACACCTATAAGGAGCGAGAAATCCTGGTGCATTTGGATATCTAACATTGACCAAATAATACTTTCCTGCATATAATAAAGAATATTACTATAACAGTGTAAAATTTATCATATGCAGGAATATGACAATCGTAGTCTACATACCTTGGGGAACCAAAAGTAGATCCAATCTGGAGAGAGCCGAAGCTAGAACATGACTATCTGCAGCAGACCCTTCCCAACCAGTAAGGACATATTGAAATTGGTAATCAAATGAACATACACCCATAAAATTTGGTGACAAGTTTCCTTTTCTATCGCAATATTTGGCTTGGAGGTCAACATCGACAGTGACAGGTATATGGGATCCATCAACTGCTCCCACACAATCCTATAGTCAACAAATGGATAATCCAATAAAAATGTGGAAACAAGATTAAGACTCAATCAAACAAATGTGTATGGCAAGGAGATTTACCTTGAAGTATGGGTCGAACTGGTCTTTCCCACTAATTTCTGTAGGAGTGTTAGGAGTAGGGGGTAGAAGATAATCTATATGAAGTGCTAAGATAGCCATCAACGCCTTGTGGAAGTATCAACTAACTGTCTCTCCTAAGTGCCCAAAGTTATGAGAAATCTTATGATTATGGAGATTGTGCCCAATGGTATGTAGGAACATCACATGTTGTTCTTCTAATGTAATATTTTCCGTATCTGTGATGCTTCCTTTTTCCCTTAGAAGTTTTGCTAGCTGAAAGAAGGCTTGTCTAGTCATGCGTATTTGGTCATGACAATCTGTGTTGTTGGAATGGATGATACACTTATAAAAAAGAATTTCATCCCTTATGCGCTTACACATTTGTCTTTTGTCTTCATCTGCAAATGGCACTATGGCTGCTGCAAGCGCTGCAAGAACACATGCAAGAGAGATATTGACTCTCTTCTTCCTAAGAGCGAGACATTGAAGGTGTGACTGTTTGGTAAGATCCATTACCTAAAAGGCAATAAAACTTAGTACTTGCATATAATTAAACACAATGACAACTACAGCAAAACAACAAATTAAGCACAATTACAACTAGAACATAAGAGGAGAGTAGTAACATGTGGCTTGTCGAACACTAATTTATGGTTGCAAAGTTTAAATAATTGCTATTTGTCTAAAGAAGAGAATGCCAGTGCATGTATCAGGGATATGCAAAGATTGATGAAACTATTAAGACTAGATGCTTGAGCTATGTCAGCGAATGTAATCATGATGGAATCATATTCCAGTAGAGACTATCTATATTGTTTAACCATTGTAGTGATACATGTTTTGTTTAATCCGAAGCAAAGGAAAAAGCATGTATCAAGCTGTCTCTTTGGGGAAAAGGCAAGCCAACCGGCAGATTAGAGGGCAATCTAGGAAAAGGACCTTACACCTGGAGTTATTTGTTTCTGAGAACTCCTGTTCTTTCATTTAATCAGCAAGACCTTACACCTCTTAACTGCGAGAAATTACACTGTAGATCATAGACTCAGTCCTATCAATATTGATAAGGATTATGACACTAATGAAAATTGGAGAGAATTTAACATCTCCTACTATTGAATATCATATCATTTATTGTTCTATGCATGAGGGAAGTAATGTTAATATAATCATCATATTGATACATTCATCTAAGGCTGCTCACTAGTATTTTTGCTAATCTAACTAAAGAAGAATTGTAGAAGTCTTATATACCAATCTCTCAATCATAATATTCTAAGTAGGACCTCAAAACTAGAATCATAATTACCATTTTGATGCAGACAAGTAAACCAACTAATCTATTCAATAATAAGAAAAATCCTAAGAGGATCCCCAAGGGAAATTACAGGTGTAGGGTCTGTTTCTTAAAAACTCCTGTAATCATTGGTGCTGGTCACAAATTCTGATAAAACACCTCTATATGGCACGAACCTGCCAATACTGATTCATGTTGCATATTCTCATTGGATACTGGATGTATTGCTGCAATGATATTCTCAGAATTGCAAATAAAGGAGAGCATTTTTTGAGGTATATACTCATAATTTATTTTCATAAAGGGTAAGTCACAATATCAGCACTATGGGAGGGTCAAACTGGTCATTACAAGATAGTAGCACCAGTAGGCACATCTTATATATAGGCATGAAGATTATCCTTGTTATGAGCAACATTCTGAGTTAACAAACTCATTCTTAGAGATTTCATCATTCTGGTTCGTATTGCTGGAGTTGTGTGAAAATCCCAGAGTTTACATTTGAGCATCACAGAGTTTGTTTAGACGCTTGATCATTTATAGATCAGTTTACGATTTTGTAACTTTATTAGTTATAAATGGTCACATATTAAGCATTCTTATACTCATTTCAGAACTGGATTGTAACTGTCCATCAAGAAAATAAAATAAAATGAAGGTTTTGACCATAGCTTGAAAACGGGTGGAAATACTTTGGTGATATGCATGTAAATTGTTGAAAGACAGGCAAGACATAGGAGTTATACTTGTATTAGAAATGAGCAATTGCAGACAACATGTCAACTGTTTACATGATGCCACAGTGAAATTTGAACTGTTTGACAGTTTACCTCAAAGAGATGTCAATTCAAGGAGTGTGCACAGTAAATTGATTTGTTTCAAAGGCTTTAGAAACTTCTTCACAAATTCAGTATAAATTCCATCCATCTTGTGCAGACAATGGAAATTTTGAACTTGAGTCATAGACAACCCTCAAAGACTAAGAGTAGAGAGATTTTGCAATGATTGCAATAATTGCAGAGGATGCATTTGTTATAAAAGTCTACACGTATGTGAAAGGTTGAATCATAAGAAAGGCAAGGCTCAGAGATAAGGCGCCTAATTGTTTGACAAAATTCCTCCAAGATATGTCCTCACATAAAATGTGATGACCAGTGTATTCACTAAAATTAGTTATTGAGAAGGCTTTAAAAACCTTTTTGCAAACGCGATTGTTAGGAATAAAGCCGAATTTGATATCCTTTGCCAGAATCCTTTTGGCCTGCGCTAAAACGGAATCTTTGGAATAGGAATAGACGTCCATTAAAGTATAATGAAGAGGGATTTCTGTAAGTTATCATAGTTAGAATTAATCTGGTAAATATGCATGTGAAATGTGGAGACAAAAGAGGTACATGAACCGATTGACAAAATGCCTGAGTGAATATGTATAATCAAGAACTAGTTGACAAAATGCCTCTATGCAAATGTCAACTCATAGAATGTATTGAAGCGGATTTGTTAAATTTACCTTTTAAAAAAAGTTTCAATCAAATGAAATTTGTGGGTATAAAAGCCGCCTCCCCCAACCTTGATCAACGTTCCCTATGCTTTCAAATAACGTTGCCTCAAAGAAGTGCAATGACTGCAATGTTTGTAGAAAACCGATTTGTTAAAATTCATGCAAAGTAGGGAAGCACAAACATGGCATCGAATGAATTGACAAAATCTCTCAATTGAAATTGCTAAAAATTCAGCTTTCGCTCAGATGGGTTGCCTCATCATTATTGGGATTTTGAATTCAAAAGCAAAAAAATAAATTTAAACCGAAGATGGAAGCCTCGATCTTGAACAATAATTCTAAACAGGCATTTGGATAAATAAAAACAAGCATTACAAATTACAGGAGATAATAAAAATAAAATAATAATTGCTTAGCTGCGGTACTGATTTATAGTTATTGCAATCAAATATGATGAATAACGACTTCCAACTCTAATGGGTGCTTACCAAAGACAATAGCAGCTGTCATTGAAGAGTTCTGTCACCTCCGTCGCTCTGCTCTGAAAGAAAAAAACTAGGTGTCGACCAAATCTTTCGTTGTGTCGAGTTTTTAGGGTTTTACAGATGCGCTCAAATGAAGGGTTTTCTCGTCCACAAGAAATGTGCATATACAGTGACGTTTCAAGAATGCGGCCAGAAGATGCAACCTATCTCCTGCTCAAAACCAAAAACCCTGTTACGGCACGCGACGAGTTATAAATTTTGTTATAATTTCGAATCATGAATGCTTATTTCGAATCCATGAATAGCTTATTCTGAAATTAAAAATGAATTTCAGATTTTTTTTTCCAATTACCTAATCCAAGCATTGACCCAAAGATGGGGATTAATTTTCTAATTTTGAAATTCAATAAATAACCACAAACGACAAATTACTTTATCCTCATATTAAATAATAACTATAATATTATATTTTTTTTAATCATTCTATTGAATTTAATATGTGGTTGTTTTTCCCTAAAATTTCTCATCAAAATCCACGATCTATAACAAAATCGAATTCAAAATAATAACATAAATCAATTTACTTTCAAGATTATTAGTCTACAAAATTTTTGAAACATCCAAGAAAAGGGAGGACATACAGTTCCTTCAAGTTTTTCAATTCAGAGAAACAGTCTGGGATGGTACTGCTGAGATTATTGTTTTGAAGTCGACTGAACATACGGTCAAAAGAATTGCAATTTGCTTGGAAGAGTTATTATTACAACTCAATAAAAATATATGTAACAGATGATCGGTTTTGGCTCGACTTACAGTATCTCCAATCTTGTTAAGTTGCACAAATCTGGTAAAATTCCCGATAAATGGTTGCACTGGAAAGAACTGTTCAAAACAAAAGGTAGGAAACCAATTTGTCAGTAGAATTCAGATAATTATATTCATTCTCAATATACTATATAAATTCGATTGTAAGTATGTTTTGTATCAACATTTTAGATGATATTTTACATTATATCATCAAAAGTTTTTCAGAGAGCTGAAAGAGTACCAATTTCTACTCCTTCAATTCTTAAGATAATCCTGATTATAAATAAGTAGGAGATATTTTTCTACAGCAAGTACAATTGTGATATTGCTATCAGGATTCAACTGTGCAGTTTTTGAGTCAAACTCATTGACCCATAATTCATGAATAGTGGTTCACATGAACCCATCTCTCATGAGAAAGTGTGATACACAACAGAATTAAAATACTACAACAAAAATTATGCTGGATTGGGAAAGACCAAATTCTATAACATTTATGTGATATGATTCAACTTACATTTCTACAACTCTAACCGTGTATTTTTTGTTGCAGTTGATTCCGTCCCACGGAATAGAAAAACAAGGATCTGATATCCATTTCTTCATGCCAAAAGCCGTTTTAACAGAGAAAAGCGCACTAACTGCAGCTCAAATCCATCGATCTAAAATCATCAATTGTATAAACCAAATAATAGAATCTCAGACAGAGAAATGTAATGAATATCTGAATCTTACCGTCGCCTGCATCAGTTGTCGTCTCGCTGTCGAATATTTTATAATACTCTATGTTGACAGAGGCAGGGGAAAAAGAAAACAGAGCATTCACAGAGAATAAAAACAAGTCTTTTACCATATATTTGCATATATATAACATACAGAAGTATTTCATTTCAATATAACATAGCTCTGTTCTGCAGTTCCAAACAAAAAGAGATTACAGAAATAAAAGGAGAAGTTCCAAATATACATCGAATGTACCCAAAAAAGAGGGGAAACCAAAAATATTAAATACAAGTAAATGCTGATTGAACAGCCAGCAAAATAAAACTACGACAAAGGATTTGCAATAAATGTATAATCAAAATGAATCTCACGCAATGTCCAAGGGAGATGGACAAACTGGAAGAAGTGACCTGGCACGTGAGAGTGGGCTGGAGAAAATTACAGAGGCAGAAAATAGTTGGGATTATTCCAACACTCCCCCTTAATCACAACTACTGCCATCTATAATGCCTAAACGACCTCTTTGAAAGACAAAACTTTCTTTTCCTAATGGCTTGGTAAAGATATCTGCACATTGATCTTCAGACCTGCAAAATTCCAAAAAGATTTCTCCATTGTTGATTAGTTCTCTAATAAAATGATATCTTGTATCTATATGTTTGCTCCTCTTGTGAAAGACTGGATTCTTGGACAATCCTATGGCTGAGTTATTGTCACAATAGATCTTCGTTCCATCTTCTTGTTCATGTTTCAACTCTTTCAACACTCTTCTCATCCATACAGCTTGACATGATGCTCTTGTTGCTGCTACGTACTCTGCTTCAGCAAATGAAAGTGTGACTATTGGTTGTTTCTTTGAAGCCCATGATACTATACCGGTGCCAAAATGAAAAAATAACCGGATGTACTTCTTCTATCATCAATACTCCTAGCACAATCACTATCTGAATATCCTATGAGCTTGAAATCATTTGAAGTTGAATATTGAATGCCATAATTCCTTGTTCCACTCACATACCTTAAAATTCTTTTCCCTACTTTCCAGTGTGATTCTTTTGGAGTCTCCATGAACCTTGATATCAGACTTACACAAAACATCATGTTAGGCCTTGTGGCAGTTAAGTACATAAGGCTACCAACAAGTCTTTTATACAAAGTTGGATTTACATTATATCCTTTGTCATCTTTACTCAATTTCAAACCTGTGACTATTGGTGTTGGTGCTGATTTGCAATTTATCATATTGAATCTTTTCAAAATATCACTTGCATACTTTGCTTGAGAAATGAATATTCCATTTTCATTTTGATCGACCTCAATGCCTGAGAAATATTTCATGAGTCCCAAATTAGTCATTTCAAATTCTTTTTTCATAGCTTCTTTAAATATGTCAATTGATAAGTCACCTGTGAATATCAAATCATCAACATATAAACATACAATTAGAATTTGACATTTTTCATCCATCTTTATGTACAACGTAGGCTCACTGTTGCACCTATCGAAGCCATTTTGTAAAAGATATGAATCAATTCAACTGTACCAAGCTCTTGGGGCTTGTTTGAGACCATACAATGCCTTTTTCAATTTGTAGACTTTATCTTCTTGACCCAAAATCTCATATCTGGGTGGCTGTTGCACATATACTTCTTCCTCAAGATAACCATTCAAGAATGTTGATTTTACATCCATTTGATAAACAGGCCATTTGTTTTGAGCTGCTATGGCAAGTGTCATTCTTATGGTGTCTAAGCGGGCTACGAGAGCAAATATCTCATTGTAATCAACTCCAGGTTGTTGTGAATAACCTTTAGCAACTAGCCTTGCCTTATATTTTTGCACATCACCATTTGCAGTCAACTTAGTTTTGTAAACCCATTTTACTCCTATGACATCTTTTCCTTTTGGAAGACTCACTAACTCCCATGTTTGATTCTTTGCAATTGCATCAATTTCTTCATCCATTGCATTTTCTCATTTTTCATCTTTAATTGCATCTTCAAAATGAATTGGATCATCTATTTGTGAATATAAAGTATAAAGAGAAATTGAATCAGCATTATTCTCACCTTCATTTTGCTCATAAATGTCTCTAATACTTTTGATTTTTTCTCTCCTCAAGCTTGCCAATGTAGGATTTGACATCTCACTTGATGTAGAACCGGTCGAATGTGACTTGATGGTCCAACACTTTGATGGCCACTTGTAGATGGTGTTTTATGTCCACTTGTGGGAGTGCTTGATTGTATACATGAGGCTGACCTTACACTTGATGATGGTGTCATTTGTGGACCACTTTGTTGAGCTTGAATGGGTGTGGAAGAAGTCACATTTGAAGGAGTATTTGCTGGTATAAAAATTTCATTTTCCTCTTATTGTATGCTTGTTGTTATGTTGACTATTTATTCTACACTTCCATCCCATGCTTCTTCTTCTATGAACTGCACATCTCTGTTGATTATAACCTTTTTTGTTATTGGATTATACAACTTGTAAGCCTTTGATTCATCACTATATCCACCAAATATGCATTTTTCTCCTTTGTTGTCTAACTTTTTTCTTAACTCATCCGGTACATGTGCATATGCCACACATCCAAAAAATCTCATATGAGAAACACTATATTTTCTTCCACTCCATGTTTCTTCCGGAATCACATTCTTGACACTTTTTGTTGGACATCTATTTATTATATAAGTTGCACATGAAGCAGCTTCAACCCAATATTCATTTGACAAATGCTTTGCTTTCAACATGCTTCTAGCCATTTCCATGATTGTTCTATTTTTTCTTTTAGCTACCCCATTTTGTTGACGTGTGTATCTAGTTGTGAATTGCTTGTGAATTCCATGGTCTTTGCAAAATCTTAGAAAATCATTTGAGATGTATTCACCACCTCTATCTGTTCTCAATGCTTTGATGTGTTGACCACTTTGCTTTTCAACAAGAGCTTTGAATTGAGAAAAATATTCAAACACTTCACTTTTATGCTTTAGAAAGTAAACCCATGTTTTCCTTGAGTAATCATCAATGAATGTCAAAAAGTAAAATCTTCCACCAATTGAAGGTGTTTGCATTGGTCCACACAAATCTGAATGAATAATTTCTAAATGTGCTTTTGCCCTCATTGACTTACCTGCTCGAAATGATTCTCTATGTTTCTTTCCCAAGATGCACCCTTCACATACTCTTTTTTGTTTTTCTATTAAAGGAAATCCTTTCACCATGCTTTTCCTATGAAGCAAATTTAGGCCTCCAAAGTTTAAATGCCCAAATCTTAGATGCCAACACCAAATTTCATCTTTTATTTCTACTAGAACTCTTAGCTTCTGCTAAATCTTTCCTTCAACAACTTTTGTTTGAGAAACTTAAAGCTCTGATACCACTTGTTGACAGAGGCAGGGTAAAAAGAAAACAGAGCATTCACAGAGAATAAAAACAGCAGTCTTTTACCATATATTTGCATATATATATAACATACAGAAGTATTTCATTTCAATATAACATAGCTCTGTTCTGCAGTTCCAAACAAAAAGAGATTACATAAATAAAAGGAGAAGTCCCAGATATACATCGAATGTACCCAGAAAAGAGGGGAAACCAAAAATATTAAATACAAGTAAATGCTGATTGAACAGATAGCAAAATAAAACTACGACAAAAGATTTGCAATAAATGTATAATCAAAATGAATCTCACGCAATGTCCAAGGGAGATGGACAAACTGGAAGAAGTGACCTGACACGTGAGAGTGGGCTAGAGAAAATTACGGAGGCAGAAAGTAGTTGGGATTATTCCAACACTCTAAAGCATTAAGGAGGGCTCCGCGGTTAGAATGACCTTGCTCATCTTGGATAGGCTCCAGAGAAACCTCTACCTTCTCTTGTGAGTCGTATGTGAGGGGAACTTGTACAAAATTATATTTCACGTCCAAGCTTACATTGCAAACTTCTTCTGTGTTTATCACAATTTTGAATTTCATATATTTAGAAGAGTTAAGCACCTCAAATTCTGCAAAGTATAGTACAACTAACGTTTTAATATCAAATACCTCAATAAATGAACCATTGCCACGACTCAACATAACAATCAAATTTCTGGGGCCATCTTATACAGTATTTTTCCCTCCTTTCTTTATCACTTCGCCCAAACTTGTGTGTGGGATATAAGAAGATCACAAGTGTTATAATTATTTTTCTTAGAGAAAAGGAAGGCATGCAATTATTTCGTAGAAAGCATATATTTCAATTTTATCTTAACTGAAATTACAAATCTAAAGCCACCTATTCATGTAATAATAATTTGGGTTTTGGTCCATTATTTTTTTACCCCAAACATCTTTCTCATCAAAATTTTATTCTTGTAGAATTCCATGATACATTTAGATAATTTCCAGGCGTGTATACCAAGGTTATTATACCTGATTTCTTTTTACATATCTCGAATTATTGAAGGCCTGATTTTCTTTCAAAAGAGAAAAAAATATCACTCTTTCATTGGCAATATGCACTTTCTAATGGCACAAAATAATATTCTTAATTGTATGTAAAGCATATCAGTTGAATGAATGGGATGTCGCATAAAAATAGACCTGACACAAAATGAAGCTTAAGAATTCCTCTTATCAACAATATGAATAGTTGCTACCAAATAAACATGCTTTATCAATGTTGGTCAATTAATTTATTACAAGTATATAAAAATTGTCACAAAAGGAAAATGTAAAATTATTATAGAGGTAAGCTTGATGATCTTCCTTATGTAATTATAGCTTTCAATATTTTATATTATGGTTAACTAAATATTATTTAAGAACATTCCCAGTAGATTTTATTTTCTTTGGTTTATCAATCCAAGGTGCAATGTGGAAAAGGAAAGTTGAATGAATGAAGGCACAAGAAAAACTATAAGCTAAAAAGATGATCAAAATTAACCAAATCTAATGTTCCCTCATTCATCCACTACTTGAAATTTCATACAAGCTTTTAAAAATAACCTAGATTTTAGTGTCATTAAGTTTGTCCTACATGCAATGTAATCAAACATTTACAGCGAACTATGTTTACATGACACAAATTTAAATGAGGCCTTCGAGCAGACAAAACCATATGAAAAACTATTTAGTTGCTCCCTCTTTTATTTTATTAAAATGAACCCAAATTTCATAAATAAATCTTAAATTTGAAAAGAAATCAAAATGTAATCAAATGTTTATAGTGAAATAAATTTGTATAGAAGATGTACAACTAAAGGTTTACAGAATTTTGCATTCATTTACAAACTAGTATATGTCTGGGAAAGACAACCACAATGGAAATCCATAGTCCATCAATTCATACTGAGACAATAAATCATTCTCCACATGATAATGTTTGTATTAAACTTGATAAAAAGCTTGGCAAAAATATACATTTAAAAGAATTTATTAGATGTCAAGAGTAAATCTAGTATTGGACTTGGAAAGATTCTTTACGATAGATTTAGATGATCTAATGATGTGAAATCTCCTACAGAATTTGAATAAGACCCCATATATCAATATTTAGAGCATTATCATGTTCGTGAACTATAATTAAAAAAATAGAGCCACTGTTAGTCTCCTTTAATGGTTTTAATAACTAACCCCTTAGAACATTAACTTAGAGATTGAATATCTATGCTAAGTAGCTACCTGGCTATTACGAAGGCTCAATTTATATTAATTTGGGGTGTACACTTGAAATGGGCCAGCAAGGTATATGCGCTAGGAACTCAATTAGAGTCGTGCTATTTATAACTGGAAAAGAAATAATGCTTGAAATAAAGTGCATGGAATGGAAATAGATGAAATACTTAACAACAAATACCATCTAAACTGAGCTCAAAAGATTAATAGAAATAAAATCTATGAAAAAAGATAGGAACTACTATGTTTTCTTTGGCTACATGAATAGACATATGAAGGGATATCGAGTGGTTGTAGGAACAGACAAGACAACAACTAAGTGCTGAATGAAAAACACCTACTAAATACTAAGAATGAAATACTCACTAAGTGGGCCCCCTTAGTGAGTCTTCTCAAAACTCAACTAAATACTTGAAAATTTAGAATATCATCTTATTTCTTTGAAATGTTGTTACATACTAAGTTAGTTGAAATTGTTCTAGAATAAACTGAAAGCTGGAAATTAAAATAGGTATAGCTCCAACCCCCTAAGAAGGAGTATCATAACCTTATTTATAGAAAGAAAACCCCTAACTAATCCTATCTAATAGCAAGTGCACTCCCAAGATAGTAGGAGGACGTTGTTTATTACAACATGAAAGAAGGAAAGAGAGTTATACTCTGAATGAGAACATTCAAAACTATTTTTATTACAAAGGAAAGCTAGCATAAAAATTATCCCTAGATCTGTTCTACTTCTTGAATGATCATTAAATTGGACAATTACAACTCCTAATGAGTTGTAGGTGATCAGTTGCTAAATTTTTCAAGATTCATCATGCAGACTTTGTCTTCAACTTGTTGGTTATTATAACTTCCTTATGGAAAGGTTTTTGACCATTTCTTTACACTCCTATATTATGACATTAGAGTACACAAAACATAGGCATATATATTTCACTTTAGAATAACAATTTATCTATCCACATGCATAATTAATATGAATATTTCACATAGCAAAAGGCCATATACTATCAAAAGTAACCATAAGGATGGTGCAGACAAGCACACAAGGAACCTCAAAACAAGTCAGTCCAATGCCCAGAATAAGAGTCACACAATGGAAGAAACAAAAATTATGGAGAGATATGCAATATCTTCTTTCTTATTATCATCTAGAAATCAAGTATAATGGATCTACAATATGCAACCTTACATTCTAGGCATATATGTATATTTTAGAACCTTTTATAGGTTATCTTTCTATACTATCTATCACAATCTCACACTGATAGTTCTAGCTTCCAAAGCTATACTATTTCTCCCTTTCCTCTAAGGGATGAATTACATCAGTTTATGAAGCCTTCACAAGCATCAGGTTGGCTTCAGAAAGATTACATTCTCCAAGAGCAAGAAAACATATTTCATTATAGGTCAGGGCCTAAATTATATGAATCTCTCACAAATAGATAAAACATGACGAGTGAACCAAAAAATAGTTCGGCCAAGCACGTCGAATCCTTGATATATGAGCCATGAAGCTTCATCGATTGAAAAAATACTTTGCAAGATCAAAAACTACAAACTGGCTGAGAAACATGAAGAATAGAGATGTCCTGCCAGAAATTCAAGATATCTCAAATACGAAGAAACCAATTGAGGTTTAAACCTAGGTGAAGGTAAAACATGATATCTAGAACACTCCATGAGTTGGACAATAGTAACTTATCCAAACTAAAGGAACACTAAAGGAAACTCAGAAATAGACAAAATGTAAAATAGAAAACAAAATACTTTTGGTTGATGCAAGATTCCTAAGATCCCAAGATGCTCCTGCATCAGACACCTGGGGTAATTTGAAAAGTTAGTCTCTCACTTTCCTAGGGCTAAAGGAAAACCAAGATGGTCAACATCAGTGTGATAAATCCATGAAGAATCTTAAACTTGTCTATCTTTCCACTTCACAAGATAATATTTGTACTGCTTGTCTCTTGTACTTCTATCAATTCTGCTATCGAAAATCTTTTCTATCTCATCCATTTTCTTCTTAGGACATTTCTTCTCAAATATGATTCATCCCTTTCACAAAACTCTGATTTCTAGTACTCGTACAAGTCTTCAACATTTAATATAGGTGATATGCCCATGTCCTCTAGTAACTCCACTTCATATGCATTCCGTGAACCAAATTTCTTCAAGATTTTACACGGTCTAAACTTCCTCATATTTAGTTTTTTATATGTTCCAATAGAGAATCTACCCTTCTTCAAATAAACCATCACCTCATCTCCTACTACAAAATACTTATGTCTCATTTTCACACTTCTCTCTAATTATACTTTTGGTTCATATCTTCTAAATGTTTTTTGACCTGAGTGTGTAATCCATTCATGTGTTCTGCAAATTCTTGTACTTCTACACTCCCCTTGAATTCATGACTAATGTCCCTCAATTATGATACTCTTAGGGATTTATACCTGTCACTATTTCAAATGGTGTCTTTCCTATACTCTTTTTCACTACATTATTATATGCAAACTCTGCTTGTACTAAAAATAAATCTCATTTCAATGTCTTCTCTCCAACCAAACATCTCAGTAAATTACCCAAACTTTTGTTCACTACCTCTATTTGTCTATCTATTTGTGGAAGGAATGTAGAACTAAACTTCAACTCAGTAATCACCTTCCTGTGAATTATCCTCAAAAAATAGCCAACAAACTTACTATCCAAGTTTAAAACTCTACTCTTAGGTAACCCATGCAATCTCACAATTTTTCTAAAAAATAAGTATGTTACATGAACTGCATATGTAGTCTTCTTACAAGGTATTAAATGATCCATCTTTAAAAATATATCTACCACCGCAAATATAGAATCATTTCCCCTTGGGGTCTTTGGTAATCCAAGTACAAAATCCATGCTAATGTCTTCCCATGGTCTAGTTGGCACTATCAAAGACATATATAATCTAGTATTCTAACTACTACGCTTAGCAACTTCACAAATTATACAATTGTGAAAAAATTTCCTTGCATCCTTATCAATCTAAGGCCAAAAGTAGTTCCCACTCACCAAAATCCATTGTCTTATCCATTTAAAAAAGTCTAGCTAACCCTCCACAATGTTTTTCCTTAAGAAGATTATCTCTCATTGAGCTCCTAGGTGTACACAACTGAATTCCTCTGAATAAAAATCCTTCCTAAATGAAATAATCCAACCACTTGCTTTGGTATATTAGAAAAGGTTCTCTACAAGTTTTTCAAGGTTCTAGAAAATCAAGGCCTTCCTCATACACGGTCTTCTACTCATTAAATCAAAATACTTCAATTCTCATATTTCTCAGCAAATATCTTCTTCTACTCAAAGCATCAACAACTTTATTTGACTTGCCACTCATATGTTTCAGCACAAATGTATAAAATCTACAAGAATTCAACCCATCTCACATGTCTCTGATTAAACTAACTCTAACTATTCAAATATTACAATGCTCGATGATTGGTATACAACACAAACTCCTCTGGCAACAAGTAATGTCTCCACTTCTTCAAGGCTTAAACTATGGGATAAAATTCTTAATCATAAACTGAATATCTTCTCTTGGCATCATTCAACTTTTCATTGAAATAAGAAATTGGTCTTCCTTCTTGAGTTAGCACTGCTCCTTTATTGTATTCCCACTAGCTTCACAGTCCACTTGAAATACCTTATTGAAATCTAGTAAATCTGACATAGGTTGTTCAATTAGGGCTTCTCCATTCTCAAGTCAATTCAAAGGTTCACCAAATTATTCTCCCACAAAAGCATTTTGACCACTATTCTTAGTCTTCTTGTTTTAATTTCCTTTAGTATATTCAAACTCTTGATGCCCTTCACCACCACATTTTAAACAAGTTCCTCTAAACATTCTCTTGTCATCTCTCTTGTAGCCACTGGATCTACCTCCTCTTCAAAAATTTATGTCATCCCTTCGGTATGAGTTCTCTTCCTTGAATTATGTCGTGCCTTTACTTTAATCTATAATATCTACCCCTCTAGGATATTCCACCTCTTCCTCTTTATCTTTGTTCATGCCTTTTTTTTAAATTTCTCCTCATCTTTTAGGGTATATTGATAAGCTTCCTGTACACTTTGCAATTTAACCAAACTGATCTCATCCTAAATTGATGTTCTCAAACCATTAAGGTACCTTGCAACCCTCTCAAAATCATTGTATGTATTTCCAAATTTGATATCCAATCTATAAAATTATTTGGTATACTCCTTCACACTAAGATCCCTTTGATTTAGATTTTACAACTTTCTAAACAAACTTACATGGTAATCAATAGGTAAGAATTTTGCGTTCAATTTGTTCACCATCCAATCCCATGAATTGATCTTGTCCTGGGCTCCTTGTTTTCTATCGGTCTATAAATGTTCCCACCATAATGATGCATGTCCTCCTAATTTTTTGAAAGCATACTTCACCTTCTTATCTTCATCGGTTGCTTCATACTCAATGTTCTTGTCCATATCTTTGATCCAATCAAGTAGTTAATCTGAATCTAAGATACCTTGATAATCAAGTGGGTTGAAATGTGGTATGGATTTACTCTAGTTAGGGCTTTTATAAATCTATCATCTCCTTGTTCAAGTTCAGGTTTAGTTTGGGATTCACCTTCTTTAGCGACTTCTTCATTTATTTCTTCCTCTTTATCACTTATATCTACAATGTGTCGACCTCTTCTCTGGGTCGTTTAAACATCATATAATCTAGCCACAACTTGTCTCAACACATCCAATACAATTAGATCTGCATCTCTCCTTCCACCTCAAGCATTTCCTCTCCAATCCATCCTTGCAAAAGTATTCTACAATTGCGGATCAAACCCTCACCATGGCACCCCAAAAAATCAATTCAAGACTTTGTAAGCTCATGAACCATGATCTGCCTCAACAGAACTGAAGACTTACTCTAATACCACTTGGTGCAGAAAAGGATAGGACAAACCTCAAATAAAGTCAGTCCAATCCTTGTAGCAAGAGTCACAAAATGGAAGCAACACAAATTATTGAAAGATGCAAGACCTACTTTCTTATTATCATCTAGAAATCAAGTATAATGGATTTGTAACATGCAGTCTTACATTCTATGTATACAGGCCTATTTTATCTAACCTTTAATAGGTTATCTTTTTATACTATCTATCATAAGCTCACGTTGACAGTTCTAGCTATCAAATTTATACTACTTCTCCCTTGCCTCTAAGGGACAGATTACATCAGCTTATATAGCCTTCGCAAGCATCAGGTTAGCCTCAGACATACTACATTCTCCAAGGATAGGAAAACATATACATTATAGGTCAGGACCTAAATCATAAGAATTTTTCATAAATAGCTAAAATATGACGAGAGAACCCACAAATGGGTTGGAAAACCATATGGAATCCTCAAGATATGAGCCACATAGCTTTTCCAATCAGGAAAATTCTTTGCAAGATAAACAACACAAATGGGCTGAGATCTATGAAGAATAGAGATGTCCCCCTTGAAATTCAAGACATCTCAAAGGCGAAGAAACCAATTGAGGTGCAAACCTAGGTGAGGGTAAAATAAGATGCTTGGAACACTCCATGAGGTGCACAACAACAACTTATCCGAACTGAAGGAACGCTGAAAGAAAATTTGCAGTAGACAAACTAGAAAACAAAAAAGAAAAATATGTTTGGTTGATGCAAGATTACCAAGATCCCAAGATGCTCCTGCATCAAAGGATAAGTTTATAACCACCATAAAAAGTTTAGGGAGTCCATTAGAAGGTCAACATAAAACACCATAAACAAGTTATTTAAACCTCAACATTATCTAGGAACCGCTGACAAAACCATCAAAACATGAAAGACATAAAGAAAATAGAACCATTAATTAGGCTCATCAACCACCAAACCATTTCAATAAAATAACTAGTATAAAATTTACAGAGGTGATGCACTGAGGAGAAGAGAGAAACATGAGCATTTAGTAAATTTGAAATGTGCAGCCTCAAAGGAAGAGACAAGACATGTTTAGCATCTTCTATAAATTTCTTGCGGCCATTGCAGATTTCAATTGACTCACTTGCAACCATTATAGACTTTAAGGGTATATTATCTTACTACATCCAACACATCCATTACCACAAACTAACACGTCAAATCTATTCCAAAGGGAATTTTTTTTTTACAAATGTTTTTCAATTCATTCTATGATTGTAGATAACTTTTGGCAAAAAAACCCATCCCATCCAATTTGTGGATACTACACAAGGTTGCCCTCAAGAAAAAGATGTTAAGAATAAAGTGGGCATTTTGAAAGTCAACAAAAAATATGTTTAAATTAAACAATTTTGACACTATACAAATATTTGTGTATACTTTACATCTCTGAATGTATCTAGATTTATTCATATTCGTGTTTCCATGTTCTTTAACATATATTACTATTGACGTAACCATAAAGTACATAACCATTGCACCAGTGTATGGTACAAGTGGTAGTAAATATTTGTTTCTAAGTTTTGTTAATGTAACAAGATTGGCCTAAGATCTACAAAGGTTTATGTAATTTTTAGAATAATCTAAATACCTCTATGTAGAGAAGTAAAATATAGTAGTCTTAACATCAAGGTAGCAAGATTATCAAGTTATCATAAGAAAAAAGAACATATGTAATGTAGCATTGTGTGTTTTTATCCTTACCATCCACCAACAAAATTCAGTATAAGCGCAAGTAGATCTTGGGAGAGCCAGAGGGTTGTTGATTGTGTTTTCAAAGTGCAGGTTAGAGAGGATCAAATATATCCCAAGATGGTAGATGTGAAGCCGTAGGATTTCCAAAACAAATCATAGAAGAAGTTGAGCCAGAAAGTTTGCAGAACCAAAGGAAATTTTGATGCTACCATGGTTAACCATTGTTGAAGGAAATGCCAGATTGAGGGAGCCATAGCCAAATCCACAAATAGAATACAAGGTGCAAGACTGTGAAGCTGTTTGAAAGGTTTTTAAATCACTGCTAAGGAGACACAAAATACAAGAGCCAAAGGAGACCTAAAATGTCATAAGAAAAGAAAGAAAGTTTCCATATGGAAGATCGAGGCATTAGAAAAGCCAAAAAATTTAGAGGATTCATGATTGTGATTCATTAATATTGCAGGAAGAAGGGAGCTATCGGAAAGTTTAGAGGAAAGTTTGGATCACTAAGCAAGGAGAAGAGAGGACGCCTTAGAATACATCATAGCAGTTTTGGAAATGAAAATGTTGATAAATGAGTAGAATCTCCAGTTAAATAAGGAAGATCACAGTATTTAAAAGGAGGATTATTGGTCGTCAAAGGAAGGAAAGAAAGAGTGCAATGTTGATCGTAGGAGGAGAGACCTCTGATTTAATGTTTGTAGGTGAATAAGAGATAAATATATCAGTTTGAGGTGTAACCCACTGGTGCGTTTGAAGGTAAAAGGGACTATTGTGTTTAACTAAAATTACTCTGTAATTTACAAATGTATGTTGTTTTGGAGATGAGTTTGCAGTGAAAAGGAGATCGCCGCTCAGATCGACCAATAGACAAGGAACAAGTTATCTCATGTAGCAAGGTTGCCCAGGTCATCGCTATTAACATAAAAGAAAGTGAAATAGATCAGATAGAGACCATGTGAAGGCAACACAAAATGTCACAGTTTTAGTTCATTTCCAGGCTATTCCAAATTGAAGGATATTAAATTGCTAAGTAAGAAAAAGGAGAAATTCAAGTCAAAGATAAATGAACTCACAACTATTTTTAAAGCATATCAGCACAACATATGCGAAGTTTGATTACAATATTTTGTTTGTGTGTATGTTCTGATTAAGGTCAAATAGGATAGGGCCCGAACCCATATAAAAAAATCAAAGTCATTAAGACAGTATGATAGGAATTCACAAGTAGTGAATTAAAAAAAAACATAGTCCAGAACTAAAAC
Organism: Thuja plicata; assembly: GCA_018584345.1. Classification (NCBI taxonomy): domain Eukaryota; kingdom Viridiplantae; phylum Streptophyta; class Pinopsida; order Cupressales; family Cupressaceae; genus Thuja; species Thuja plicata. Next base: position 1,044,804 of record MU225115.1, on the reverse strand, counting down.
TATCAGCAACTAACTTAAAAAAAATGCAACTAAACAAACTGAGTCCAGAGACTAAAACCAGAAACTAAATAGTAGGATTTTGAACTTCCTTCTATTCCTCATTGAGCTCTTTTAGAGTGTCCAGAAAAGAAGACTTCCTAGTCTGGTGCGTAGTGTGTGTGTTAGATCCCTTTTTATTTACACTAGGTCCCTCTTTCTTCTACTCGGCAGTAATCATCTCACTCATGGTTTCCATCACACGTCCCTCATTCTTCAAACCACATCCCTCTTTCATCTGTTGGGCGGTAATCATCTGGGTCTCCTCCCGCTTCCTTCTTTTGGTCTTTTGGTCTTGCATCTATATGTTGATGTTGTCAAGGAAAGGTTTTAGCTACCTAAGGAAATTTGCAGATGTTTCCATCACCAAATATAGGTTTTTAAGAAGGTATGATTTGAGTTTTTAATAAAGATTATCAAATTTGTAGCTGCACTAAGAAAATGTGAGGCACCATTGCCAAAGACCAAATTGTAAATATTCTTCTATCTCAAGTTTCCAGGTGAATGATTGTCATTTTAGTCAAGGAAAATTGTATGTAATTAACCAATAAAAGACAATTTTGAGCCATTGATTGAGGGAAAAACATGCGGAAAGGGAACGTTACATTCTGTTAGTCGATCATAAGTTAGAGCCACAGATTAGAAGATTGCAGAAAGCTAGTTATTGAAGTTTGAGAAGAAACAATAGTATGAATTAATCACTGTCATCGCCAAAGGAGCATGAGATCAATGAAGCTAGGAAGGGATCACAACATTCAAGGTGGTTACATATTGCTTCATATAAGAAAGATTTATAGCTAAAGTCAATGAAAATCGTTGGCTAGAGGTAAGTCGCATGACATTTGTAAAGCTTGTTGGTGTTGTTCACTTTAAAATATAGATAGTGGGATTGTAAGTTCTAGACAAAATAAGGAGATCGTTGAAAAGAGATTGGATTAATTATGAAATCTTAGTACATAAGGTGAGTTGAAATTTTTTAATTCAATAGAAAAAAAAATGTAAAAAAGTGTTAAAGAAAGTGCAAACTTAATTTGTGAGATAGATCTTAAAAAAGTAATTAATAGAAATGAAGAAGTATAAATTAGAAATGATAGCAATTATAAAAGAGAGTTAATAAGGAAAGAAATAAATTTCTAGATGAAACTATGATGTTGGAAATGAATTGAACAAAGTTGAAGATAAAAAATGAAGAATTGGGTAAAAGTAAAGTTATTTAAGGAAATGAAGAATAGAAATGAATATTTTGAGGAAAATATGAATAGATTAGAAGAGGAAAATATTTTATACAAGAAGAAAATATCAAAATTGAATGAAGAGAATGACCGTTTAACGCCAAATGTTCCATTGGTGTATGATGCTTCATACGGTACAAACGATTTATGTTTGTCATTTGGTAAGACTAATTTTTTTTCAAAGTTATTTATGATGTAGATAAATGATAATGATTTAGACAATCTTAGTAGATATAATAATAATGCATTTGATTATACATGTATCACTAGTTAGTTTTATGACAATGTGGGTTTAAAGATCATGAAAAGAATGGGGCATAAAACTCAAGGATTAGGAAATCATGAACAAGGAATGGGAAAGCCTATTGACCTGATAGTAGGACAAAAATATGAAGGTATTGGCTATGTTATATGTAAAGGAATGATGAATACGACTGTTATAGGTTCAAGGAAATCAATTCAAGGAATGCAATGTTCACATTGTAACAAGAAATGTCATGCAAAGAACAAGTGTTGGGATCTGCATCCTTGTAATATTTGTGATTTGAGAAATTGTTATGAAAATTCAAGTTGAGATAAATAATCACATAAGAATGATTCTAGACGGAGTTATGGATCAATTTGAAAATAATGACATGTATGATTAAAAAAAAATTCAAGTATAAAAGTTTATATGTGAAAATGATAGAAATCATGGAACGTTGAATGTTCGAAAGACATAAATTTTTTTGGGTCAAAGCAAAACAATGTATAACAAGACATCTACAAATAGTAAAGTTATAGGAAGTTTGAAATTGAATTTTTGAAGGTGGAAGAGATTGACGCAACAATTGGAGGAAGCCAATAGAAAGGAATCATGATTGAGAAAATACCTAAAGGTCTAGACATCATTTGAAGTTATCAAGAAAGGAAATAATTTGAGTAAGTGTAAATACTTGCTTATGGACACAATAATTAGACAAAATAAAGACAAAAATCAAAAGCAAAGGATTTTATGAAAGCTAAAGCATTCATGGTTGAAATTAAGGGGGAATGATGAAAAATAATTTCGCCCAACAAATTAAATGAAGAGTATGGTGCAGGAGCACCTAGAGCATAAGGGTCAGCATGAGGACCTAATGGATATGCAAGAAGCTTTGAAGACCAGTAAGGCCTAAAAGGTCTTACATCTATGTAATTTGGCCAATAGAGCCACAAAATGTAATGAGATGCACTAAAAGTGTCAAAATGATGTAATAGTACCATATAGGCAAATTAAGGCCTAACGGGATAATGTAATGGTCTAAAGGGTAGAATAGGTTTTTACTAAGTGTTTTGAATTTGGTAGGTCATTAAAATGCCATGCTCATGTAATGGGGTTCACTAGGTATATGGTTTTTGAATTGACAACTTAGTTGTCAACTTGACAACATACCAATCCCTTTATAATTGCTAAAAACAAGGGGGTAGTTAGCTTTTAACCGATTCCAGTTGGTTCAAGGGTGATTTTCCAAGTTGGTTATCGGTTACATGAGATTTCTAAGGAGGAATATTAATGGGATGGCCTCATCAAAGAAGGAGTGGTCATGTAAAAGAAGTTTTTAAGGAAGTTATGAGTAAAAGAATGAAGGTGTTCTCTGCATTCTTTTTGTTTCTTTTTCTCCTACGTAACAGTCACCTTTTCAAGAGTTTCCATCCATCAAAATGTTTGTTCTCTCAAATTTTATTGTTTAGGAATGAGATTAGTATGAATTAAATTCATTTTGTTTTTGGAATGATGGTATTTGGTTTAGAAATAAGGGAGTTATCTCTGTTTTGTTCTTGACTGTCATAGGAAACAAACAATCTCAGTGTGGGGGCCATATCTCCCTAATGCACCATTGGAGTTTGATGAGTTTTAAATATGTTTTTCTAAACCTAATTTTTCCCATACTCACTTAGCGATTGAGAATTTATATTATTCTTCAAAAGTTATTCACCTATGTGTACAGGTCTATCTAGAAGACAAGGAGGTGAATTTTTGGTTGTTTTGTTTTCAGAGTTTGCATTCATGGGTATAGTGGATGGGAATGTGTATGGACTCTTATATGGGTTGGAAAAAAAATGCTTGAAGCATGAAAACTTGTGCAAGCACTTGAATGGTGTGACGTGAAGTGGAGGTGAGAGCTAGTGTTGTGACCCTAGATTGGTCATATCAGAGGATTGGATCATAATATGGATCCTGATTGAAGGTACTTTTTGGAGACCTTGAAAGCATTTGGAAGATTCTTAAGAGAATCTTGAAATTCACCAACTTGAATTACATCAAATTGGTATTAGGGAAAGGAAGTAGATCCTTGATAGGTAAAGATGGAGTTATATGGTGTACTCAAGTAGTACATGGATGCTGCAAAAAAGAAAAGAGAAGAAGTAGAGAAAAAGAAGAAAAAATAAGCAATAAAGAAAGAAGAATCAAGAAGAAAAGCCATAGAAGAGATCAAAATACTAAAGAAAACAATATAAGAAAATGAAGCCAATATAATGGAAACTAAGATCATATTTCATGAACTCCTAGAGCAAGATAGGAGAGAAGACTCATTGGAAGTGCAAAAAATAGAATATGAGGAACCCAATATTGAAGGGGTTCTAGATTTTGAATCAAAGATAGAAGATGTTGGTGAAGAGTGCAAGGAATCAAGTCTTAAAGGGCTTGATCATGAAGAAGAACTGGTGTTAGGGACTATGCCATGTACTAAGAATTTAGAAGTTGGTACTATGCAGAAGGGTACCTTGAAGATAGTTCAAGAGGAGGCTAATGATGTAGCCTTGGAAGTTGCAGATGGTTTGCAATGCAAAGAGGAATGGCATGAATGAAAGGTTCAGTTGGTGAAGACTGATTTGGTATCAAGGGAAGAGGCTAAGACTGAGTTAGTTATAGTTATGGGTCACGAGAAGGCCAAGGTATTTGTTTCCTCTCCAAGTAGGAAGACATGGCATGATGAAGGTGTCCAAGAAGAAGAGTGTCTTTGGGAAGAACATTTGATCAAGTTGCAGGTGTATTCCACCACAAAGGTTTATTGCATGATGTTGAAGTTGCTGATGAACAACAAGGAGCAGTAGGGATTTATAATACCTAGAGAAGGAAAACCAAGGATTAAGCTCAAGGAGGTCCAAGTGCGAGAAGGCCAAGAAAGGACAAGATGGTATCATATCCAAGAGGACTTGGAAAAGCTACTGAATTGGGAGTATGGTGCAGGACCACATAGAGCATAAGGGTCACCATGAGGACCTAATGGATATGCAAGAATCTTTGAAGACCAATGCGACCTAAAAGGTCTTACATCTATATAATTTGGCAAATAGAGCCACAAATTATAATGAGATGCACTAAAAGTGCCAAAATGATGTAATAGTGCCATATAGGAAAAATAAGGCCTAAATGGATAATGTAATAGTCTAAGGGGTAGAAATAGGTTTTTACTAAGTATTTTTCATTTGGTAGGTCATTAAAATACCATCCTCATGTAGTGGGGTTCATTAGGTATATGGTTTTCGAATTGAAAATATAGTTGTCAACTTGACAACATATCAATCCCTTTATAATTGCTAAAAACAAGCAGATAGTTAGGTTTTAACCGATTCCAGTTGGTTCAAGGGTGTTTTTCCAAGTTGGTTATGGGTTACATGAGATTTATAAGGTGGCATATTAATGGGATGACCTCATCAAATCAAGAGTGGTGGTGCAAAAGAAGTTTTTAAGGAAGTTATGAGTAAAAGAATGAAGGTGTTCTCTGCATTCTTTTTGTTTCGTTTTCTCATGTGTAACAGTCACCTTTTCAAGGGTTTGCATCCATCTAAATGTTTGTGATCTAGAAGTTTATTGTTTAGGAATTAGAATAGTATGAACTAATTTCATTTTGTTTTTTGAATGATGGCATTTGGTTTAGAAATAAGGGAGTTATCTTTGTTTTGTTCTTGACTGTCATAGGAAACAAACAATCTCAGTGCGGGGGCCATATCTCCCTAATGCATCGTTAGATATTGATGAGTTTTAAATATGTTTTTCTAAACCTAATTGCGCCCATCTGCACTAGAGAGATAGAGAAGTTATAGTCTTCTTCTAAATTTATTCACCTCTATGTGCGGGTTTATCCAGAAGACAGTAAAAAGGTGAATTTTTGGTTGTTTTGTTTTCATAGTTTGCATTCATGGGTATAGTGGATGGGAAAGTGTATGGACTATTAGATGGGTTGCGAAAAAATGGTTGAAGCATGAAACCTTGTACAATCACTTGAATGGTGTGAAGTGAATTGGAGGTGAGAGCTAGTGTTGTGACCCTAGATTGGTCATATCAGAGGATTAGATCATAGTATGGATCCTAATTGAAGGTAATTTTGGGAGACCTTGAAAGAATTTGGAAGATTCTTAGGAGAATCTTGAAACTCACCAAATTTTCTTACATCATAGTACATTATAGAGGGAAGACAAGCATTAGGAAGCATTAGGGAAGACAAGGTTGGCCTCAGATCTTGAAAGACCTATGTAATTTCTTGTATTATCTAAATAAATTTATATAAAGAGGTAATATGTAATGGTTTTAGCATAAAGGTGGCAAGATGATCAAGTGATCATAACGAAGATAAATGTTCTAGCATTCAAGAACAAACGTAATATTTTTTCTCAATAAATCGATAAAAATCAAAGTGTTGCAACAAATATATATATATATATA
>MU225115.1:994232-1023229 GCA_018584345.1 Thuja plicata | reverse complement strand
TTACCTATCAGCATAGTCTCTGACAGAGATGTAAAGTTCATGGGTCATTTTTGGAAGACCTTGTGGGCAAGATTGGGAACCAATTTGTCATTTGGGTCAGCCTACCATCCCCAAACTGATGGTCAGAATGAAGTGATAAATAGAGTTTTGGGCAATCTCCTTAGGTGCTTAACAAAGGATTATGGAGTGATGTGGGATCAGATGTTACCACGGGCTAAATATGCCTACAATGACAGTGTCAACAGGACAACAGGTAAAAGCCCTTTTGAAGTAGTTTATGGGCTGCACCCTAGAGGTGTGTTTTAGTTAAGAAACTAGGAAAATGGAGAAGGAAGGAGTGCATATGCAGATGATTCTTCTCAATCCATGAAGGAGGTTCATGAGAAAGTGAAGAAGCAACTCCAAGAGGCTACACAAAAGTTAAAAGAAAAAGTTGATGAAAGAAGGAAAGATCTCCAGCTTTCTATGGGTGACCTTGTGATGGTTCATCTTAAGAAGTCCAGATTGCAGAAGGGAGTCCCCACCAAGCTGCAGATGAGGAGAATTGGTCCTTGCAAGATTCTTGCAAAGTATGGGCAAAATGCCTATAAACTTGACTTGCCAACAGATTTGGCAATCTCTCCTATTTTCAATGTGCAAGATTTGGTCCAGTATAAGTGACCTATACCACTAGATACATAGGTATAGTCAGATGGTAAGGCCATAGCAGCAGATGTTCAGCTTACCCCTACACCAACACCAAAGGCAGAGAAGATTTTAGACTCGGGTGAAGAAGAAGACTAGGAAAGGCACCTATTTGGAGCATCTCATTTAGTGGGTAGGCATGTCAGAGGCTAAGTCTAATTGGGTGGCTGAGAGTGACTTTAAGAAGCAAGGAATTGATCCTAAGCTCTTGTCCCTAGAGGTGACATAAGTTCTTAACCTTGGTAGTATGGTGCAGGAGTACCCTGGAGATGCCAAGAAAATATGGTAGTCTCTTATCATTTTGGTGTGCTAGTGTGTATAAGACCCTCTAGTAGGGAAATGTAAATATATAAGGTCATGTTGACCAAGAGTAGTTTAGGTTGTTTTTATTTTGTGCTTCTTTTCTTGTGTAAATAACTATTTTTGGCTCCATTTAAATATGGTGTACTTGATGATGTCATCAAATATTAGGATGATGTCATAGAAGGTTTTAGGGTCCATAGATACCCTAGATGGTCTAACTAAGGTTATATAAGGTGGATTGGTGGAGTAAACACTTGGGAAGTGTTTGTTGTCAAAAGATGAAAATGTTGCTATGCAACATTAGCAACTTTTAAAAGTTGCTGACAACTTTTGTTGTCTAGAGGGATTTCAAGGTGTTAAGATTTTTTAAACCCATAGAAGGGTTGGAACATGGGGGTTAACCATATATAAGGTGGAAAAACCATAATTAAGGAGAAAGGAATTCATTTGTATGGACTGTTATCTTGGAGCCAAGGGTTTTTCTGGAAAAAATAGCAGATTTGATGCATTTTGGTGTTGTTTTTGTATTAAATGGATTGAAATTAAATCTATGATCATTAGAGGTTGTTGGTTTAAATTTTACCAAGATTTTTCATTCATTAAGTTTCTTTGTAGTTGTGTTTTTTTTGTGGTTTAAAAATTCTTTCAGTTTGGGACTGTTTGCTGTCCTGTTTTGGCCAAGGAGCAAAGATGTGGACCAAAATCCACTTCCCACAATTGGTTTTGTACAGCCACCTGGGAATGGAGACTAGGTCCATGGAGCTTCAATAATATGGAAGGAGGAGCTCTCAAAGTGCTGGCATGTATTTTTAATCACTTTCCCTAGGTGAGCTAAACTCATAGCCTGGTTAGAGGAAGCAAGTGACAATTGGTTTAAAAATTGCAGGGGGTGTTCTCATGAGCCAAGAGGGCCATGGATGTGTTGAGTGATGTTGTGCAGCTGTTCCCCAAGGTGGAGGAGTTCCCAAAGATCCAACAAGATGAGTTTTGAAGCCCAAGACATCAAACTAGTCTAAAAACAAGAATTGTGCCATTTTCTGATAACAGGGTGTACGGACAGTTCCAAGCTAAGGGACATAGAAATTATTTGTGGGTTTTTTCCTTACCTAAATAATATAAAAAAATTTTAGGGGGTCCTTTGAGAGATTTTTTTTTTTTTAAGGTTTCCTAAAATTTAGGAGGGCTAATTGTGCAAAAAGGCTACAAGGCCTAGAAAGTAGGAACTAGAACCCAATGGCAATATGGATCAATTTGGTGGTTTCAAACCTAGGTTGGAATTGAAAAATGAAGTATGTTGAAGCCCTAACCCTCCTACAAATCCAAAATTAAGTATAGGGCTTGGGGTGGTATGTGTAGAAGGTTCTTGTGGAACACAAGAATGGTGTTTCTTAACATGATTGGTAGCTCCCTTGGTTGGAAAGGAAGAACTGATTCTTCCAAGTGTTGAAGGGTGGATTGAGGAAGCCCTAGAGGTCCTGAGAGAGACCTATTAAGAGTTCCAAGAAAACTTAGAAGGTTACCAAGGAGGCTCCCTATCACTTCCTATGGTCTGGAACGGAGAAAAAGACTAAAATGAACCTGATTAGCTGGGAAACAGTGTGCCAACCCAAGAAGGTGGGAGGACTGGGTGTGAGAAAATTAAAAGATCTTAACAAGGTGCTAATTACCAAACTTGGGTGGCAACTCTTTAAAGGTAACTCGGGGTGGTGCAAAATTCTGAAGGCCAAATACTTCTTAAATGACCAATTTCCCATGGGTCAAAGCTACCCCACTGGGTCTAAATTCTAGAGTTTCATGGTGAAAAGTAAAGGTTCCCTCCTAAGAGGCTTAAAATGGGTGGTTGGTGATGGAAAGCAGATAAATTTTTGGGAGGACTGGTGGGTAGGAGATAAACCTCTCAATAAAAATAATCTTTGTCTCCTCATAGATCGCTTGACTTCTCACTTTGGAGACAAAGTCAGTGACTACATTTCTCAGGATAAGAAATGGAAGAACCTTGCTAATGCTTATCATGACCAGGAACATATCCCAAACCACACTATGCAACTTCAGAAAATGATTGCTATGATTAGGATCCCCTTCTCTAAAATTGTTGACAAGGGAGTGTGGTGCCATAGCAAATTGGGGGAGGTTACAGTCAAACCTGCATACCATGCTAACATTAAGGCCCTAGCCAATGAGTTTAGTTGGGGAAAGGTGTGGCTCCCCTAGCTCATTCCCAAAATCTATTTCTTCTGGTGGACCGCTCTTCATAGGAAAATCCTTACGTTAGACAACCTCCAGAAATGGGGGGTTCAGCTGGTTAATAGGTGTGCTCTTTGTAAAATGCAGGTAGAATCTATAACCATATTCTTATTCACTGCCCCTACGCTTCTCAGGTGTGGGGAAAAATTATGAGCAAAATGAAGCTGGACTGGGTCTTTCTAGAGCACTTAGACCAATTCATTAATAACTGGGGTCAAATTTCTAAGCATCCTCTTATTCACATCTTTTGGAGATTATTACCCCGACATGTCTGTTGGGGTCTATGGAAGGAACGAAAAAACCAAATTTTTAGAGGAGAAGACAGTAATGTTGAAGGTATAGTGCGGCTGATTGTGAACCTGCTAAAGGAAAATTTGGATACCTACTGCTGGAAAAGCCCCCCGCCCCCCAGGGACTAGAGTGTATGATAGCCAAGGATGGGATCTTCCCACTTCATTCTATGTGATGGACAATTCCAAAATTCTGAAAAGACTAAACACTAAATGGTCTCCCCGGGAGGAAACCATAACTAAGCTGAACTTTGATGGGGCTGCCTCTAATGGCATTGCTGCTGGAGGTGGTATGCGGTCCACCTCGGAATGGGATCTAACAATTTGGCTGAGATTTATGCCCTCCTATAGGGTCTCAAGGTGGCTTCTGATATAGGGATTAAAAGATTAATCATAGAAGGTGATTCTAAAATTGTTATCGAGCTGGTTAAAGGGAACTATAAAACTGGCTGGATTTTGGCAAATGTGCTACATGACATCTATTCACTTCTCCCCAGGTTTGATGAATTCTTCCTTTAGCACATTTACCATGAAGGAAATGCAGTAGCAGACATGCTGGCAACCTTGGGTTTTGCGGTGGATAACTTGAGATGTTGGAGAAACTTAAACTCCCTTCTAAAGCACATTATTCGGCTTGTGGAAAAAGAAAGAAAATTTAATAATGTCTGACAAGGCTGATGTTGATTGGTCCAATAAGTCGGCAGGAAATTTCACGAGGTGCCGTATCATCTCAAATTTTATAAGAGATATGGGGTGTGTTAATATTAATTATTGTCAGCTTGAAAGACGGGACATCAAAGATGTTTTTAGAAAGAGTATGAGCTTTTTCAAATTAATAGAAGACATGGAGCTTAACACGCACAAGGAAGAGAATGAAATGACTGATGGGATTAATTACAACATCAAGCCTTTATGGCCTTTAAGGAAAAATCATTTCTCAATATGCAAAGCTTATTCACTCATATTGGCAAACCATGCGAATAGTACAGGCCTTCTCTGTGAGTAGGCGGATATTTTTACCACCTATTTTTGTGGTTGGAGACAAAAGTGCTACATTTGCTAGGTTTTTTTCTCCACTCCGGTTAGGGTTGTGATAAAAAAAGGAAGGGAAGGTGGGATGTCGGTTAAGACTAAGGTGGAAGACTTGCCTAAATACAGCTTGGAGATGGGTGGAGACATGGTGCGGGTGGAACCCGCTAGGATCGAGGATGACTTAATAAAAAATCCATTCATTCTTAACTACCTCAAAGAGGGCGGTTTCTTCCTTTTCATGAAGGCTATGGGCAGTAGTGATGAACTTGTCTCGCTGCAGCTGGTGAAAACTTGGGATGAGCGTAAAGTAACTATCAATGGAATAACATTTGAGATTAATGAGGAGGTGATCACATAAGCCACGGGTCTCTCCACAGAGGGGAAAAAATGGAAGAAGATCACCAAAAGCCGTGATGACACCCATATGAAACGGTTCTTTAAAAAAGCAGAGATTCTTGAATGCTTTAGGGGAGGATTCAATAGATTATCACTGCCCGACCCATGGGATGATATGTGCCTCATCCTGATGAAGTACATCACTCTAGAAGGTTGCTTTGGCACCTGTTACAACTACCATTTCCCTCTCCTCAACCATTTTAGGTACAATGATTCCATATCCTTTCCGTTTTTCTTGCTCCATTCTATGGAAGCATCTATTCTAGATGTTAGAGAAAAAATGAAAACTAGGCAGAATTATTGTATCCTCCATCAGGGCTTAATTCTTTGCCTTTACAATTTCCACTTAGCCCTCTACCCGCCTAGGACTATTTCTCTGCTTACCCCCACACAGCACTCTGCGAACCCTAATTAGCTTCAAGTCACGCTCTCCAACCACATGACTTCCTCCAAAACCCCGGTCTCCAAAAAAAAAAATAGAGCTCTGCTGACGGTGACCAAATCACCATTTATTCTGAAGGAGAGGAGGAGGAGAACGACAACAGACGGAGATCTAATAGACTAGCCACTAAAACTAGATACAAGCAAAAAGCAGTGATAAAGAGGTGTACTGAAGAGGAAGAAGAGGAAGAAGATTCGGAGGAGGAAGAATATATCAAGAAAGCTTCTAGGGGGAATTATAAAATGGGAAAGAAAATTAAGGTCGAGGAGAAGACCAAGGAAAAAAAGAAGCAAAGCCCTATTGTGGAGGGATCTGTGAATAGCCATGACTCTCATGTCTCAGCTAGTTTTGGTCTCCGTACTTATGACCTATCCAACAGAAAACTCTTTGAGGAGAAGAAAGAGGATTCCCCGCTCCTAACCCCACAGTCCCCTAGCCAACAGGTGGTTATAAACGTTACCTCGGAGGACACAAAAAAAATAGAGGTTAAACTCCCTGCTACTGTGAGTGACACCCCCTTTGGCAATGCTGGTCCTTAGGAGTTGTTGTTTTTCCCCAAGGTGGAGATAAAGGAAATAAGAGTGGAAATCAATAATCTCAGGGAAAATTTCAACAGGATTGTGGATTTCATGATGAAGGTAATGCACGCAGCTGCCACCACTCTCCAACTCCTTCACATGGAGAAATTTTACCTGGGAGGTGAATGTAAGGAGGAAAAACTGTACCAATTCCTTGCGAATGATTGGCTGAAGCTCCTGTTAAAAGATGGGGAAGGTAACCCCAATTAGCCCCCTGCTTTTTATCTCTGATGAAACTTTTTGACTGGACTCTCCGGTTCGGCGTGGTTGGCCTTTTTTATCTCTATGTTAATTCTAGTTTATGCTATCTGGTGTTTTCTACTATTAATGTTAATTACTACCATAGGCTAGTTACCAACCTCATGGTGAGGTTGGGGCCTGTGAAGACTATCAGACTGGTTTTTATTGTTAATTTTTTCTTTTTTTCAAGTTCGTTACTATTAATATTAACTTTCATGTTAATCAATACCACAGGCTGGTTACCAACCTCATGGTGAGGTTGGGGCTTGTTAGGACTTCCAGGCTGGTTACTAGCTCTATGTTGGAGCTGGGGCCTATTGATTTTCTTTCTTGGTTTTTGGTTTTCAAAATTGGCATAGGCTGAGGGTTTGCTGTGGGTGGTTTGCTGGTTTTTGGCACTCCTCGTGCTGGTTTTCTGTTCAGGTCAGCCCCTGGTTTTGGCTTCTTTTTTAAATCAAAAACATGAACAACCCTAAACTCAAAGTCCTCATCCCACACCAGCACAAAACAAATATTTAATTGAGATTTAAATCTAAATGAAAACACTATTTGGGACTCCCCAGCTAGTTAATCCGCTTTCATTAGAGTGATCAGAAGTGGAAGGATAGAGCAGAGTATATGGAATCTATGCTCCATACCTATTTTTGAGCTTAGGATTTACATTTCTCTTGATGACATTCTTCTCCACATTCTCAAGTGTGAACATGAGGCGAGAAAAGACATTTGGGATCCCTTCATCATAGGTCCATTCAGGAGTAGAACCTTTCACCTATCCCAAATACACTTCAGCTGTTGCATGCTGGGACAGCTTCAATAGTACTCCCATCACCTACTTTTTCTGCCACATATTGGATACAGATTTTAGCAGATACACTTCTTGGTCATTCACCATTTCCAAGAACTCAGAGGAACCTTTCTTAGGAATGAGGCGTGAGCTCATGGTTGGAAGATTGGGCATATACCCTCCATACACATATTGTCTGAAGTTAACTGCCGCGTGGTGAGCGGATGCAACCCAGAGAATGGTGGTGATTGCTTCCACCACTTCTACCACTCAATTCATCTAATACCATCCACTTTCATTCCTTAGCCTAAGGTCTCCGTGCCCCACATTCACTGCCTCCTTCCACCATGCTTGCACTTCTGGGTCTTCGTTAATTGCCTCATCGCTCTTGTAGTACACAGACAGGTAACCACTCACCCATTGCTTTAAAGCAGCCCAGATCTCAAGACTATCCACTACATATGGGTAATCTTCTATCACAAGCCTTAGTCCATGTGGTGCCTTTGAGTCTGGAACTGACATACGTCTGGAATTGCACAAGTACATCTCCTAGCTTAGAGCTCTTTATATTTGATACATAGCATTTGACAGTAGAGAGTACTAGAGCCAAAAAAGCACTATACCTTTTGATTAGATCTGCGGGAAAGCCTTTTTCATTGAGTTTCCAATGGTGGTAAGCTTTAGAGGACTACTCCATGGCGTATTTGTATGGTGTGGACCCATTTTTTATAATACCATCTGCATTGATTAGGGATTATCGGGTAGATGCATTGATCTCCATGTCGCCAGTGTAATTGGGGAGTAATAGCTTGTAAAGGGGATGTATTTTACTCAGTTGCCTATGGGTGGCAATGATGAAGGGCTTGATGACAACATGAGTTCTTAGCCTGTGATGTGTATCAAAATTGGGTAAAAATATGAATATGATAATCCCAATATAAAGAATCACTACTTTCAATGTTATCTTACCAATGAATGATTAACTGGTGATAACCAACATCGTTAACTGTTGAATGTGCTTTGGTGAGAAGCCACAGAGCACCTTCTTCTCCCTCTTGTGTAGGGGTGTAAAATTTTGTTTCAAATTTGGTGTCACTGGTGGGAGGTAAACACAGCTCAACTGCAACAACCCTCAGAGTTCCTGTCTATGAGGAAGAAGAGAATGCGAGAGGCATACATTTTATGATAATCTGATTGACTGTGAATGCGTTCGATGTAGGGCATGTATGCATCATAGTAGTCCAAAATGAATGTTCTCTTCACTTTTACAGCCTACTAAAATAAATAGCATTAAGTCATAACAACATAGTGGTAGTCTGTTGGGTGAAGAGATGTATGTTATGCATACCTGCTCCACGGAAAGGTCGTCCATTTTTTTCTTGATATGTTGTGTAGATATAAAAATCTGTTAGGGACCATGTAACTCGGCGTCCAAGCTACTGTAGGGAGAAGAGCTCTGTTCCAAGTGTGGAATAATATAATCAATATACGATTACACCATTCAACACCTAAATGTGTTTAAAACATTGTGGACAGCTAATTTTCTTTCTTGTAGACACTGTATGGCCATGGGATTCAGCCCGGAAAGGGCTTGCCAAGAAATCTCTTCGTCCATCATCCACTCAAATTCGTTAGCTATGAATAGTACATCATCTCAAGATCAAAATTTATTGATATTAGCTAGGGGAGAGAATCTAGTTGAGGTTCCGCCTCTACTTCCAATATTTTTATAGCTAAAAGATCTTAAAGATAAGATTAACAGATGATAAATAATTGTGAAGTAAACTTATATTTTTTTGATGTACTGGTATCACGGACAATTCAAAAATTGTTTCTAGATTTTGATTGTGTAACAATTTTTTGTGTCAACATTTAAGGTCATGCTATGTTATCCATCATCAGAACAAGAGAGAACTTAAATTGATTGCATTTTAACAAAAAATTTCCTCCCATGAAAGGAATCAATAAGAGTTAGTATATTTCCACTATCCATAACGTATGATTCTTGTGCTTCTGGATTCTGATTGTGTAAGAATTTTTTGGGTCAACATTTTCGTTCATTCTCTTATCCTAATTGTGACCTGAAATGTTGATTTAAATAATTCTTACACAACCAGAATCCAAAAGCACAAGAATTATATCTTATAGATGGTAAAAATCTGCCTACTCTAACTATAAAGTTAGAACTACCAATACTAGCACTTGCACCCAAAGGAGGTGCAAGGGATACACCGATAAGTGTTTGATTTGACAGCATAAATGAAGCTTTACATAGAAAAAGGAAGGTTATAAAAGTGGCAGTCTACAAACATGTATCATTGTAGAAGGAAGTCATGTACATGTAATAGCATCTATTTTCGATGAATTAAATTTAGAGTAGTGTTGTTCTATGTTTTTTGTAGGTACTAAAAAAATTATCATTGAAATGCATGGAAATACAAAAGAAAATGTTGTATTTTTAACTATAAATATTCTTTGATTCCTCTTCTTGATCAACAAGTGTGAACTTGTAGAAGAGAAAATACTATAATTGATAAGAAAAAAATTTACATGAATTGAAGAAAGGAAATAATTTTAAGTGTAACCTACGAAAAAAGAGGGTGTGCAATCAACTTCACATATATGAACTTACTGCAAGATCAATTGTAGGCGACCTTCTTCTTTCTTTCTAGGGATTTGACTCTGGAAACTGGTGTAAAGGTAAGGCCTTGTCTTTCAGTTTTACCTATATCAATTGTGACTTTATCTAGTGTTAGGCCTTGTGATTTGTGTATAGTGATAGCCCATGTCATGGTTAGTAGGATTTGTGTATGATTGCATTAGATTATTGGTTGTATTGGAATAGTTTTTGAGTTTCCTGCATCCTAAGGTAGACCATTGTAGTTATCAAATGCAACTGTAACATATGTTGGCAATTCTGGGGGGCTTAGAGCCAAAGGGATATACACTATCTTTCACCTCTCCAAGAGATCCATTGAAAAGACCAACTTTGATCCATAGGTATGTTGTAAGCATGGAACCTTGAAATCTACATAATAGGATCTTTTGGGAAAGTTGTTCATCGTTATTAGCTTCAACAAATTTAAGTTGTGTATTGAGCGCAACACAAAGTGCAATAGGTACATTTAGTTATTTTAGCATTTTTATATTGTGTAATGCTACTAGTTCATTTGTGACACATAAATGTATTGATTGGACAAACTCTTCTTGTTCAATTGTCGTTAGTTTCTTGTTTGTGTGAGTTATTAACAAAGCCCAATCATGATCTATTGGTTCTATGTTACGCATGTTTTGTAATGTCCAACAAAATTGTATTTGAATTGGATCATCACCATCCTATATAAAAATTGTTTGTAATGTTAAAACCGTATTAAATTTGTGACATAGATTTCTTGCAATTGTGTGTTATGCATAGATAGGTTTATCCATAACATGTGGAAGTTAGGCAAGTTCTCCTATTAGAAGTATAGACATGTCACCAAAGGAAATGTGTTGTTATTGGGGTATTGCTTCACATAAGCTACTATCAATTTTTAATAGTGGTTTTGAGCCAATGAAGCTCATCTCATCAATGAGAATGTATTGTATATTTGTCATGTGTTGTCATTGTTTGTCCTATTGCTAACAAAATGTCAATATAATTTTTAATTTTTCAAATTTTAATAATGGATTTCTTTAAGCATTTTAAACATTTAATGTCTTTTTTTTACTTCTCCTTTTTTACACATATTTCTATATGTAAATATTATTTTAAAGAGTGCAATTTTGTATGAGCATAACAATACTTTAATTTAATTTATAGTATCTTATGAAAAGAGTTGTATTTCTTGTGTATATAGTATTACAGTACAATATTGACTTAGATAGATGATTCATCTTCAAAATATCATTTCGCTCATAATTTTGTTTCATGCTTTTTGGTAGTCTATTTATTTTGGTTAACAACTTTACAATTTTACACCAAGATTGAAATAGAGATATAATGCTAATGTTGATTTTAATTTGTATTAAATGTCTTATATATTTGAAAGTAGCATTGGCTCAATAGACTAATCATGTAATTTATAAAATCTTAAAAAAATGTTTATTGGTATTGCTAATATAAGAAATGAAAGAGCTATATTTGAATAACTATTTTACAAGGGTGCTTAGTGTAACATACATATATCTATCATTCAAAATTAAATTATTAAGAAGTAATTGCTTTTTTTTTTCTTTTATGGATTGAGGTTTGGGTTTTCCTTGGGCTCATTAAAAGGGGTGACTGTTTTCCTAATGGAGTGACAAGTGTTTACCAAGTAAGGCAATACTTAATTAAATCTAAGGGCATACATTAAGTCTTCATCTCATGTTGAGTTTAAGGATAAGAAACAAAAGTTCTTTGTAGTATGGTCGAGGAATTAGAGGAAGAAATAAATAAATATGGGAATGAGCTCTATTCACATCATGGAATTGTGTTCTTTGAGAATAATAAATTATATGGAACCTTTAAGTTGTAGTGGTTATTGACCTATAAAATGAACATAGATGAGTGTGAGCTCTTTTCACATTTTGAAAATAGCTTCTTTAAGCACAATGCATTCTATTATTCAAATTTTCAACTAAAACAAAATTATATTTATACTACTAAATTGGCATTTGCCCAACTTATCTTAAGGAAATGGTAGAAATCAAAATTTTACAATGAGAATATTGTGAAACTTAATGACATGAAAGAATATAATAAAAAAACAATGCAAAAAAACTCCTAGGAGGACTATTTCTAAAATGAAGTAAATTGAAAGTAGGAAACTAATGATAAGGGGAATGCAAATTTGGGAAAACAATGAGGTATATATCCACATTCAAATTTCTTAGATGTCATTGAAATTTAATGGCATGAAAGAACATAATAAAAAAAATGATGCAAACTCCCAGGAAGACTACTTCATTTAAGTAAAGTGAAAGTGAGAAACCAATGATAAGGGGGACATAAATTTGGGCAATAGATGAGGTAGATGTTCACATTTAAGAGCGACATGAAAGACCTAAATGATAATTTTAAAGTACAATTTTGAAAAAAGTTTGTAGACATCCTAATTTCATATGAAGTGTCAAAAATAAAGAAATGTATTTCGATAATTATTACATAGGGGTGCTAAATGATAGGAAAGAAAAGGTACCAAGTCACCTAATTTTAAAAAGGATATTTGGAAGATATGTTGAAGTAAGGATCTGAATTAAATTTCATATAAGCTTAAATTTCATTTGAAAGAAGATATTCTAAAATTAACTAGTATATTTATACTTGGTTGTCTTCGTTAATACTTCTCTATTTAGTTTCAGAACATAGTTGTGGACAATAGCTTAGAGGATTGAGATAAAAACATCTCCATACTTATAAGTCATCTAATGGTCTACTTATGTAAGTCATTTTGTGTGATTGTTGCCACTTCTAACATCATAATTGGTTTGCTGGTGTGCACTGCTTATTAATGGTGATCCAATTATTTCCTATAAGAAAAGAAATTGTTAACCCACTTTTGCTTATAGTGTAATTGAATGAAAAGAAGTGTGGTTTTGCAAATATCTCATGTACATTAGGCATGTTGTGAAAAATTCAAAAGAAAATATTGAACATTCCAAAAGAGAGGCACTCATGAATTGGCCAAAACCCACCTTTTTCCATCCTTCAAATTCTTATAACATCTATAATTTTTTTATTTTTTTATTCTTAATTAATATTTATTATATAAAAATAATAATAATAACAAAATACTTACAATATTCAACATTAAAATATAAATACCAATATACGGCCATACAGTCATCAAATAAATGGCACCTAAATTCTCTTAGCCTCTACTATAACACTTCCATTCTCATCAAATGCATTCCAAGATCCTGGCATCATAGTGTGTACAAGTGAATTAATGCCTTCAAATTGAACAATAGACTAGACATTTGTAGGGCTAATATCAAGGCTTTCATTTGTATGCTAAAACCCTAATACTCTGCCCCTTTTTCCGTTCACTAGCCCTCTTTTCATGTCTATATTGTAAATAAGCATGACTTTAGTTTCAGCGCAGAGCTTAAGGTTCTTCACTGCAATAAGCTTGTTAATCTGAGATTTCATAGGCTCAGAACCATTGTCCTCATCCTGGGCATGAAATGTAAACATTTCACTGCCGAGCGGCTCCATTTCCTTGAGCCCATATTTATTTTCCCTCTCTACATCAACCTTTAGAGAATACAATTTTGTGTAGGTCAATCCCTCTTCATTTCGTAGCCCCTACCGCGCTCTGAGCATCTCAACACTTTGATCACTGCAAATGTCACTTCGAATTTCATCCAACACTAACTTAAAGGGATCTAAATCCCTAAAAATCTCTATTAGCTCAGCCTAGATCTCAAAGCATTTATCCCAACAATCCACTTGATAGGCAAAAAAATTATTGAAATTTGGTGCATCTACAGGACAAAGCTGTTTCCTTAATTTCTTTCCTATGTAGTTTAATTTCTAAAAATTCTCTCCATGTATTGAATATTTATCTCATCAATTACTAGATATTTTGTTGTTTTCCACCATAGTTTTGCATCGTGCATTTTATATAGAGCAAAGAGCAAACCCTCAGCATTTTTGGAGCACATCCAATCTCGGTAAACGAGTGTAGAGTATTTCCATTGAGATTTTGGGCCACCATTCTTGCGGAAGGCATGACAAATACAAATTCATATCCATGTAAATGTTTAAGAATTGTTATGGCACGATGAAGCAAGAAAGTCTTTCCCGTTCTGGCGGCTCGTGTGAAAAACACAGAATGTCCCTCGAAAATGATGCTTAATACATCGGCCTGCTCTTCAGACAATTGAATGGAATTTTCTTCTTCTTGTGATTTAAGTCTCAAATTCTGCAAATTTCCCTTTGTCGTTTCAACAAGCTATTGCTCTTGCCATTTCCTGTAGCGTGTATTGTACCTGTGAGTGTGGGACTCAGATAAATTTGTCATTTCTGCCAAATAACCTTCTTTGAACCGTTGTTTCTTTCCTTCTGCTATATTTAATGGTGAAGAGATAATAAATAATATAATACACAGTTAAATATTTTATTGGATCGCTTGATGATGGCCATTAATGTGGCTTTGACATTTACATCCTGGGGCTTTCAAGATAATTGTTCTCATATGGTGCTTCATTTTTTGTACTACCCAAGAAGCAAGATTTGTTCCAATCCTTCTCAATTTTTTAAGTTGTTCCAATCGTATGCTGTCTAGCGATTCAAAATTCACAAAGAAGTCAGTCACATCATGTATGAATAGGTTGATATTAGTTTATGACAATGCCTGCCACTATTAGTTTCTGACAATGACAAGTAGTGTTTTAGAGTACATGTAAAGTAGTATGGAACATTTATACAATTAATAAAGGACCATGCCATTGTAAAATATCATCTGAAAACCATTTCCTGGTAGCAGAAAACTATTTTGTGATAGTTGTTTTCCAGTGTGAGACAACTTCTGGTTGCAAGCAACCCCTCAAGGAAAGTCTATCGGCTAATTACTAATATTAGAAAAAAAGAAAGAAATTTCATCACTTACCCTTAAAAATTTGGGGAATTTGAAAAACTTTATTGCTACATAAAGAGCTTTTACTTCCTTGAGAGATGAGAAATAGAGAAGACCAAACTTTGGCAAGGGTAAAATATTTTGGGTGAAGGCCTACACTGAATCAACTTTGTAGTCAGTCATTAATATGACAGAGCTTCTCATCTAGTGGAATGTAGAATAGGGATTCTGTCAACCTTTTAGACTTTCTATCTGTGATGTTAAGAGTCATGTCAATTGATTTAATGTGAATAGTTGATTTGTAAGTGAATGAATTTCTAGTAGAAGTGTATTAAAAATACCTGTTTCAGTTGGGGGCCATCCTGTTCGACATCTCCTGAGATAAGGAAATTCATGGGACCTACCCAACACTTACCTCTGAAGATTTGGACTCTTGTCTAGATTTCCCAGATCATTATAAACATCATAATCGTATACCTGCTCCCAAAAATTCCTCTCTCCACTTCCACTTACTCGTAGGGTTGATAACACTTTCTCTATCGATGTTATCAGACTGAGAGGTGTTTCATCCAGAAGATGGCTCTGAAATCAATGTACAATATATCTGATAAGTTTCAAAAAGTGCATGATAAAGGTCATGAATGCATTATGTGATAGTCAAAGTGTTGCTATGGATTTTGCTAAAAATTTAGGTTATCACAGTAAGATCAAGCATAAATTGTAGTTAAATATTGTCTGGTAAGATAGGTTATCAACAAAGGAGAAGTAGCTCTCCAAAAACTTCATACACAAATAAATTTGTAAACATGTTTACAAAACTATGGTGAAAAAAGTTAACGTGGAACTTAGCTTATTGGATGGACAAATATCAACAAGTTAAAAATATGAATCCAAAAAAACATATAATACTTAAGAACAAAGAAAATAATAACATTCAACAAACCTAAGGATGGGAAAAATTTGAAGTCTCTGCATGAGACATTGGACACCTTGGAGAATACTGTGAAAATACACATGAAGGACAATAATGTCTTCATGGATACTACTATGGAGTGTTTTAACTCCATTAAATCTGAAATGGATTCCCCCACTTTGAAGATCAATGAAGACAAAGATGATAATGAAGATGATCATCTGGGAAAGCGTACGCGTTCATCCAAGAAGAAGAAAATTCTAGACAGGATTTTGGAGGTGTCAGATTTCAACGTGGCCATCAAAAAGGTTGCAGAAGTTAAGAAGGAAGTGGAGGGAACTCTCCTAGAGTTGGCCTAGCTCTGGTGTTCCCCTATTTTTTGGTGCTTCATCTTTTGGTTTCTAGATGTCAGAGAGTCTAGCTGGTTTCTAGATTTTCTCTTTGTCTTTCTATCTTTGTCTGGGTTTGCGGGCTGGTTCCCAGTCCACCTTTTGTTTAGTCTATTTTTTTCTACTTATCTTTTTGTTTTAATTGTAAGTGGTTTTAGGTCCCCATAAAACCTATTTTTACCAGCAATCAAAAACATTCCACAAATCTTAACAATACACTGAAATTTATCTAGGTGATTCTATTATGCTTAAATTTATCTACGTTGTTTCTATCATTTCATTTCAAATTAGTTCTTGTAAAACCTTAGTATAAAAGAAGACCCGTGGGGTTTTGTTCGAATAAGTAGAAAGGCAAGATCTAGGAATTGCAATAAAAAGGAAGCTCAGGGAGTTTGTCGGGGATAGTGAAGAGGGTGAGTGATTTCAAGAATAGCTCTCGAGGGTAAGAATTCTTCACCAGCAATGCACCAGGCACTCTTGATTCAACCTTCCATTTGAAGGTGATGTTGTACCACGTATATTCATCTTTGGGACCATCTGAGGGGTTCCATCTTATTGAACTCTCCTCGCCTCTTTTCCCCTCTTCATTCTCTATATTCTACACACCATTAATAACGCCATATATGAATACAAGTAAAAAAGTTCAATTTTTGATAAAATGAGAGTTAATAATCAATTTATTACCTTGATCAATCTTGTCATTGCTAACCAGCTGTAGATATACTTTCTACATTTCCTCTTCAAACAATGAGCCCACAATGGTGGCAGAGTAATCAGGAACATTTTGAAGATATGCTCCTAGTAGCACAATTTCCCCATTGATATCAAATTCCTCCCTATTGTTATCTTTCGAGGTGAGTGGCAACCTGTTCCTATTCATTTTGGCAAATTAGGTGGGAGACAAAAACTATTAATTTCAGGTAACTCCGACTTTGAATAGTTATAACAAACAAAATATATATTGAAAACCAATCTTTCTTTTTTTTTTGCACTAGCTATACATGTCATCTAAAATAAATTCTTAAATCAGAGGAAAACAAGGTTATTTGCATATATGTTTTTGGTGGGAACTAGACCCTAGATATTCAACATTTTTCAGCAATTGAAAAATGGACTTCAAAAATTAAAAAACTATGTCAATTCTTATTCAATTTTTAAAAAAAAATTATAGGCATAAACTTCACCCAATTTTACACATTTCATTAGTTTATACCATTTTCAAATTCTAAATACAAATGTCACTTTTATGTCATTAAATTTTAACAGTTTGCATGTTGTTGACCTTTTCCTTTATAAAAGTGCGACACAGGTTTGTACTTTTACCCCTTTGTTTGTTTTCTCTAGACGTTGGTGTATGTTGACTATCTTCTTCTTCTTCTTCTTCTTCTTCTTCTTCTTTATTTTCGTCTTTCCTTTTGTTCTCTATATCAGATTCATACTAGTGTGTTTCTCAAGGACCTTCTAAAATTATTCATCAACCTTCACATTCACACTTTCCACATTTTTATTTTGTATTTTATTATAGAAAAGAAGACCCGCAGGGCTTTGTCGAATAAGTAGAAAGGCAAGATCCAGGAATTATAGAAAAATGAAAGTTGAGTGAGTTTTTTGGGGACAGTGAAGAGGGTGAGTGATTTCAAGAATAGTTCTAGAGCGTAAGAATTCTTCACCAGCAATGCACTAGGCACTCCCAATTTAACCTTCCATTTGAAGGTGATGTTGTACCACATATATTCAACTTTTGGACCATCTAAGGGGTTCCATCTTATTGAACTCTCCTCGCCTCTTTTCCCCTCTCAATTCTCTATATTCCACACACCATTAATAACTCCATATATGAATACAAGTCAAAAAGTTCAATTTTTGATAAAATGAGAGTTAATAATCAATTTATTACCTTGATCAATCTTGTCGTTGCTAACCAGCTGCAGATATACTTTATACATTTCCTCTTCAAATAATGAGTCCACAATGGTGGCAGAGTAATCAGGAACGTTTTGAAGATATACTCCTAGTAGCACAATTTCTCCATTGATATCAAATTCCTCTCTAGTGTTATCTTTCGAGGTGAATGACAACCTGTTCCAATTCATTTTGGCAAATTAAGTGGGAGACAAAAACTGTTAATTTCGGGTAACTCCGACTTTGAGTAGTTATAACAGACAAAATATATATTGAAAACCAATCTTTCTTTTTTTCTGCACTAGCTATACATGTCATCTAAAATAAATTCTTAAATCAGAGGAAAACAAGATTATTTTCATATATTTTTTTGGTGGGAACTAGACCCTAGATTTTCAACATTTTTCAGCAATTGAAAAATGGACTTCAAAAATTAATAAACTATGTCAATTCTTATTCAATTTTTTAAAAAAAATTATAGGCATAAACTTCGTCCAATTTTACACATTTCATTAGTTTACATCATTTTCAAATTCTAAATACAAATGTCACTTTTATGTCATTAAATTTTAACAGTTTTCATGTTGTTGACCTTTTCCTTTATAAAAGTGTGACACAGGTTTGTACTTTTACCCCTTTGTTATTTTTCTCTAGATGTCAGTGTTTGTTGACTTTCTTCTTCTTCTTCTTCTTCTTCTTCTTTATTTTCATCTTTCCTTTTGTTCTCCATATCAGATTCATACTAGTGTTTTTCTCAAAGACCTTCTAAAATTCTTCATCAACCTTCACATTCGCACTTTCCACATTTTTATTCTATATTTTATTATAGCACTGATACAGTTTGCTTCTTTTAGAATAGCCCATAAATATTCCTTCATCTTTTCTTCTATCAAATTTCCCAAGATTGTCTTCATCTTTTCGCATATAACTCTTGCTTCCAAATATTTTGAAGTACTTAACTGTAGGTTCTCTTCCATGCCATAACTCATACAAGTTCTTTCCGTATTTCTTCTGGTACAAAAATTTGTTAAGCATATACATAGCAGTATGTATTTATTTTCTCCAATATATTTTCGGTAGAATTGCCTCCTTCAACATAGTTCTTGCTACTTCATGAATTAGATAAATCATTCTTTCCATTACACCATTTAGCTAGGGTGTTCTTTCTGTTGAAATCTATCTCTTAATACACTACTTTTCAAAAAAACTTTCAAAAGCATCAGATGTAAATTCTTCTCCTTTGTCAAATCTCAAACATCAATCTTTATACCACACAATTTTAATTCTATCCTTAAATATCTGGAACTTTTCAAAAGCCTCAGATTTGTCTCTAAGAAAAAAAACCCATGCCATCCTTGAATAGTCATCAATAAAATTATAAAGTAATTTTCACCTTGAAAACTCCTTGTTCCAGTAGGACCATAGAGATCGGTGTGCATAATCTCTAGTACACTGGTAGATGAATAGTCTTTTGTCTTGAATGATTCTTTTCTCTACTTCCTTTTTTGACAACCCTGGAAAATAATGTTTTTTGGTTTATGTAATATAGGCAGTTCTCTTACTGTACGAGATGAACTTATTTTCATTAGGCTATCAAAGTTTATATTAAACATCATCTGATTGCAAATCCAACTGTCATCGATCTGAGTTAGTAAACATTTTCCTTCTGATGTTCATTCTAGTTGGTACATATTCCATTTCTTTTTCCTATTGCAGCCAGATCTCCTGATCTTTTCTTTATTTTACAACTTTCATTTTTTGAAAATGATATCATATCCATTTTCACACATCTCTCCAACACTAAATAAATTATCATACAAACCCTTCACATAATAGATATTTTCAGTGTTATTTTTTCCATTGAAAGCAATAGAGCCTTTACCAAAAATGTAAGTTACTTTTTCATCAAAAAATCTAATATGACCACCATTGTATTGTCTAAGTGGAAAAAATTTACTTTTATCTCCAGTCATATGATAAGAACAAGAACTATCAATCAACCATTCATTTTTCTTTCTTCTAACATACAAAGCAATTTATGGTGCCCATTCTCCTCCCGGGGGTTGTTGTCCCTATCACTGCCGATTTTGTGGGGGTGGATAGCCCTGCCTCTCATGTTGTGGGTTTCTCTGCAAATCCTTTGCCTCTGCAGAATGATGCGGTGTTGATGGAGGAAGGATGGAAAACTGTCAATGGAAATAAATTTAAGTCTCCCAAGCCTCCTTTTGATATGAGTTTAAGGTCACATAAGGGTGGGAATAAATGATTATCTTGCTGCCCTTTTTGTTGACTATTTTTCTGGTCTTGGTTTCTTTTTGGTGGGAGAGTTTGCGTTATTCCTTTGGTATTCTTGGTGATGTTTCACAGTTGTATCTTGGTTCTTTTAATGTTTTATCTTCTGGTTTCTTGTTTTCAAAGGTTCTAGGTCCTTTCAAAGCCTATTTTTACTTATTCAAAACATACAAAGCAGTTTCAACACCATCATCAATTTTAGGACAAATGTTAGTACTATCAATTTCTGATTTTTAATCCTCTTCAACATAAAATAAACAATCTTATGTCTCGGATTCATCATATGAGATACAAGCATCTTTATTCACATAGTAATCCTTCTTATTGAACCTCTTAAACTTTTGTCTTTGGACATCTAGTCTCCAAATGACCAATTTTACCACATCTAAAACATTTTAGAGGTAACATACCTTTACACCTATCAGTACCTTTCTTTAATCTCCTTCCAAATTTTTCTTCAAATTCTTCTTCATCATCGCCATAAGAATTATCATCTAATTTTATTTCTTTTAATTTCATTTTAGATATGCTATTATCTCTTCTAAACTATCTTAACTTAAATTTTGTCAAAGTATCAAACAACTCTTCTTTAGTAAACTTCTTTCGATCATACACTTCTTTAATTATTGAGATCTTATCATTGTAGTTATCTGGTAATGTCATCGAGATCTTCTCCATAAAGTCTTCATTGGTAATAGTGTCTCTTTGATTCTTGAATTCACTACATTCTCAACTCTTTGAAAATAGCTTTTGATATCTTCACCGTCTTCCATTCTTAGATCTTCATAATGTCACTTACATGTCAGTTTCTTAGATAACTTAACTCTATCATTTCCTTCACAGATCTCTTTCGACTTTTCCCAAATGTCATAAGTAGTTCTCAAAGAAATAACCTTTTCTAATTTAGTCTTTGATAAAGAAATAGTAATAACATACCTTACCTTTTAATTTCCCTCATATGCCTTGATTTCATCCTAAGTGGTAAGCACATTCTAAGGAAATACATACTTTGTCTTTGCATGAATCCAGGTCTTATGACCAACTGATACCAAAAATCCTTTCATCTAATCTTTCTGTAAATTGTAATATGATCCATCAAACAATGGAATTGTCAATTTCTCCACCATTGGATCAGCCTCAAGTGGTTAAGCTCTTCAGCAATAAACTAGTCTCTGATACCAATTGTGGAACATGTTGAATAACTGAGAGGGGGGTGAACCAGTTATTCCTACACAACTTATAAAAAAATTTCCGCTCTCAGTCAACTCACAAATAACAACATTAAATGAACAGAGGAGGGAAAGCACCAATGCATTCCCAAAATTAATGTCTTCTTCTGGCTTTTCCTTCGAAATCATTTTCTTATTGTTGATAATCTTTTAAAGCATGGAATCCCAATCCCCAATAGGTGTGTTCTATGTAAGTGCCAAGCTGAATCAGTGGACCATATTTTTCTTCATTGCCCCTATGTTAGGTCATTCTGGCATTACTTTCTATCAAATTTTGGGATGCATTGGTTCTTTCCCTCCTCTGTTTAGGACCTCTTCTCCCACTAGACCCTACCTTTCAAGAATACTTCTTTTCACAATATTTTGACTTGGGTGCTTCCTCACCTTTGCTAGGGAATTTGTAAAGAAAGCAATAATTGTATCTTTAGGGACTGTAGTGTTCCTCTTAAAATCATTTTTAGAAGATACATCATGCTTTGTTGGAAAATTATTATTCGTGATGAAATACTAATACTTTTTGCAAGAAAAGACAACTGTGCTGACCCTAAGAAGATCAAAGATAAAAGATAGAATTATACTTGGAGCTTTCCCCCAGAAGGATGGTTTAAAGCCAAGTTTGATGGTGCGGCCAAGGGTAACCTGGGTAAGGTGGGAAGTGGCGGTGTGATTCAAAATTACTTTGGCAAGGGCACTGCTACAGTCAGCCTTCCACTTGGCAGACAAACCAATCACTATGTGGAAGCAAATGCGGCCCTCCAAGTTACCAAATTAGCACTGTGTGGTCGAATCGGGAACACATGTAGTCAAAGAATGCAGTTGAAGTGTGAGGTCAACTTGGGATCACAAAACAACCCAGACGTGTGGTCAATTCAGGAACACATCAGGACAAAAATAAGCACAATTGAAAAAGACAAAGTCAACACCAAAATAAGTAATTGACATGTCAGAGATAAGAATATCAAGCAAGACTGATATAATTGATAAATCTGAATCAAAGATTGAAGTTTGATAGGTACATAAAATGTGTGCTATAATGTTGACACACTTCTATGAATCATTCCATCCAAGGTTGCTCAAGAATGAGGCCTCAAATATCGATCCATAGTTCTCTATTCATGGAGTGCAAAGGTGTGAAATGGAGGCCCTCAGATTGACCTAGTTAATGCCTATGCAAGTACATCATGAAATGAGAGATTCAAATGCATGAAAATGAGATCTATTCTATATGATAACAATGCATAAAAGGAAATTAATCTAAATGATAACAATGCATGGCTAAATCTATGAAAGGAAATACAAATCGAAGTTTAATCTATGGAAATAAACATGATTCTAATCTATATGAATAGCCATGGATGCAAGAAGAATGAGACAAGAAGAGAGAAGTTGCAATATCCAAGCCAACTGCTCAAATCATCCTCTAAAATTGCTCTCCAAACCTACAGCATAACAATACTATGAAAAAGATGATATTGAATGAGAAGGATAGGTCTCCTTTTTAAAGGAAAGTGAACGGTTGAGATTAAGAGGCAAAAATCAAAAGCTATGATTAAGAGGCAAAAACCCACCACTTAGGAGGATGTGATGAAAAGGGATTTTTATTTACTTTTCATTTAATTTATTTCCTTTTTCAACAAATAAAGTGCTTTAAGTGGGGATTTTTATTTATTTAATTAAAAGAGAGGTTTTCTTTATAATTAAATAAATTAGAAGAATTTTTTTAATTAAATGGGAGAAATTTACTTTAATTAAATAAGATAAATTTTATTCAATTAAAAGGGAGATTAAATCTTTTAATTAAATAAGATAAATTTTATTTAATTAAAAAGAAAATTAAATCTTTTAATTAGATAAAAATGATCAAACCTTAAGAAATATTGAAATAATTGAATTAATTAAATTATATACAATTTGATCAAGGAAATTGATTTGAATTGAAAATCTTCCAAAGCATTGATTCAGGAAATTGATAAAATGATAAAATAATAAAATGGGGCCCAAAGTCTAGTCGACCATTTTAGGGTGCATACAAGAACATAACTTGGGGATCAAAAATCTATTGTTAGAAGGTGATTCATGCAACATTATTAACTACCTCAAAAATCTTCACCATCGTCGTAGACTATATCCAACATGATAGATGAAACCTGCAAAATTTTGAACACCTTTGATAAGGTACACATATCCCACATGTATAGAGAAGCAAACCAGGTTGCTGATTGGTTTGCCAACATGGCAGTGAAAAGTGCCAAGTAGAATCGCTAGCTTCATAGAGGAGAAATCCCATGTGAAGTGATGGATTTCATTGATTATGACAGAATCCAGGGAAAGGAGGGATTTATTAGCATTAATAATGAAAGTTAATGTTGTGTATGGCAACAACTTTCCCATAAATGGAAAGTATGGGATAGGCAGGAAAGGAAATGATTACAAGTCACACATGCACACTTACTAGGTGCCCATTTTCTTAGGATAAAATTATCTTTCAAGGCACAAAAGAAGAACAATCTAGAACAACTTGGAGAGAAAGGGTCTGTTAAGTGGTAATTTCTTGTTTGTGATTTAGAGCTTTTTTCTTGTAGTGGGTGGTGAAATAAACATAAGGGATACCTCTAGAAACTATGAAAAATGGAGGAGATGGACCAAGGTCTGACACTACCTCTAGCAAGGAGGCATTTCCACTTTCATTGAAAGACTTCATGGAGGGGAGTTGTCGGTGAAGAAAATGTTCATGAAAATCTAGGAAAAAGGTAGTGTGGTGATTGAGGGTAGAAAATTTACAGTGATCGAGAAGTTTATTTCAATTGTTACTGGTATCCCCATTGTTGGCAAGAAATTTTAGAGAGACCGTAATATTTCAGTCTTTGCGATAAGTAACTTCGCTAGGAATGAGAAAGAGAAGAAAGAACTTATCAAAGTTTGGACCTACTATCTTCTTGAAGGGTTGAAAAGACTATGGAGATTTGTCCTGAGAGCCATCATCTCTTATATCACACTGCACACCAGATTTAAAAGGATCAGAACCTACGACTTTGTTCTCATGAATCATTTTCAACATGGTATGCAGGTTTCAATACCCTTTTACTTATATGCATCTATAAATGATAATATTAATGGGTTTAGGGTTAAGGATATTGCTAATCCTGCTTTGCAGGACTGCTTTGTCGGAAGGGATTTTACTTCTTATTTATGAGTTTTTTAAAGCCCAAATTTTTGGGAAAGAGGTTTCTCAGAAAGATGACATGGAGGCCTTTGGCTCTGACTACATTCCTTCGGAGACTGAAGATAGTGAAGGTCTGCACTCTGAGGATGAAGATGAGTATGATACTTAATAGAAAAATCTGGGTTCCTCCTCTAAGAAGCATATTTCTAGTCTGCATACCATTAAAAAAGAAAAAATGGTGACCCCATCTAAAAAGAAGACCACCACGGTTATATCCTCAGAGGAGGAGTATAATGAAAATGAGGAAGGAATGAACCTGGAAGGTGAGGAATAAATTTCAAGCGGAAAGGTAGAAAGAGAAGGCAAATCGTAATGGCAAAATACCAAAACAAAAAGGGAAAGAACAAGGATGAGAGTTCTTTCTTAGTTTAACATTGGTATGGGTAAAAACCCCACTAAAATCTTCACTAGTTAGTTTCAATCGAAACTAAGTTAGTTTCGATCAAAACTAAGAAAAAAAGGTAGTTTTGATCGAAACTAAGAATGTTTTGATCAAAACAATCAGGTACTTTCTATTGAAAGTATCTGACTAAATCCTCCCACCTCACGAATTTTAGAGGAATTTCTTCCTCCAAAAAAGTGTAACCGACTATTGTGTGTTCACCCAAAAATTCCCTTCCTTCTTGCCATAAGGTGAAGGATAAAATCTAGGATGAGCAATATCAGACTAACTAGGATATTCCCTCACCTCACTTCTTAGAACCACATAACACAAGGAATGAAAAGGACAGGATAGCGATTACTCCTGCTATATGTCTAAACAGGGGAGGAAAATGGTTTGGCATAACTTCAATGTCAAAACCGCCAAAATGGGGATTACTAGGGAAGTTATTAATCCCAAGGTCATTGAAGATGAGGATGGTAAGATTAAGCTGGAGGAGCTAATCAACCCAGCTATGGTGGTGCTTAGTGACAACTCCAGGGAATTTGAGCTTGATATGCTCAATAACACTAGGAATAGCATGTTAGATAGCTAGAGGACAATTAAATGGCTATTCCATGAAGTGGAGGATCTCAAAAATAGAGTTAAAGGTACATACAAATCTAATGTCAATAGCACTGCTATTGATTAGATGAATCTAAGTACCAGAGTCATAAAAATGGAGGATAAAATGATTACGGTTGAGGCTACCCTAAAAAACATTGCAAAACAGAGTTTTAATATCCTCAAAGCTTCCAATGAACACACCAAGGCCATCATCAAAAAATTGGAAGAAAAACTTGATGGGACTAAAGCGGCCAACACGGGCGTGGAAAAAGAGCAAAAGATAGAACAGGGTCCCAGCAAGAGGACTAGGGCCAGTGCAAAGAAGAAAAAGGATATCAATATATTGACTGATCTCCAGAAGATCAAGAATTCTACTGCTAATATGGAGCTACTTGAAGCCAAGGTGGCCACCTTGATGGTGGACATATCTTGATTGTCCTTGGTTCTTTTTCTTCTCCCTGTGTTATTTGATTTTTAGAACCTTAGGTTGTTTTTGCTTTGGCCATGTGTTGGCTTGTTCCATTTTATGACTCGATTTCATTTTGTCTGGGATTACTGTTAGATTTTAAACTCTATTTCGGGTTTTAGGAACCCTGTAAAACATGTTTTACTTAATAAAAAACATTATATTTAGCAGTTAAGAACATCAAACATACAAATAAATGTAAGCATTAAGAACATAGAAACATTGACATTAAGAACACTAGGATTTTATGTGGAAACCCAAGATGGGAAAAACCATAGAGAAGATAGTTCTCATGAAGTGTAAAACACCTATAAAGGTGACATTGGTATGGTGATTTTTACAAGGGATCATTTCTAGATGCACAAAGACTCACTATAGATACACAAAGGCTCGTTAGAAATAAAAAAAGGCTCACTGCTGATACACAAAGGCTCACTATCGATACATAGGGTCTCATTATTGATACACAAAGGATCACAACTGATACATAGAGGCTTATCGTTGATACACAAAGGATCACTGCCAATATATTAAGGCTCAGAACCAAAGAATATGAAAAGACATAGAATCCACCGCCGATATCAATGTATTATTCCACATGAACACACATCTCCTGAAAATAGATTCACAATCACTTTGCATATCACCATGCATGATTCTTATTCTATACATATATTTATCTACAATGGATACTCTTCTATATATACAACAACAAACTCCCCGCACTTATATATACAACATAATGAGATCCACCAGGTTGGCCAAACAATTTAAAATAGGTTACACCAAAACATTCCAATGATGGTAAGGAATGAAATGAGAACCACCTTGAGCATTACAACACGCCTCACTCAAGCCAACATGTCACATCATCTCCATTGCACTTGGTTCCAATGGATATGACCAACTTGTTACACATACATAGATGGGACCAAAATATACAAGGGATACACATCCAAATATAATCAATCCAATTAACCATATGTTGCATCCAAAAAAGAACACTCACCAGAACCTATCGGTGACAACCTCAACTGAAACACATCAACCGATATGCCAAAACTAGACGGTTACAGAATAAATGATACAAAAAGAGGTTGGAATAAGGATATGTTGAAATCAATGACAAATTAATGACAACAACATAGATCACATCACCCTCGCATTCTAACAAAAATCACCTTAACCATTGTTTTATACTTGAGAATAGTTATCTATAGTTTTTCCCACCTTGGTAGTCATGTAAAAATCTGGTGTTTATTGTGTGTGGTTTTATTCTATGTTTTTCATGTTTACACACATTTTCATATTTGAATGTTTTATCAGTGTCACTGATAGAAGTTAAATTAAAAGAAAAAGTTTTGAATAACTGATTCAGCACCCTCTCAGTTACATGTGTGTGTGTGTGTGTGTGTGTGTGTGTGTGTGTGTGTGTGTGTGTGTGTGTGTGTGTGTGTGTGTGTGTGTGTACATATAATATATATGTATATAAATGTATATATATCACATGCTATATCACATAACTAGTCTCTTATTAGGTGTTAGGGTTAACATGCTATATCACATAACTAGTCTCTTATTAGGTCATATTCACACTCTCACACTGAATTTTATTTAGGCAATTATTTTGATCTCATAGTACATGATTAAACCATGTGTCCTGATCTCGTTGTATTAGGGTTTTACCTAGAACTTCACCTGTGACTTAAACATCGATTTCTCATTGTATATCATCTAATATTTTATTTTGCATGTAACAAAATTTTAAGATTCATAGAAAATCTATTGCTTCCATCTTCTACAAAAGGACAAGTTTATTGCATGTTACCCTTTAGCTATAATAGAGTTGAAACAATAAATCTTATATTAGAAATGTTAGAGATATAGTGTAGAATCTTTGTACAACTATATTTTTTTTAAAAGTTGAACCAATGGTTAAATTTTTTGTCATTTGACATTTTCAGTCAATCATTACACAATAAAGAAAGATAAAAAATATAAAATATTTAATGCATATTATTATTTTAGAAACAAAATTAGGTGAGAGAGGAAGAAAAATAGATTTTATATAGCTACATAGCTTATTCGTGATTCAAGCATTGGGTGCTCAATATGATTATTCCTTCCTATATAATCAAAATAAATGGTACAGACGATATACTCATCACAGATGGAAATAGAATCACATGCAATAGTATTCATTCAAACAATGTGTGTTCAAGATGTTTATTTCCTTATATATACTGAAAAGTAATGGCTCAAATAATATACTCATGATAGATAGAAAAATAATGACATGGAATAATATTCATTCAAACATTGTGTGTTGAAGATGATTATTTCTTTATATATATTGAAAATTAATGGTACATATGACATACTCATCATAGATGTAAAAATAATGATATGGAATAATATTAATTTCAATATTGTGTGTTCAAAATGATTATTTCTTTATAAATACTGAAAATTAATGACACAAAATAATGTAAAAAAAATAAGAATAACATAAAATAATATTCATTCAAACATTATGTTTTCAAAATGATTATTTCATTATATATACCGAAAATTAATGGCATAGACGATATATTAATTAGAAATGGAAAAATAATAACACTGAATAATATTCAAACATTGTGTGCTCATCATGATTAAATACTCGGTATTAATGGCACGGACGATACACTCATTATTTGTGGGAAAATAATGACATGGGATAAAAGAGACACATTAATAGTTGTACGACTAGAACATAAGAATTAAAGATTTTCTGCATAAACTAGGGAGCATCACAATTTCCAATCTTGTCCTAACAGAGCCCAATCCATGAACTATCATCAGGAACGACCATCCATACGAGTAACAAAAGGTAATTTGTCAGGATGATATTCAAGAGCTGCACCAAGAGCGTCGCTTGGTATGTCAATTATTACAAGAGCTCCTGAATAAGGAGATTCTATGGGACTCCCTTCACACTTATAGCGAGCTCCTATTGGGCCCATTGCCAGCAATTTACGTGGGCCTTCAATTATAAAAGTTCCAGTAAGTATACATA